>CM023951.1:18906365-18946161 GCA_013407115.1 Glycine latifolia | reverse complement strand
ATTTTGGAGGCCTAGCCGAGATGGTGAATAAGAATATGGTGGACGGATTGCCAAGAATGAACTGTGAGAAGAGATTCTGTGAAGATTGTGTGCTGAGCAAACATGCGAGGAGTCCATTTCAGAGGTCGGCCAGATACCGAGCACGGCGACCACTAGAGTTAATTCATACCAATGTGTGTGGACCTATTTCTCCTGGGTCCTTCAGTGGAAAGAGGTATTTTGTTACATTCATAGATGATTTCAGTCGTAAAACTTGGGTGTATTTGCTGGAAGAAAAATCCAAGGTGTTTGAAGTGTTCAAGAGTTTTAAAACAATGATTGAGAATGCGACTGGAAGGAGGATCAAGTCGATACGATCTGACCGAGGTGGAGAGTACACATCGAATGCATTTAGAAGATATTGCGAGGAGTATGGCATCAGAAGGTTCTTGATTGCACCATACTCGCCACAACAAAATGGAGTAGCTGAGAGAAAGAATCGAACCATTCTTGACATGGTGAGATCAATGTTGAAAATGAAGAGAATGCCTAAGGAGTTTTGGGGGGAGGCTGTTCTGTGTGCTGTATATGTACAGAACCGCTGTTCGCATTCCATACTGAATGGAAAGACCCCACAGGAATTATGGACAGGCCAAAAGCCATCGGTGGGCCATTTGAGAGTTTTCGGGAGTGTGGCCTATGCACACGTTCCTGATCAGCAAAGAAGCAAGTTAGAAGACAAGAGCAGCAAGTTTATTTTCATTGGATATGACGAGAAGACAAAGGGATACAAGCTGTTAGATCCCAGCACCAAGACAGTAATGATAAGCCGAAATGTGAAAGTGAATGAAGACGATGAATGGAATTAGAGTAGTCCATCCGAGATCAAATCAGATCCCGGAAAGTTGGTTATTCAAGACGAGAAGGAAGATGGATCACCAAGTTGGATCCCGGCAAGGAACGAGACAGATGATGAAGACGAGATGAGACGACCCCGGATGAGGAGTTTACAGGATTGGTACGAGTCAACTAACGAAGCCCATCTTGTTTGTTTGTTGACAGATTCTGAAGAAATAAGGTTTGAAGAAGCAATCCGAGATGAGAAATGGCAAAGTGCCATGGATGAAGAAATCAAAGCTATTGAACAGAATTATACTTGGGAGTTGGCCGAGCTGCCAAAAGGAAGTCAACCCATTGGAGTTAAATGGGTTTATAAGAAGAAAATGAATGCCGATGGAGAGATAGAGCGATATAAAGCCCGGCTGGTAGCTAAGGGGTATTCGCAAAAGGCAGGAGTAGACTATGATGAGGTGTTCGCACCTGTTGCTAGAATGGAGACAATCAGATTGTTGATCTCGCAAGCAGCTCAGTTTGGGTGGCCGATTTACCAGATGGATGTCAAGTCGGCATTTCTGAATGGTGTACTTGAAGAAGAAGTGTATCTCGAACAACCACCGGGATACTTGAAGGGCGGAGAAGAAAAGAAAGTGTTGAGATTGAAGAAGGCTTTGTATGGACTGAAACAGGCACCGAGAGCCTGGAATACCCGCATTGATGCATATTTCAAGGAGGACGGTTTTGAACAGTGTCCCTATAAGCATGCCATATATGTTAAGAAAAAAGGTGATGATTTATTGTTTGTAGCTTTATATGTTGATGATTTGATTTTTATGGGGAACAGTGAAGAGATGGCACGAGAGTTTAACAAGAAGATGTTGAAAGAATTTGAGATGACTGATCTTGGCTTGATGAGATATTTTCTCGGTTTGGAAGTCAGACAGGACGAAGATGAAATTTTTGTCTCTCAGGAAAGTTATGCGAAGGGAATACTGAAGAGATTTAAGATGGCAGATTGAAACCCAGTTTCAACACCTATGGAACTCGGTACAAAACTTTCGAAGTATGATGGAGGAGAACGTGTTGATCCGAGATACTATAGGAGTTTGGTGGGATGCTTGAGATACTTGACGTGCACGAGGCTGGATTTGTGTTTAAGTGTTGGAATTATAAGTCGGTTTATGGAAGAGCCGAGCTACTCTCATTGGAAGGCGGCTAAAAGAATTCTAAGGTACATTCAAGGGACGATCACACAAGGACTTTTCTATTCGAAGTCGGAAAATTATAGGTTAAAGGATTACTCAGACAGTGATTGGTGTGGAGACGTGGACGATAGGAAGAGCACGACTGGCTATGTATTTTTCATGGGAAACACAGCGTTTGCCTGGATGTTAAAGAAGGAACCAATTGTGACTTTATCAACATGTGAAGCCGAGTACGTTGCAGCATCCTGGTATGTGTGTCATGCAGTCTGGTTGAGGAATTTGTTGGAGAAGCTGGAGCAAGTTCAAGTCGGTACAACCGAGATCCGGGTAGATAACAAGTCGGCAATTGAGTTAGCGAAGAACCCGGTTAATCACGAGAGAAGCAAGCATACTGATGTCAGGTTTCATTTCATCCGAGATCAAGTAAAAGAGAAGAAGGTGGAGTTGAGTTATGTGACGAGCCGAGAACAAGTCGGAGATATATTCACAAAGCCACTACCGACATTGCTGCTGGAAAATTGCAAGAAGATGATGGGAATGAAAGATGGAAGAAGTATTTAAAGTTTATGGGGGAATTTTGTTAGGATAAACGTTTAAATAAATATTGTTTACATAGTTTGAATTTTAAAAGGAGTAATATGTGAAAGATATGTGAAAAGATATGGGTAGAAAAGATATGAGGAAAGATAAGATATGGAGAGAGATATTATAGAAAGATATTAGGAAAGATATTATTTAGATTTGAATTTGAATTGTTTTAGGTTTAATTTCGTTGCTTATAAATAGCATATTATGTAAAGGGATCAGTGTGTCTTTGGCAGACTATTATCAATACAAGAGAGTTTTCACCCCCAGTAAATTTGTGTGTTTGTGTTTGTGTGAGTGCACCAGTGTGTGTGTGTGTGAGAGGGCCTGTGAGATATCAAAATAGTGATATCAAATTATCACTTTCGTCAATGGAGTTTGGAGCAGAGGTGGAGCCGCAGAGCGGAGCCACTGGTCTGGAGAAGGAGAATGCTCGAACCACGCTTTCGACTTTCGAGGACACGGATGCCGTAGCCCGTAGCAGTGACGGTCTGTCGGATGCTGGCTCGCGATGATGCCGATCGCCAGAAATGGAGAACGAGAGAGGAAGGAGCAAAGGGTGTGCGTCTCGTTTGTGCGGCTGTGCGGTGCCCCCTTCTCACAACAGCTAGGTTAACTTTGTGAAAATTTAAAGATTATGATAATTTCATTTCAAATTTTAAGGGGACACTTGCCCCCCTTCTCTAGTACGTGGATCCGCTTAGAGAATTCCTCTCTCGCCTAGCTTTCAATTATTCTATGCATTATTACACCTTTTTATTTTTAAAATTTGTAAAGTAAAACCGAGACTTATATATCCTCCCATATACTACTTTCATTCTCTTCCAAGTAAATTAAACTAAAAATTTCCTTTTGATATTGGAAAGGGGAATCATTTATACAAGCTTGGAAGAATTTATCATCAACTTCACTCAACTCCAACAACTTAGTAAGGTGAGCAACGGAAATAATGGAAAATCTACTTGGTTTGCCACTGTTTGAAGTTTGAAGAACTAGGATTTTTCGAAAAGGTTATAATTATAATTTTCCACAAGTCCTAAGCCCTGACTATGTCTCCATTTCGCTGTGTGGTGCTTGATGACTTTCAAATTGTTTGATGGTTGATACTTGAATCCTGGGTTCAAGTGATGATATATGCGGTTGCATGTTGATTGCGGGAGGATCCGTGGGCATGCATGGAGAATTTGGCCCTGTTATGATATTTGGTGTTTTCATCTGATCTTGGATGCATTTTATGTTATTAAAAATGCTATTTTGATGAAGGAAATATGATGTCTATATCATTGTGAAGCTTAGATGGTACATGCATTTTGGTAAAAAGTGATAGGTGCTCACTTTGGTGGGAGTATTCTCTGTTTTCTACCCATTCTGTTTGATTTTATTTAATGACTGCTGGAATGTTAAAAATAAAAAAGGTGCTTGAGTTATGTTGATATATGGGTTAGTAGTATCCCATAAAATTTGCAGAATATTTTATTTATTATAATTTTGTTGGAAGAATTTGGATTGAACCCTATGTTCATTCTCTGCATTTCCTGTGAGGATGATCGTGCTCTGGATTGATCATTATTTTTCTATGATTTTTGGAGAGATCATTTTTTTTTGTGTTCGTAAGATCATAAGGATGATGTCCCAATATTTGTGTGGAAATATTAATGTCAACAATTTTAATAAAATCTAGAAAAGGATGAATGTTCTTTGAAGTTCTGGGTAAATGTTGATACGGTTCTTCATATACTAGGATGAATCTTTGTTGAATTTTGGGAAAACAAAATATTAGGATGTTTCCGTATTTGTTTCATGCAGTTGTATAAAACAATAAAGAAATAATAGCTCAAGCTTTTGCTATAAATGTGTGGCAGGAATTGATCCTACACACAGCAGTTCCTTGAAATGCACTTTGCACAGAGTTCTTCTATGCTGTTCTTTTATTTCCTCTTCTCTAACTTCATATAAAGAATTTTATAATCCTTTGGAATTCCAGTGAAATCCCAGTCCTCACTGTTTTATAGCTATAAATATTACAGGAAGAGAATAAAAAATATGACCAACTTACAAGCGGATTAGGGAGAGTTCTGTATCTGAGTACTTCAAGGATGGGAGCCAGCCATACACATTAGGTGCAAGCACAAGGGCCAGCTAAAGAGGCAAGTAAATCCTTCTTCCTTTTCTTGCTTACTTTGCTGATATGTATTGTTACAAAAACTTACGTCTAATGTTCTAAATAAAATAAAATGTATATTATATATATCCTGCCACTTTATAATGCTTGATTATACCTGCCATTAAAGTTCATTGAACACTGCATGCTTTTACTTCTATTGAGTCACTGACACATAAGCTTACAGCACTTCAAAAATTTATCATATCAAATGGTTTTAGATCTCTTGAAAGTGTATGACACTGATAAAGATGAGAAAGAAGGTTATCCACGTGAGTGATGACGTAACGAGAGAAAATGTAATTATTGATTGCCTAGAAATCTATGATAAATGTAATTATTGATTGCCTTGAAAATGTAATTATTAATTGTCTAGAAATCTATGATAAATTAATAGTCAATATAAAATTTAGAGTTGAAAGACTAGAGGTAGGTAGACTAGACACCATTGCATAAACCTTAATGTAAATGACAATAAGAGCCAAAACAGATTATTTTTCTATAAGAAAAAAAGGCAAAGACAAAGAGCCTATCTACAAACCAAGTTTGGGAAGCATAACTATTAGTCAGCTAGAATATAAGCTTTGGGACTACCTGTATCATAAGCTCAGTTAGTTCCTTCACAGATTCTTGGTCTAGGTTTCCCACATTAAAGATCTTCCTATTTGCTCTCTCAGAGTTGGCCTGTGTTAAGTTGACATGTTCATTAGTTCATGCTCATATTGTAACATGGATGATGGAACTCAGGAAAATTTGTCCCTCCTGCATCAACCATGAAATACTTTATATCGTTAGAATAGAGATTAAGGAACCCATAAGCACTCTATCAAACTCAAAATTGAGAAGATGAGATTTTATCAAAGGCACACCATAAAATCACTTACCATTAGGGGGTATATTTACGACTGTATATAGCAGAGAAGCCAGTAATTACACAAGCACAACAGTGAAAAGAAAATTTGAGGACATAAAAACTAATAAAACAACACAAAGTAATATCATCTTATATTGGGTATATATGAATTATTCTGAAATAAATATCATAGCTTTGAAGGTCCTAAAATTTGTTAGAATTGAATTTTTTTTTCCTAAACAACGTTGCACATCTCTAAACCAAATGTTATTGATTCTAAGTCTTAACTATATATAATACATTTAAGTGTAACAATATTATATTGAGTAAAAGTAGTTGCTTAAAAATTAACAATACAATCACCTTTTTTATCCTACCATGATAAGCTTTAATGGATTTGTGTGCCACTGACAGGCTTATCCAACAGCGAAAGCTCCAATAGTCCTTATTGGGATAATAAATTTATTTTCCTACCATAGAGTTAATATATTATCACTACTACAAATAACGTTTTCTATATTGGTTATTTTATCCATTTTACGTCGATTCTAAAATCATCATTGTATCAGGTGTTGTGAAAAGTCGACACTTTCTAGACGATTCTCAGACCGTCTTAGAAAGTTCAATTTCTAAGATAGTTTTCGAAATAACCGTCTTAGAATGTATTTTTTTTTAAATAAAATAAAATTTGAGGCTTCTAAGACAGTTTTGTAAATAACTGTCTTAGAATGTCTTTTTTAAAATAAAATAAAAAAGATTTTAAGATTATTTTTTTGCAAAAACCATCTTAGAATACAGACTTTATAAGATAGTTTTTCATAGAATCGTCTTAGAATGTCTATTTTTAAAAAAATTAAATTTAAGGATTCTAAGACGGGTTTATTGTAAGGACCGTCCTAGAATGTAATCTTCTAAGACGATTTTTGAAAGAACCGTAATGGAATTCCTTTTTTCTAAAAAAAAAATTAAAATTGAGAATTCTAAGACGGTTTCCGAAGATCCATCTTAGAATCACTTTTTATTAGAATATAACTGTATATATTTTCCAGATTTTTTCTTCTCCTATACGGGTGATCACCAAATTAAATCAAATTAAAAATGATCTCTTTCTTTTCCTCCTCTTTTTTAAAATTTCTCTCCTCCACCTTTACTCCCTTGAACTAAATACACTATACATCTTTGCATTAAATTATGCAGTTTAATAATTCAACAAATATTTATATAAAATTCCATAATACATATATATTTATTATTTATAAAAGCATCTGTGTCATCATTTAAATAATAAAAAAATACAATAATAAAGAATTTAATTTAAATATTGGTTTGTTTAAAAGAAGTCAAACGAAAGCAACTATAAATAAACAGAGAATAAAATTTACAATATATATATATTTGGCCCTCACCCTCCTGTACAAATCACGTATGACAAAACAAAAACTGAACCTATTTCATACCAAAACTTAAAATAGATAAACAGCCCATTAAAGACTAAAATAAAAGCTGACAACTTAATTCTTACCAAATGCTTCTGAATATTTGGCATCACCATGTGATTTGTTGGAATCTGAAAATAAATGAATAAAAATGTGAACATTATAATTCAAATCATCTTTCTACTAAACAACCTATTTTGGAATAGTTTCAAAACAACAGTTTTGAGGAAATTACTAAAAAAAGTAGGAACAAAACTATTCAAATAGAGTTTTTAATTTATTACAAATTATACATTTCACATGAGAAAAGTGTGATAAGAAACTAAACAAGCAAGACACTAATTTTTTTAAAAATAAAATAAAATTCATAAATTACCTTTAAGTTGGCAAGTTCCATCAAACCAATCAAACCTGTAACAATTACTATCAATATTTGCTTCCCCAGCAACCCACTGTTCTTTTTGCAAGCATTAATAGAACATCTATATCCATATATCAACAAAAGAAGAAGTCAGACTACTCAGACACAAGCCAAAGACCAAAAATCTTCAAAATTATTAGCTTTAGAAAAAAGGAAGTCAAAATACAAAGAAAAATGTAAAGAGGACAATAACTTTTTATATTGAGGGATACCTAATTGATTTGTAGTTGCACAAGTAAATTTATCCAAAAGCAAAAGCTTGGTAGTATTTTCAAATACTACAGAGTAAAAACTAAACACCTTGGTCATGTAGTCAAAGTAGTAAAATAACCCCAAATTATAGTGTGTACTTGACCCCCTAAATGCTATAATGGTACAACAAAGCAACTGCATACCAAAGATAGAGGATAAAAGAAAATAGTTTCTATATATTAAACATGCTCAAAACTTAAGTACCCAAATCAAAACTGGAGAAACTGTGAAATAGTTTTGCACTTGGTTGGAAAAGTGTAAGGTCTCGGGTGTCCACGTGACACTTTAACGTTTTAATATTGCAATTACATAGTAGTAATAATAATTATGGTAATGACCCTATGAGTAATCTGGATTTGTGTGATCGGGGTGTCATACAAGGGGGAGCAAGTTGGAACTCGGATAAGGGACTACTGTAAATAGAACCTTTTGAAGCCGGGTTCAGACTGAGTGTGTTAGTATTTACAAGGAAATCGGGTTAGAGTGTGATCGGGTTATCGCGGGTGTATCTTGGAATAAACGGTAAAAAGAAAGGAACCCTAACGAGGTCAGGTAGGGATGGTCAGGACAGGACCCCAGATGAGGTTGTCTAGACTACGCGTACCAATGCAAAGTCATATGCGCTTGACTCGCCAGCCTGGTAGTTGGTGCTTTCACAAGCTTGACCTATGCATGTGATTTGTACTGACCGTCAGGTCACTAGAGTAACACGTGTTGACTTTGTGACGCATGCGACGTGCGTTAAAACTTAGAGTATTTAAATAGCGTGCGAGTGAGTTATTTCGTGCATGACTCATTTGTTTGTGATGTCGGCTACCAAGATGGGTTGGCCGAGTTGAGCGGTTTACGTAACATGCATGTATGCATGCAGGACGTAACTTAGCCCTTGTTGGCAGACGTCTGTATACCGGGTTCCTTACTCGGGGTTATACTTTGGAGCTGTTAAGCTCAAAATTACTTCAAGAGAAATAGAGCTACCAGGTTCCTTACTCGGATGAGCTCGTACCGTCTCGGGAATAGAGCCACCGGGTTACTTACTCGGCAGAGCTCGTACCTTCTCGGAGATAGAGTTACTGGGTTCCTACTCAACAAAGCTCGTACCTTTTCTTTGTGAACTACCGGGTTCCCTTACCCGGACAACCTTGAGTCTTGCAAGCGCTAGCTGTTATAATCGATTATAGTGCTTATGTAATCGATTGCATAGTGCTGATTCCGACCTTGCTCAGATTCTTACCTTAAGATAGTATATCTAAGTGCCAACCCAGACACCTAATACTTCACACCTATTCACTGTTTGTAGTGTTTATGAATGACGTATGTGATCATGTTGAGGTCAGCCTATGTGATGGCTTGAGATATTAAAATGCATTGATACCATGGGGGATGTATGGCATTATCCTAGCCAGGACAAGTTGATCCCGTGCAGGACCATACATTGATGATGCCCATGTGACATATGTATGTGCATGGGGGGTGTATGACATTATCCTAGCCGGGACGAGTTAATCCCGTGCAGGGCCATACATTGATGATGCCCATGTGACATATGTATGTACATGGGGGTGTATGACATTATCCTAGCCAGAACGAGTTGATCCCGATAGGGTCATACATTGATGATGCCCATGTAACATACTTCATTTGCATGACGAAAATATGATGATTGACTATAATAGTATGAGAAGTACTGGGGCCACGTCTGTAGGGATATTCTTATGACACCCAAATTTGGTTGATCACCATGGGGGGGACGAGTCCTGTACACAACAGAGTGACCCCAACGTCAACTACAACTATCATTTATACCATGGATTTGGCCTATTTCAGGAGATGGTACCATATTGCATGCTGGGAGAAAAGTTAGGGGCATGCATCATGACTAGTACTTATAAGATGTATTGTGATTTGTTGTTGGACGGGTTGTCCATTATAAATTTTGTGCAGAAATACTTGAATATTGTTGTATTATTGCAATAACCGTATTGTCTTTTCTTAACTGATGTTATTTACTACTATTATTTTACATGATGAATTCACCTTTGCTTTCTTGTGCCATGTGGTTTTGGTACCTATGATGACCACGAACCGTGTTCGTGTGAGCAGACTGGCAGTAACAGGCAGAGATACTTTCTTTTGTTGGAGCCGCCAAGTAGCCGGGGTAACATTAGATCAGATCCCGACTTAGAGATGTGTTTTGTTGTCGGGATGACATTGGACCAGATCCCAGCCACAAGTTGTACTCTGACAACTCATTCTTAGTTAATCATTTGTTTCTTTTGAGAATTTTGTACCCTCCAGACATGGCTATTTGTAATCATCACCAAGTTATGTTTTTATATAAATATATTACGAGGTATTTTATTATTGATATTCATATTTTAATTCTTGATATTGATTGTATTCACGCAAAAAATTTACTACTACTTTTATAATCAACTTAAAGGGATCTTCAATTATAATTTGTAATTAAAAGTTTGATTAAGAGTATGATACAATAGTGATAAGGCGAGTTGTTACATGGTACAAATTATAAAATATGGAAAACTAATTTGGATATTGTTTTGCAATACGAGAAACTCAACTTTGTTCTAGATATCCCTAAGCCAGCACAGCCTGCAGAAAATGCTTCTGAGGAAACAAAGAAGAAGTTTTCTGACTGGGAGAAAGCGAATGTTGCAGTTCGCTGCTACATTTTAGCCAGTCTAGTTAGTCCCTTGCAAGACCAAGTAAACATGCTTGAGAGTGGAGCAGAAATGCTCCGGACTCTTGATGGCATGTTTGCTACTCCTAGCAATTCTGCTAGGCAGAATGCGCTAGCTGCAGTCACCAAAACCGTGATGACTGGTGGAAGTGTGCGGGATCATTGTTTAACAATGATAGCAAACTTCAAACAAGCGGATGACCATGTGATTAAGTTTGAATGGGAGGTGAAAATTGACCTCCTCTTGCAGTCACTACCTGATCACTTCAACTAGTTTGGAATGAATTATAATATGAACAAACTGAAACTGGATCTTACTCAGCTAATGCACGAGCTTGAGAGTGCTGAACAGTCTTTGGTCAAGCAATGAAGTGTATTGTTTGCTGAAGGTTCTGTTACACCTAAGGGGAAACCCAAGGGAGGTTACAAGAACAAAAAGAAGAAAAAGAATTCAGTTATTCAAGTTGCCAAACCAAAGAAGCAGCCAATAGGCAAGTGCTTCAAGTGCGATCAAAAAGGGCATTGGAAGAAAAATTGTCCACGTAAGAACCGACCAGATATGGGTAAATTTACTTGTGATTGAGGCTTGCTTAGTGGAGAATTATGATGATAAATGGATCATTGATTCAGGAGCCACTAACAATGTTTGTTACTCTTTGCAGTGGTTCAAACATAGCTTGCCTATTGGTAAGGACAAATAGTTTTGAGGATTGGAAATGGGGAATTTGTGTTTGCACTACCAGTAGGACACTTTATTTTATTTTTTGATAATTGTAAAACTTTGGTTTTAGAAGACTATTTATTTGTTCCAAATTTTAAGAGGAATTTAATTTTTGTTAGTTGTTTAATTAAACGTGGTTTAACAGTTTAATTTAATTCCTCAGTTTCAATAAAGAGTTCATCTTCTTTTATATGTTTTGATACTTTATTTAATGGTCTTTATTTCCTTAGTCCTATACCCCATGAAGTTAATCATGTTGAATTAAGAGACAAAGAGCATGTTCATCTATCTAAGAAAAGAAAGGTTTCCAATGAAACTTATTTTTGGCATTTGCGATTAGGTCATATTAACTCTAACAGGATACAAGGTTTCATCAATAGTGTGATTTTAAAATCCCTGGTTTTTGAACCAATACCGGTATGTGAATCTTGCTTAGAGGGTAAAATGACAAAGTGGTCTTTTAAGGCCAAAGGAAATCGTGCCACATTTCAGTTGGAATTGGTACTGATGTATGTGGACCAATAAATGTCCTGGCCAGAGGAGGGTATGAGTACTTCATCACATTTACTGATGATTACTCAAGATTTGGATACATATACTTGATGTGTCATAAGTCTGAAATTTTTGGAAAATTCCAAGAGTTTAAGGCTGAGACAAAAACATATTGGTGTTCAAATCAAACTCTTAGGTCTGACCGAGGAGGTGAATACCTATCTGAAGAGTTTAGGTCTTACCTGACTAAAGAGGGGATAGTTTCACAACTATCTTCTTTAGGGACACCCCAGTAGAATGGAGTTGCTGAAAGGAGAAACAGAACCCTTTTAGAAATGGTGAGGTCCATGCTTAGTTATTCGTCTCTGTCTGAATCATTTTGGGGATATGCCTTAGAAACTTCCATGTACTTATTAAATTTAGTTCCATCTAAATATGTTTCAAAGACACCCACAGAACTATGGAATGGGCGCATATCCAGTTTGAACCATATTCGAATCTGGAATGCTTCGACACATGTCTTACAATAGAAGCCGAATAAAGTGGACTCACGTATAGAAGTGTGCATGTTTATAGGCTATCCTAAAGGAACTAGAGGTTGGATGTTTTATAGTTCAAAAGATAGTAAGGTCTTAGTGAGGTCAAGTTTTACCCCAACCTCAAGTGGTTCCATCTTATGTTCCTATGGTTGTTCAAAGAGGGGAATATATTCCTGAAGGTGAACATACACAAGAACTAGATACAAAACCAAATATTCAGCATAATGATCTACAAGTGGAACCTTTAGAAATGCAAGTACCACTTGTTGAAGAACAAAATCAAGAATTAGTTAACCTACCTAATGGGGGTCTTCAAGAAATTGTTGATACACCAAACTTGGATCCTCCTGTAGATGCACAACAACAACAAGTTAGGCAAAGTCGTAGTGGGAGATTGATTCGTAAACCCACAAGATATCTCGTTGGGAGAATCATATCAGGTTGTCACCATTGAAAGAGAGGACAATCCCACTAGTTATGACGAAGCACTTGAAGATGTTGATGCTTAGAAATGACTCGGGGCTATGAACTGTGAGATGGAATCTATGCATTCTAACTTAGTTTGGTCTCTTGTAGAAGAACCTAAAGGGATAAAACCCATTGGGTGTAAATGGATCTACAAGAGAAAGAGAGGATCAGACGGGAAGGTTGAAACCTTCAAAGCTAGATTGGTGGAAAAAGGGTACACCCAAATAGAAGGTGTAAACTATGAGGATACTTTTTCACCAGTAGCTATGCTTAAGTTTATCCGGATTCTCTTAGCTGTTGCGACAAGTCTTGATTACGAGATTTGGCAAATGGATGTGAAACTTGCTTTTCTAAATGGAAATTTAGAAGAGAACATCTATATGCAGCAACCGAAAGGGTTCATAGTCGAAGGGCAGGAACATATGGTATGCAAATTGCAAAGGTCTATCTATGGACTTAAGCAAGCATCCAGGTCATGGAACATTAGATTTGATCAAGCCGTTAAATCTTATGATTTTGAGGAAAGCCTTGATGAGCCATGTGTATACAAAATGGTCCAAGGGGAAGCAGTATCTTTTCTGGTGCTTTATGTAGATGATATACTCCTTATTGGAAATGACACGGAGGTATTATCGAGTATAAAGATCTGGCTGAGCAAGCATTTTGATATGAAGGACCTAGGAGAGGCTAATTATATTCTTGGTATTAAACTCTTACGAGATCGAAAGAATAGGTTATTGGCATTATCCCAGGCATCCTACATTGACAAGGTCCTTGCCAGGTTCAATATGAAAAATTCTAAGAAGGGTATTTTACCCTATAGGCATGGGATTCATCTCTCTACGGAGCACTCTCCTAAGATGCCTGAGCAGAGAGAACACATGAGTAGGATACCTTATGCTTCAGCTGTAGGTAGTCTCATGTATGTTATGTTGTACACCAGGCCAGATATTTGTCATGTAGTGGGAATTGTTAGTCAATACCAATCTAATCCAAAAGAGGAACACTGGATAGCAGTTAAGCATATACTCAAGTATCTTCAGAGAATGAGAGATTATATGTTGGTTTATTCTAGTGTGAGTCTTGAAACCATTGGTTACATAGACTCAGATTTCCAAGGAAACATAGTGATAACCAAGATAGTATCGGAAGAAAACCTTGGTGACCCTTGTAAAAAGAGTTTGCCTGAACGTGTGTTCAAGAGACATGTTACATCTATGGGTCTTAAGAAGATTCCGGACTTGCTATAGCTTTAGGAGATTGATTTGTCACTTTGTTTATTTTGTGCTCTTTGAGCAAGACATCATGACATTCTTTTTGAAAGGTATAAATGAGGTATTATTCATTTATGGTATGCACACAACACTTTACAAACACCAAGGTCCAAATAAATTGTAGAGTATATGATCATATTGATACGTTCATGGAGGACATGATCATAGGTTCTTACAATTGATGAATTTGTTCACAGCTGTTAAATAAAGTTGGGCGCTTTATTTAGGCTGCAATATTTTATGAAATGGTCCTGTCCGAGCCATTGTAAAATATTGGTGTGAATTAGTGTTCGCATTGAAAGAGTCAAGGAGAGATTTGATTAAGGTTGTTTTTCTGTCATAAGTATCAAATCTCTAGCTAACCATAGTTATGTGATTACTCTTAATCCTGCATTTATTATAAATAGGTAATTGAATAATTTTCATTCTTTGATTTAACCAACGGGTGAGCTCTGACCTATTGACGACCCATAACTTGGTATTTTGGGAATGAAATTATTTGATTGTCGATATTTATGAGATAAACAACATGGAATTTGTAGGATATGTCCCCTTGATATGTTTCAATACTTAGATATTGAAGACACTAGCCAGTGCATGTAATCCATTAGAGAAACTATCAGAGTCAAGGGAATAAATAATTGATTGAGTAATAGAAAACTCATCAATCAATTATTGACATATTACAAAGAGGTGATGCATATTCGGGTTATGTGTAATTTGTGTTATTAATCTTGGAGTTCAAGTTTGGGCTTTTAGTGGAGTAGCACCGAAGTAAATAATCATTATGTTGATTATCACGAGCCTTGATTAATTACATATGGTGGATCCCCAAGCTAGCTTGAGACAAGGGATGAGGTGTTTCAGTTAATGATGACTCATGAGTTACATGGTCTTGGGTTCTATAGACCTAAGTTTGTACTCAAAAGAGCAAGTGGGAGATTGTTGGGCCTATGCTATTTAGTTGAGCCCAATTAGGCTAAGATTGTGAGAAGAGTCCAAAGACTAATATAAATACTCCTACTTAGGTCATTAACAGAGAGACAAAAAACCTAGAAAACAGAGAGGTGGCCACACACCCTACTTATTCCCTCTCAAGAGATAGTTTGGAAGATCTGCTAGAGACAAGGAGCCAACCAACCAAGTTGAAAGCTACAAGAGGTAAGCACATAAAACTACGATGATCCATTACATCTCAAACCACAAACGATTTATATGCTTCCGCAGTATTCAATGTGCCTACAGATGCTCCAGGGAGAAGGAAATTAACTAGTGAACAAATTTAGACCAAAAAAAAGAAGAATCAACTAGTTTCTCAAAATAGCAAAAGAAAATAAGAAATGGGTCTCACCATGAAGCGCCTCTTCTCATGACAAACAAAAGTAAACTCACCATTGTCACCTCCGCTGGCCCCTCGTAAAGCGTCTCTACTTCATCCATGGCGGCCACCACGTCTGGCTATGTAGCTTCCTCAAATCCGTCAACTTCCTACTCATGCTCCTCCCCCCTCGCCGTCTCCTACCTCTGCCATCGCAACCGCCAACTGAAATTAATCTCAACGAAGCCCTCTCTCCTTGCCGCCTCCGCCATCATCAGAATCCTCACTAGCCTCGACAACTACCCTACACCTACGGCGTGGCGTGACTTTTGATCTCCATTTCCACCTTCATCATCGCAACACAACTCGGCTTCACTGCTTTGCATTCCTTTTCGTGAGGCAGAAGTTCACCGCATACTCCCCGTCATTTTGCTCACTGTCAGCGCGGGCTTTTTGGCGCTTCACACCAGCGAAGCCTAGCCCCCTAGTGATCGTGTGTGTTGAGGAAAGAGAGGGGATAAGGTGTGGTTGATTTTGAAACCCTAGATATGGTTTTTCGAAGGGTGTTACGAAAACGGCAAGTGCACCGCTCGTTCAAGTAATAAAATGATAAGTAGATTTATCGTTCCCACGAAGATTGAAGCACTAAATTTAATTGTAATTTAGAATCTTTAAATTGGAAGAGAAATAAAATAATTGGAAGAATAGGATTGTGATTTAGATTTAAGAATTTATAACCAAATTGAATTAAAGTTTAAGAAGATTCAAACGCGATGTAAATTGAAGATTATCCAGTAATGAGAAATAATTGTAGTCAGAGCGCTTCCACTTTTGATCCCTACTAATTATATTTGAATTAATTATTGATTTCAAGAACTATAATTGTTCAGAAAATGTATTTTTTCATAAATAGTTAAATGCTAATTCCTCAGTAATTCAACCCTTTAACCAATTCAAAACCCTAATTTCCTTAGTGATTTCTTATTAAGTTAAGCATTACATAATACACCAATTGTTTCGCAATCCTACATCCCTATCCCTAGGTAATGTAAAAACTGTTATTCTATCGCTTTCAGAAATTAGAATTTCAATATCCCTATTGTAAATCCCAACCCTTAGTACCTTAGCAGAGTGATCAATTCTATTAAGGAAATTTCAATTAAAGAACTAGATAGAAGAAAACAATTATAATCATTAATTTCAATATTAATCCAATACAAAGGAGTTCACATTAGTTGGCTCTAACCACAATAAAAGAGGAATTAGCCAGACATGATTATGCCTGGCTTAATTACAATAATAATAAGGTAGATGAGAAAGAATACAAAGAATGAAGAGTAAGCAAACCCCTCAATCTTGGCCTCCTTCTTGATCGTCCTCCTTTCTTGATCTCCTTCAATGCCTCTTTTTTTTTTTGTTTCTGCCTCTTTGTTCGTGTCTAAAAGCATCCTACTACTTTCCTATTTATATCTAGGTCATAAAAACCCTGATAGCTTTTATTTTTATATTATCTTTAAGCTAATTCGTATTTCCAGTGTCATCCGCGCGGCTGGCGTGAGATCTGGCGCGACTGGCGTCAGCTTCCAGTAAGTCTGGCACGATCAGCGTGGACATGGCACAGTTGGCGCGAGCTTCCAGAAATCCTTAGCTCTTTATTTTGCTTCTTTTCTTGGCTCCTAACATCAAAATTGCATAAAATAAGTGATAAACACAATAATGATGAACTTTGTACTTATTTTAGCATTTATTTGACATCTTATGCTTAGTTTCTTAATGAATTTACCCTAAAAACTACATATGCTAGCAGCATATCAAAGGGTAAAAGCAAAAAAAAAAATAATAATAATAAATTAAAAGAGAAAAACCCAAAACGTTCTAGTTTTGAAGAGGTGTCCCAATATGCATTTTTCCGCTCTCTTTCGAAGACGGTCTTCTAAAGCGACTTTCTATTCTCTCATTCTACGTCGGTTAATGAAGAAATTGATGTTGTAATGCCTTTTCAAATACAGTTTCCGTAAAACCGTCATTAACAAGTTGTAGATATTTACAAAAATGCCACTGCTTTACTTATGAACATCGATTTTTGTAGAACTGACATTGTAGAAGACCATTATTGTAGTAGTGTATTGAGTATGATAAAGGAGTTAAATCCAATAGAGATTTTTATCTTACATTTTATTTTACATTTCCTTGGTGCAGAGTTTATCCCAAGCCATCCATCAATTGTAATGATGGAAAAGTGGAGACAAGTTTTAAAATCCTATTCCTATAAGGGAGAAATAATAGTGAATTCCAACATGACAGGTATGAACAAATGATGTGTACATTTTGCTTGCACAATTTCTTTTGTTTCTTATCTATATTATCATGATGTATACATTTTGCTCGCTCAATTACTCATTAATAATTATTATATAAGTATACTTCCTGTTACAATTGAAGTAGATTGCAACGTCATGAAATTTTGATAACTAAACATATATGTTTGATTCTTGTATTATATAATTATTTTATTAATTTGGATTAGTTGAAATATTGTGTGAATTATCATTATTCAATTGCTTGGTGTGAATGTTAGTAATGCGGAGTTTGATTGTTATGCATTACAATTGTGTGATTTCGAGTTTGACCCAAAACCTATTTTGGTAAAATCACAATCCCGGATTGGTTAACTGTTGTATAGCCACCGGTGACTGCTGACAGCCGTCGGACCACCGCACGGGGAAGAACACTTTAATCGGAGAAAAATCTTCAAAACTCAACTCGAGGATTAGGTAGGAAACAGAGCCTCCAATCCTCCTCTCGTGGTTTCTTTGGGTAACCATGATTTCCTTGTCTTCTTCTAACTAGTTTGAACCTCTCTTAGTATCTTTTGTGACTTAGATACCGTTATTGGATGTTTACATTTCCTTTGAAAAACCATTGAAAATGAGATGTTGTAAAAGTTACCTTTTTATAATATTGATGTCATTTTTGTGACCTTCGTCAAATCCCGGTCACATCAGTGTGATCGAAATTTCAAAATGATGTATATTTTATGTGGACTCCCAAAACACCATTTTAGTCCCTTTCAAATTTGAGTGGGTATTTGATCTCAAATGCTAATGTTAATCTTGTCTTTGAAATCTATACTAAATTATTTCGATTTGGTATATATAACTCTACGTTTGGGGCAAAGCACGTGAACTTGAGAGATCTCAAAATGATGCTATAAGGAGCTAACAGAGGGATCTAGATAGGTGATGAGAGTTTATTGTTTGTTTACATCTTTTGATACCATAGTTGAGGTAAGGGAACCCAATTATGGAGATGTATGTCTGTCCCTGTTATGTGCTGGTTTTCAAGAAAAACTGTGTTTTAAGCTAATGGGATGTGATATATTTGTTATTGATAAATGAAATTATGAATGATGTTATTGTAATTATTAGAGTTATTTTGGAAAAGTCTTAATTACAGAGGAGTCTTAATTATAGATTGAGGTGATTTGGGCACGTTATGAGATGGCCACTGGATGCTTCCATAAGAACAAGAGTTTGTTACCAAGAGCTTGACACAAAGAGAGGTAGAGGTTGACCAAAATTTACCTGGGGAAAGGTAGTGAAACAAAACCTAATGGAGTAAGATATAGATTGGCGGACGGTATGTCTTAGGACGGAGTGGAGAAAAACTATAAGCTTGGTGGAGGGTTAAACTCATTAGTAGTTCTATGTTCCAATCGTTTCCTTGTTTTAGTTCTTTTCCTCTTCTTTTCTCCCTTCTTCCTTTCACCCTTCTTTTATTTTATCTTATTTTTTTCTCTCTTTTGTCTTATTTTCGATTTATCATTGGGTTCATCTACCACCGACCCCAATTAACTTGGGTTAAAGGTGTTGTTGATGTTGATGTTGATGTTGATGTTCTTCTATTTACTTATGTATTAAATTTTGATTGGGCATAAAAGTTTGTTTTGTATATTATAGTTCTCCTCTTTAATTTAAAGTTTTCTTAAAATATCAGTCTTGTGGTATTTTGGATTGTGAATGTATGATATTGTGTTGTCTGAAGACATGAGAAATGTGAATCTGAGGCATGTGTTATATATGTATATGTGGAATGTGATTGCTTGTGATGTGATGATAATGTTGATGTTGATGATGATGTTGAAATGAAATGATGTGATGTTGTTGATGATATTGAAATGAGATGATGTTGATGACACTGAGATTGAGATGATATTGATGTTGATGATGACATAGATGAGAGATGATGTTGATGTTGATGAGGCCATCGTGATGGATGTATGTTGTGTATGTATATGGGGGTGCAGTGACTTGTTGGATATCTTTAGGAGGAAAGATGATTGGTTTAAAAATTTTAAGCATCCCTTGAGAGGGAAAGGGATTGCTTAGAATTTTTAACTATCTATGGTCAGTGCATTGATGGACTCATGTTTCATACTTCATAATTGCATGGAAATAGAATAGTGGCTGTAAGTACCTGTGATTTTTATGAGGATAAAAATGCAGGTACTAGGGAGCATGTCACTCGGTTTGGAACTCCCTTGTGACTCTTGCTGATTACCATGGGGGGGAGGGAGTGGCCTGTGCATGATAGGGTGACCATAATGAACTACTGCATCATTTTCCTAAGTGAGAGTGTCATGTGGGCACGCTTAGGTTATTTCTTGACGAATGGTACCACATTGCATTTGAGAGTTGAGTCAGGTGCATGTGTCATTCTGAACATAATTGATTTGAATTGTGAAAAAAGTTGATGACTAGTTGATTGAGTGTGTATCGAACTCATTGATTACAGAGAATGATTGTGGTTATTATTATTGTTTTCATGCTAATCATTGTTATTTGGTGTTTGTTGATCTTGTATAATAAACTCATCCTTGCAATTTTGTATTGTGTGGTTGGTACTTGTGATGATCGCGAACCTTCATTTGTGGGAGCAAAGGAGTAGTAGGTGATGTTGGAGGGAAATCATTTTGTTGGAGCTGCCAAACTGACGTGATAATGTTGAAATTTATTATGGGATGCGTTTTATTATCAACTCTTTCTTAGTTGGTTCCTTATTTCTCTTTGATCGAACATGTAATCTCAAACATATATATATATATATATATATATATATGTATGTATATGTATGTATGTATTTATTTACGTATTTGTGCCTTTTTTATGAATGTATTATCGCGAGAAATTTGCCCTCCTTTTCATAATCAAATTAATAAAGTTTTCGTTTAAAATTTGAAAATTACACGTTTAGAGTTGTAATATCGTAGAGAAAAGGCGGTTTGTTACACAGACACTTGCCATAATGTTGATTTGAGCCTACAAATTTCTTCGTCTTCTAAAAGATTGAAGAATAATGACTATAGTGAAGGGTATTCCTTTGGATGTATGACTTGTAAGATACTCGAGGAAAGAGGACCAATGGTACTACTCTTTACTTTCCTTCTAGTTGCAATATTTTTTTTATGGGTGGATTTTTCCTTGTATAAGAGCAAGTCTTATTTATATACTATGTTATTTAATCTTTTGTAAGTATTGAATTTCAATTCAATTGTTGAATTTGAACATTTTAATTAAGTATATAAAATGTTTTGCAAGTTAATTAAAGAGTTTACTTTTTTTTTATGTATTATCACTGTTAGAAATTCTTATAGTAAAAATGACTTTTAAATTAACTACTAACCAATAAAAAAATCAATTCACTTATTATATATGTTTATCAAAATTGTTAGAAAAAGTTAAATTTAATTCAATTTTATTTTTAAATTTTTAAATTAAAAAAATACATTCTAAGATGGTTCTTTGGAAAATCGATTGTCTCGGAAAGTCTACATTCTATGATGGTTTTTGCAAAAAACGTCTTAGAATCTTAATTTTTATTAAAATATATTCTAAGACGGTTCCTTGAAAAACCGTCTTAGAAATAATACATTCTAAGACGATTTTCTGTGAAAAACGTCTTAGAATCCTTTATTTATTTTTATTTTTTTGTAAAAAAAGATATTCTAAGACGATTATATGGAAAACCGTCTTAGAAAGTCTACCCGTCAAAATGCACGAGAACAACAAAATTTTGCTTTTATATAACCCATAGGGTTGAAGAAGTGGTGTAAGACTCTATTGCATTCACATGTGAGAGAACATTCTAGTTAGTAAGATAACTCGTGTTTGATTCCCTATATGTGCAAAATTTTCTTGAGCCTAGGATGTGGTAACCACACTTCGCATGAACAAAATTAATCTCTAACCTAGTGGGTTGGGGGAGACACTTGTGATTTCTGATACAAGACAAAAAAGGATACAATTTTGTATTAGTTATCTCATGCTTAATAGTAGACATAATCAATATAATAGCCTCTTGAAATATTTGTCCATAAATTTATAGAGACTATTTTATTCTATTATTCCTTTTGAAATAGCCTTGATATTTTGGAATTAAGTTGGAGTTGAGTTAAACCTTTGTGTGCACTTGTTACGCCACTGATTGTTGACTTTTCGGTGGCTCTCACACTATGATACTTTACATGATAACACTTCACTCAACTTCTCATTGGTTAGAACCCTTCATTGATCAATGATTGACTCCAAAAACCAACACAAAACTTTTCAGCGTGTTTTATTCTCACTCACTTGCTTTTTAGAAAACATCACAGAAGGTCAACCATCACATAACTACTCAAAGCCAAACATGCTTAACTATGAAGTTCTTAAGTGATGAGCTACTGAAAAGTAGATGCATCTTGTTGATATAGGTAGTACCAATTAATTCCTTTAAGTCATCTTTAGTTGTACAATCTCATACCTACATAGTCTCTGGATCCCTTTTATTCTGGTGTGATTCGATCAAAGTGTTAGAACATTCAATATTTTCAATGTTATGTAATATTTTTTATTTATAAAAGATTATTTTTAATTAAATATGAATTTTATTATTGAGAACAGTTATCTAGAAAAAGTGTGTAGGTTTAGATTAAACTACAAGAAATTGGCCAAAAAGCAGAGGACGATTTCCTCCGGCCATGGCACCGTCACCAAATACACCGACGTTTTCTTAAAAAAATGTTTTTTAATTATAAGTGACAAGCCATCACTACAAAATAATTTTTAATAAAATATTTTTAATGAAAATGACGGTTAGGTTGTCATTCAAGGATAACCTTTTAATTTTTTTAAAATAAAAGCGATCATCAAGCTATTGGTTTTTTTTGTTTTGTTATCTTGGGTGCCAAAGTGAACATTTTTCCTTCTTTCTTCCATTTTTTCATTTTAAATTTATGATATTTGCACGTTAATTTAGTAAGTGACATCTTCCATTTCTTCTTTCTTTCATTTATTTATTTAAAATTTGGTTTGGCCATCGCTCATATTCCTTTTTTATATCAGCCATATTGCCCCACTTTGGCACTCTCTTCCTCCCATTTTGCTGGTGAGCAAATGGCATGTGGACAACCAAGGACGGATGGAGGTGTTTTTACTTTTGTTTTTTTTTTTTTTGGGGGGGGGGGGGTTAATTATAATGAAAACCAAAAAATTAAAACAAGTTAAACTCTAATTGTGGGAATTCTTATTTTTTTATAAATATTGTACAACAAGGTGCTATTGAGAATTGTGCAATAGGACTCAGGAAATGCGCAAATCAACAAGGAAAAGCCAAAGTTGCAGCAAAAACTAAATTAAGGTTTTTCTATTATTCCATACATAAGTGTAAGCTGACAACAATTTACAACTGACTCTTTGATATCACACACATTCGACTAGTCTATTTGTTTACTTTGTTAATCATGAAGTGAATAATTTATATATATATATATATATATATATATATATATATATATATATATTTGTAAAATATAGAAGTTTATCATATTTTATGCATTTTATACTTATCTACTTATTTTTGAAGATATAATTTGAATTTGAATTATTGTTTCTCTTAGATAGAACATGTTGTTAAAATAGTCTAGATAAGAAGAAGTTTGAATTATTGTTTCCTAATTTAATTATTATTTTCTAATATTATGCTAAGGTTGTTAACATTACTTGTATAAATATATCTCATTTAAGAGGTGAAACTGATGAGGACAAAGAAAAATGAGTAAAGAGTCCAAAAATCAAGTGAATAACCTAGATTGTTCCAATGTTTTGAACATAACTTGAGTTCTAGGTGTCTGTTTTAGGTGTTCTTTGATGCGTTTGAAAGCTCTAAAGATTTTCTACAAGTTGCATTTCTAGTCTCAAGTCCTAATTCTGCATCTATGATGATGAAAATTGGACATGAAGTTCAGCGCAAATTAGACTTTTTTTTAGTATAATTTTGAATAAGGAATGTGTGACTGAAGTCTCACATTGAAAAGAAAAAGGAGAGAGGCACCACTTGTTGGCTATAAATAGTTATTCACTTGTCTTATGTATTCACATTTGAATTGAATAAAAACTTTGTACTTTTAAAAGTATGTGAGAGGAAGTTCCTCCTGAGTTCTTAATTGGACCAAACATTGATTCTTATCAAAGGTTTCTATAATCTTTGTGGTGAATCCCCACGGGACTTATTACTTTTCATAAGGTGTGGCGTCTTCTTCCATTTATTCATATTGTCTTTTATCTTTGTTTCTCTTTGTCAAACACTTGGCGTGCACCTTTTTCTTATGTTTTAACGTACAATAAGCCTTTTCAAGGAGGATCCGTGAGAAACAATGAACCCCGTATTGGTTCATATCATGTGGTATCTTGAGCCCGAATCCTAGAATTGGCCAATTTCTTATGTTTGTGTATTGTTCTTTAATTCTTGTCCTTTTTTTTTCTTTGTCTTTTGTTTTCGTTCTTTATCATTCTGTTCTTTTATTTCTCATTCCGTTCTTTTATTCCTCATTCTTTATCTTTTGCGCAATTTACAGCTTTGTTATATTCTACTCATAATATTGCTGTAACGACGTTATTCTATGCACCTTATTCTAAATTGAATTATTATTTTTCACAATTGGGCATCAACTGAAAATCATTTGCGTTAGTGTGAAAAAATAAAAGGGGTAGCTTATTTAAAATAAAAACAACAACAACAACAACAACAAGAGAAATCCAAATGTGCTTCTTTTAAACTGCTTGTTGTAAAAAAAAATTGCTTCATAAGAGAACCCTTTTGCACTAATTTATTTGACAATTGTGAAAGTTTATTTGTGGTGCTATAACATTATTCCTTCTATTTATTTTGCGCAATTGAATTTTTTTTCTTCCTAGTTCTGTATTCTCTTTGTATGGCCTTCTTATTTTGAGTATGTCTTTCTTTTGCTACCTTTTCTAGTTTGTCTTTTAAAATTCTTTTCGATTTTTGTTTTTGTGGTTTTCCTTTGGTTCAACGAATCCAATGAGCAACTCTTGTGAGGATCGCTACAAATTTTTATAAAAAAAAACTTTTGATTTGGAAACATGACTGATCTTGTTAAGAACCTAAATAGAACTTTGAGTGGTAAAAGGCAAGAGCGTTTACATTAAAATCAAAAGCCATTTTCTAAGTGAAAACACGAGTTGTTATTTCTTGAGTGAAACACGTGACTAGAGTGGTGAGTTCATGTTCATATTTTCCTCATACTACTATATGATGGTTAGTGGTTCTAGTATCCTTCCCACCCCTAGAGCTGATGCAATGCAAGCTCGCTTGGACAAGTTGACCAATCAATTTGCTCAAATCTTAGAGCACAATCGGAGGATTGAGGAGAGGATGGATAGAAGAGAAAAACGTAGGTCTAGAGCCTCCACTCAAATGAGTGATAGTGGAGATGAAGAGAGAGAGTCCTAGGAGGCATGAGGATCGACGAAGGAATGAAAAGAGGCATAGGGAAAATAATAGAGAAGAATGACCTAGGAGGAGAAATGAGAGGGATGAAGGACTTGAGGGGCTTAAAATTAAAATACCTAAATTTCAAGGGATGAATGACCCCGAGACTTATTTGGAGTGAGAGATGAAAATAGAGCAAATTTTTTACTGCAATAACTATAAAGAAGAAAAAAAGGTGAAATTGGCAGCATAGAATTTACAGACTATGCTCTAATTTGGTGGGACCAACTACAAAAGGAGAGAAGGAGAATAGGAGATAAACTGATGAATACTTGGAGGGAGATGAAAGCAATGATGAGAAAAAGATATGTTCCTCCCCATTACCATAGGGAGCTTCACAATAAGCTCCAAAGACTCACTTAAGGGAGTCTAAGTGTGGATAAGTATCATAAGGAGATGGAGGTTGCTATGGTACGAGCAAATGTTGTTGAAGAACCAGAAGCCGTCATGGCACGCTTCTTACATGGGCTCAATACAGAGATACAAGATGTTGTGGAACTACAACATTATGTCGAGCATGGGGACTTAGTCCATCAATCAGTCAAAGTTGAGCAACAACTCAAAAGGAGGTATTCTAACTGAAAACCTTCTTCAACTTTCAAGCATTCCTCTTGGAAAGATAGACAACCTAAAGAAGATCCACCCGCATGGGCCAAGGAAGGTAAATTCTCTAAAAACTCTAGTCCTTTGGTTTCTACTAATAATGCTTATTCTTGTGTCACTCAAAAAGCTAGGAACATCAAGTGCTTTAAGTGCTTGGGCAATAAGCACATCGCCTCACAATGCCACAATAAGCGTGTAATGGTGTTAAGGGACAATGGACACATTACTAGTGACTCATGCCCAAGAAAAACAATTACAAGTGAAGAAGAAGATGATTGTGAAGCTTATGCTCCGGAAGGTGACTTGTTAATGGTGAGGAGGCTCTTGGGAAACCGAATTGTGGTTGATGACCAAAGCCAAAGAGAAAACATCTTCCACACAAGATGTGTCATTCAAGGGCAAGATGGGGGAAGTTGCACCAACGTGGCAAGCACTCGCTTGGTGAGCAAACTCAGTCTTAGCCTATGAGCAAACCTAAAGAAGTTTTTGCATTGGTAAGTACAAGGATGATGTTTTGTGTGATGTTGTGCCTATGGAGGCCGGCCATATTTTGCTTGGAAGGCCTTGGCAATTTGATAAGCATGTTATTCATGATGGTTTTACTAACAAGTTTTCTTTTTCTCATGATTCTCGAAAAATAACAATTGTACCACTTTCTCCTAAAGAGGTGTGTCAAGATCAAGTTGCTTTGAAAATAAAAAGAGAACAAGAAAAAAAGATTTCTAAAGCTAAACATGAAGAGCATGATAAAAACCAAATTCTTGTGCTTGACAGAAGGATAGAAAACTTATTTGCTAGGGAAAGTGATATCAAGAGGGCATGTTTGGCAAAACAAGAAATGTACATTTGCGTGTATAAGGACTTGTATTTGAATTCTAACTCTAACCCTTTTTCTAGAGTTGTTGATTCTCTCTTGCAGGAATTTGGAGATGTATTTCCAAAGAGTGTCCTACCCGGTTTACGTCCCTTAAGGGAGATTGAACACCAAATGGATTTTGTGCCGGGGTCCTCTTTGCCCAATAGACCCACTTATCGGTCCAACCCTCACGAGACACAAGAGTTACAAAAACAAGTTGAGGAGTTGCTGCAAAAAGGGTTTGTGGTAAGTTCCAAAGGAGCCCAAGTGGATGAAGAAAAGATAAAAGCTATTAGAGAATGGTCTACCCCAAAATATGTGACTAAGCTCCATGAAAAAGTGAAAGCACAAATTGAGAAAAAAAAATGGAGCAATATGATAAACAAGCAAACAAAGGGAGAAGAAGAATTGCTTATGAACCCGGAGTTTGGGTTTGGCTCCATATGAGAAAAGAAAGGTTTCCTATGTAACGACCCGCCTCATCGCTACTGTATCATACCCTAAATTATGCTTTTAATGGTAATTTATGTCTAAAAATCCCTTTAAGTTTGTTTATAAAAATGGTAGTAAATTTTTCATAAGTGTAATCAATATAAAAAATCAAAACTTGAATATTCAAAGGGGTAATACATCATAATACTTGTATATGAATAATCATAAGTTGGTGGTAAATATAAATAACCAAGTCTAAATTGTACAAAATTCTTAAAAGAAATAAGGATTTAAATGACAGGGTGTAACTAGCAAAATGTCAAGGTGTAGTCATTAGAACGAGGGGTGTAACTAGCAAAAATACAACCCTTGCCCAGGATATAGTCCATCTACATCCCGGCTACTTGGCGGCTCCAACCAACATGGGTCATCTTCCCGGTCTCCTACTGTTGTCCATCTGCTCACACAAACATGGTTCACGATCATCACAGGTACCAATTCCACAAGGTACAACAAAGCAAAGGTGAGTCCATCATGTAAAATAATAACTAAATAAATATCATCAGTTATAAAAAGATAACTCAAACATTGTAAAATCACAACGACATTCAAATACTTTATCACGCATTCAACCATGGACAACCCGTCCAAACACATTTCACAATTCATCTTAAAATGACTAGTTATGATGCATGTTCCAGACTTATCTCTTTGTCAATGCAATGTGGTACCATCCTCATGGAAATAGCCTCTCTTAGGAAAATGATGCAGAAGCTCGTCAAGGTCACTCTGTCGTGCACCGGTCGCTCCCCCCTCATGGTGATTAGCCATGAGTCATAAGGGAGTTCCAAACAGATATGCCCCTCTAGTACCTCTGTACCCTACTGCCACCATCCTATTTTCATTATGCATGAAGTATGTACATGGGCTCTATCAACGTATGACCCAGGCCCGTGCTCAACTCGACCCAGGTAGGATAACGTCATACGCCCCCCATATACATATATACTGACCCATTCTCGGGTACACTGATGCACTGACCGTGGTCCTTGCAAGGTTAATCACCTGGTCCCGGCATCTCACGTCAATACTAAAATATCACCACGGCTTCATCAATGTATGACCCAGCCCCAGGATCAACTCTTCCTGGTTAGGATAATGTCATACACCCCCGTGGGTATTTATGTATATCCAACTACATTTAGATTACCATGAGCACTATCAATGTATGGCCTTGTCCGGCATTAACTCATCCCGGTTAGGTTAATGCCATACACCCCCCATGATATTAATGCATTTAATGACTTAAGCCAATACAATGGTCAATCTCAACATCATTCAAAAACACTACAAACAAGTGAATAGGTGTGCAATATTAGGTGTTCGGATTGGCACTTAGTCATAACAACTGATGTAATAATCCTGAACAAGGTCGGACAAGGGCACAAGGTTATCCAGGTAATGAAGCCTGGTAATTCTTTAAAGAAAGGTACGAGCTCTAATAGCTCTAAGGGAACAACTCCGGGTAAGAAACTCGATATACAAAGACTAAGTTATGTCTTGCATGCACACATGCATGCTACTTAAACCGTACAACTCGGTATTCCCATCCTGATAGCCGACATCACATCACAAGGGATATATAACTCTGCCTACCCATCCCGATAGCCGACATCACAACACAAGGGATATATAGCTCGGCCTACCTATCCCGGTAGTCGATGTCACAAACAAAGCATTGACACATACAACTCGACCAACCTTTCCCGGCAGTCGACGTCACAAACAAAGCTTTGACACATGCAACTCGACCAACCCTTCCTGGCAGCCGACGTCACAACACAACAGTATTTTAATATATATATACATATACTCCACCCGACTTACCCAACCCGGTAGTCGTCTTCCTCACACAATTTACAGACACCATCAATATATCTTACACAACATATTAAACAACAGATATACCTTTTAACCCAACCATGATATCAAAAATCATTATTAACACAATAAACTCCCCTTACCTGGTCAAGAATCCTTTTCTTTTTAAACTAACGTAAGTTCGTATAGCAACCAGGAAGGAAAAGTAAATCTCTGTTCACAAGTTCCTCTCAACGTAGAGGTTCTTCCACCGCAGTTATGGTGATTCTCGAGAGTTAAAGTGGTACAGAAGGTGGAAGAGAGATTTCTAGTGCAAAGATTTTTAGAGAGAGAAAAAGAAGAAAAACACGTCCAGAAGTGAGAGTGAACCATTCTTCTGCTTCAGGCTTATTTATAGACGAAGCATTCAGGCAAGTTGCCAACAACTTGATTTAGTTAGCTATCTCAGCCACCACAGTTGCCCACTTGCGCGACCGAACAGCCACCATAGCCACCACCATTTTTACTATACGTGTACGAATAGCTTATCTTAGCCACAAAATTTGACTTTCACCTTTCACGCACAAACACCCATGCAAAATACTTTAACAGATTTCAGGACTTATTTTAAACAATTAATCAACACAAATATCCTTCTACTTGTAAAATTTCAGGGTGTTACATCCTACCCAAAGGAAATCAAAACTTTTGCCTAGACGAGATGGACCCTTCCAAATCTTGGAGAGGATCATTGACAAGGCATACAAAGTTGCCCTCCACGGTGAGTATGGGGTAAGTGTCCCATTTAATGTTGCTAACCTTAGTCCTTTTGATGTAGGTGATGAAGATCCGAATTCAAGGATGAATTCTTTTAAAGAAGGGGAGCATGATGAGGACAAAGAAAAATGAGTAAAGAGCCCAAAGACCAATAAGTGAATAACCTAGATTGTTTTAATGTTTTGAACATAACTTGAGTTCTGGATGTCTGTTTTAGGTGTTCTCTGATGCGTTTGACAGCTCTAAAGATTTTCTACAAGTTGTATTTCTAGTCTCAAGTCTTTATTCTGCATCTTTGATGATGAAAATTGGACATGAAGTTCAACACGAATTAGACTTTTTTTAGTATAATTTTGGACAAGTTCCTCTCGCTAAATCTCAATCTTCTTCCCGAAAACAACACAAACCCGTCTTGAATTCTTCTCGTACCTCTGTTTTGAAGCCTCTATGCATGTATTCCATTTGAAGGTCATTGATGTGAAGCTCGTTGCACTGTTCTAAATCCTTCACAGACCAGCCCTGAAGTCTATTGACTTGAACATGTGATTGTTCTGAATCCCTTTCTGTATCTCAATTTTCTTTCTACCTTACATAACTAAAGCACCTGTTGTGGACTATCATGAAGCACCTCCTGAACCTATTGCTAACCAAAGTTGTTTCTAGAAGAGTTTTTCAAAAAGCAATTGGCAAGTTAGGCATGTCTGATATCACACACCAACTAGAGAGGGAGTGTTGAAGATATAGTTTGAATTAGAATTATTGTTTCTCTTAGATAGGAACATGTTAAAATAGTCTAGATAAGAAGAAGTTTGAATTATTGTTTCCTAGTTTGAATTATTATTTTCTAATATTACGCTAAGGTTGTTAACATTACTTGTATAAAGATACCTCATTTAAGAGGTGAAATACAAGTGAATGAATGACTTAATAAAGAGATGAGTGAATGAATGAATGTGAAATTATTATTCCAATTTATCTGTATATGATTTTTAACACTTATGTATCTTAAACACGTCATATCCTATATATTTATAGAATAATTGTATCATCATATTTTATGCATATCCGTTATGCATATGTATCTGTACATCATAAACTTTCTGGTATATATAAAAACTTTGATGCATATATACATATGGGAATATTATTCTTATAGTTTTAAATATCAGTAGTCAAGAAGAATTAAGAATCATTTTTCAAAATTGAGGGACTAAGAAAAGATAATTAAAATTTGGGATACCAAAAACAAAAGTGATTCAAATTTATTAGACAAAAAACATATTTAAGACAAACCAGAATTTCCAATGGTCACATCGATTCCATCCCGAACATCATCATTGATGTTGTCATTAGACCAATTTAGATTTGGCATGACATCCACATTGGCCACAAGTGCTTGCTCTCTTTCAGTCGTGATTTCTCCTCCATTTTCAATAGCTAGTGTCACCTCTTGGACTTAGAGCATTTCAATTTTCTTTGTAATCTACTTCAATTTTTTATTAGCCAAGTATGTGATATCATTCAGATCAATAATGTTGACACATGAAAAGGCCAATATCCTTCTTCCTAATTTCATTCATCAGTTTCCCCTGGGCTTTGATTATGTTTCTTTTCAAAAGGTTCTCTTGACACAACATTCCCTGGTTAGATGCATCTAGAGTATAAATGATAGCACATGCTTGAATGTAACAAAGGGTACTGATTTTATCAACCTTTTTAGGAAAACCTGTTGAGAAACATAGCAATCCATAAGGATAAATGATCAAAAGTAGAAGTGGTTAGGAATTAAAATTTTGTGAAAAGATAAATATGCATGCTACAAAGCTAGCTAATAGAGCATATAGTTAAAATGAATTGGAAAAGAAAGAACCATTTTTCCTTTTCTTGAACGTTGCCTTCCTCTTCAACTGATTGTTTATGTATGTGCGGTGAACCTTCTTTCTGGCCATGATAGTGACTAGAAAATAACAATTAAGAAAGGAGCAAGAAGGAGTTTCTGAAATGCTACTTTGATGTGTATTTCTCATGTTTGGTGTTGTGTTGTTTATATAATTATTTTTAAGATGTAACTAGACATAGTTTAGAAATAATATTGCTAGAGACATAGTCATCTAAGGTGTATTAGCATAAAAGTGGTAATTAAATTTATGTATAATATATAATTAGAGGGATTTTACTGTAAAATATTTAAATGTTACTTTGAGGCGATTTTCTCCTTCTTGATGATGATAGGTTGAATTTAGGGAAATTATTGTTAGAGACATTTGGTATATAGAATTTTTTGTGTTATCGGAGGTGTATTAGCATAAAAATTGGTAATTAAATTTCCTTACAATAAAATACTTTTTATTTGGCTTTCCTGGAAGATAAAGGAAATGAGAATTTCAGGTTGATAATAAAATTAATATTTTTTTTATTCTTTATGTGTCTCTTTAAGAAGATAATGTACAAATTAAAAATATAATTAATGTTTTATTAATTTATCTATTCATGTAATACTTTAATTATTATTATTATTTCCTTGTCATTAATGACAAGTAATGATTACATACATTGTTTTGATTTAGTTCTTACATGAGTACATAAGTGTGGGTGTTGAAGAATCATTTCCCTAATTAAAAATATAATAATTAATAATTTTATTAATATTTATTAAATAGTACTCATTATTTTGGGATACACAAATTTTGTTTCTTCCGTAGGTGGAAAAGCTGTTAGTTTTAGGAACTATTTTTTACTTTCCAAAAGTATAAAGATGAAAACTACTGGCCGGTTTCAAAAGTTACATACAAAAACCAAAAGGCTTAATAAATATGTTTATAGTCACTCAAATTTTGATATGTTGTTTTTAGTCCATAATAAAAATTAATTTTTTACTCCTCAAATATGAGAAATGTTGTTTTTTGGTTCATTATGAGGCCAAAAAACACCAGAAATTGTGCATCCAAACCACTGAATATTAGTCAAGAAGAACTAAAAAACATTTTTCAAAATTGAGTTCCCCCATAAAATTTAGTTTATTATCAAAATTTCAAGGGCTGAAATTGAGTACCTACTCCAACTAGTCTTTTTTTTTTACTAAAGAATATGAAATTAAATAAATTCTTCCTTGCATAATGGATATCCACTATTTGTCATTGTACATTAAGTTGTAGATATATAGTGAAAAATCAAGGATTAATTAAGTTTTTAGTCCCTTAATTTTTTCAGATTCTAATTTTAAGTTACTCAATTTCTTTAACAACATTTAATCCTTTATTAATTTTTAATTAGCACTTTTATGTGGTCCCTTTGAAAAAATTGTGCATTTTTAGATTTTCATTTATGTTTTGGATGTCAAAATCAGTCCCAAAAATAAATAAATGAGGGACCAAAATGGGCAAAACAGGGAGTAATTTTGAACAATAGAAATAAACAAGGGACTAAAAATGGAATATTTTAGAGGAACTAAAAATATTGATTGAAAATGAGTAGAGGACTAAAAGTTGTAATATTTTTTTAAGGGATTAATAATTAAAGTATGAAAAAGATAAGAGAGTCAAAACTAAATTAACCCAAAATCAAAGTTAAAATGCATCTAAGCAATCTTTGCTTCTCCTTCATATATTTGTCATGACAACATGACAATATGTTAAATTTATATTTATTTTTGGTAAAGTAATTTGATAATTACATTCTAAGGTTCGCATTTCAGAGCAAGAAGGAATTTTTGAAAATGCTACTTTGATGTGTATTTCTCATGTTGGATGTCCTGTTGTTTATATAATTATTTTTAAGATGTAATTATACTTAGTTCAAGAAAAGTATTACTAGAGACATTTGTTAGAGATATTTGTTCATCTAATGTGTATTAGCATAAAAATTGTAATTAAATTCATGTACAATAAATAATTAAAGGGATTTTATGATAAAATATTTAAATGGCTTACTATATGTGGAATATGTGGAAGATAATGGAAATGAAATTATCATATTGAATTTGAAATTAATATTTTTTTATCTTTCCATTTAAGAGGATAGCATACAAATTTAATAATATATATTCTCTCATTGCAAAATCGGTTTTTAGGAAAAGTCGATGTTGTAATTGCACAACAACATTGGTATTTTTGGAAAACTGAAATTGTGAGTCCAACCACGATGTCGGCTTTCTAAAAAACTGATGTTGATGTGCAATAACAACATCAGTTTTTCCTAAAATTGATGTTGTCAGGTGAAAATCAACATTGGTTTTTCTAAAAACCGATGTTGATTTTTGCAACAAAACATCGAATTTTGGAAAATTGATGTTGTGAGTCCAATCATGACATCGATTTTTAGGGAAATCGATGTTGATATGCAATAACAACATTGATTTTACCTAAAATTAATGTTGTCAGGTGTACTAGAACATCGATTTTTTTCCGAAAATTGATGTTTTTTGTAATTTTTTTAATATCCCAATTTTTTTAAAATATTAGTCAAACTTGCAAATTAAAATACAGACCAATCCAGACAGTTTTATAGCACAAATTTTATATTATTATAGAATAATTACTATCAATTATAAGAAATAATTAAAGATAACAATAATGTGAATACATAAAATCATGTACTATAATCAATTATAATTAAACTATCTATATTATACAATTTCTAAATTCCTTAAACACCTAGTGTTTGATTTTTAACTCTTAGATAAAATCTTGTCCACTCAATGCGAATTACCTTTAATCTCTCTAGTTTCAATGCTATTGGATCAATAAAATGCTACATGATATAATAAAACAAATTAATCAATATAAATTTAATAACAAATATAACAAATGAAATTAGTTTTGAAGTAAACAATTATCAATTCCTAATTATCCTTGAAACCTCCTAGTACTATTGTTGACATCCAATGCATCACATAATAGTCGCACTCAGTGCTTCCTCTTTTCTCATTACACTAAATTCAATAAGATATTCAAATATTCAAAGTTAACTTAAAATTAGTATACACAGTAATAAATGTAATTTTTGAGACATCAACCATTGTTTAAACGATTTACTTTAACTGAAATTCATTTAGCAGTAGCCTTAGATTTATTTCCTTCAATATCATTGAATGACTTCAAAGAACTAATTAAGAGAAACATGCTTGTATATTGTACAATTAAAATATTGATGTCTTACAAATGATAAAGTAAATGTATTACAAATTACAACAGACCTGTTAATAATTCCTTTCAAATAGTTGTCAGGCCTATTGTGCAAGGAACAAAATCAGATAACAACATTGTCCTTAGGACATATAAAGACCAGTTGACAATGGGCATTGCATTGGAGAACATTAAGTTATTATAGTGCATAAATTATTTAAATTGATTTGTACAGTTTTACTTTCCTGTTCAAGTAGGCTCCTAGGTAGACATGTTTCTGTGAATTTTGCATCCACCTCTTAATATAATCTTTAGATTCAAATTATGATTGACAAGATCTCTGTATGGATTGTGGCTCAAGGAATCCATGCACAGAGGCATTTTCCGATTACAGACTTAACTCATTCATATGCCTATTGTTGTTAAAATAAAGTAAATTATGCATCAATTTAAAATAATTATTTATGTAATACTCTGTAATGGTAAAATGCCTTACAAAATCCACATTTGTAAAATAGAAATGCTAAGACTGTGACCACCATGTATTATTTCAGAAAGATCTTCATGTTTTACGTACAAGGGAACGTCATCATTATACACCCCAAATACTGTTGTATCCCAGGACACCTACATAGGCTTGAGGAAAAACCACGGGATCGTCAATGTGATCTGGTATAGCGGATCATCATTAGGTTCTGGCTTATGTATAGGTTTCATCGGTCCCTCAGGTCCCTGTTTATCCTACACAATTAATAAACATAATTCAATGACAATTAACACTTTATTTGTAACAAATATTTTTTTAATAATAACAAATACAACAAAAGGAAATACTTGTTCTAAAATAGCCTGTAGAAGATGTTTCGGCCAGGAAAGGAAGGTTTTAAGGGCCTGCCCCACTAACTGAACCTTTTGATTGGGTACAGGGACACGAGCATTAGCATCTCAAACTTCCTCAACACCGACCTTCACTTGATCATTAGCCAAAGGGACATTGTGATGGTTGTTGACACCTCATAAACTCTTCCAAGGGCAGCCAGGCGGGGAGGATTGTCATCAACATACAACTAATGCCTGTCTGATGCACTCGTGTTTGGGTCCTACCTTAAGGGATCAACATAGCTTCCCTCTATGCTGCCAGGCAGTAGAAGGATCAACCTCAGGCTCTGGAGGCGGTACGAATCCCTACGACTGCATCTTGGACTACATCTGGCTAAAGAACAACATTAGTTGTCGAGTCACTTTTTCAGTGATCAATTGCTCCAGCTCGTCCCTGATATTATGTGTCAGCTCCTCCTTAAGATTTTGTTTGATTTGATCCAACTCTAATGGGTTGATCGACGTAGACATGCAAAAGCACGAACACGGTCATAGTGCTCTGGTTACCCAAAGGCAGTAGTCAGTACATCCTAATGTCCAAGGGCGACAAAGCTACCTTGTTGTGCCAGAACCCATTTGGAGTTAAAATCTAACTTAAACTACGTCCATTGCTCTCCTACCGTTTTAAGGATTTTACTCTCAGTCCTTTGGTCAGACGCTTCTAAAATATCAAATTCATCTTATGATACAAAAAATATATTTAATAGTTAACCAATAACATTCAACATTTTAAGTAAAGTGAAACCAATAACAATAACATTCAACATTTAATTGAAATGCCTAATTGTCCTCCCAAATCAAATCCTTTTGAGCTGCAGGAACTTCTCTCCAATTAACAAATGTAACATCCACCTTGTCCTGAGTAATGATCCCCAAATACGTCCCTAACTTCTTTTTGTGGGGACTATTAGCCTTCCCAGTCGCAGGATCCACATTAACCACTTGTCTCTCAGTTCTGGTGGGCCTGGTAGCCAATGATCTCAGTCGTGTTGCTTTTCTAGTCTTTTTCGATGTAGATGGTGAAGGTACTAACTTAGAAGGAGCAGGGGAGCTCAGTGGTGTAGTCAGGTGCCTATTAAAAAACATCTTTAATTGAAGTCAATTCACTTTGTATGGTAAAGTAAGTAATTGTAAATATGGAAACAAGTAAATATAAAAAGATTGCATTATACGATGTTAATTAATTCTCCATCATCATGACCATTATGATTTGGTTGATGTCGTCAACTTCTTCTACATTGACGTTAGGCATTTGTGTGAAGAAAAGAGTGACACAAGTATTAAGGGTTGAATCATGATCTTCAAGATTATGACCAATTGTTTTCCATGTAGAACCACTAACCACCTTTCATCACAAGGATCGTGAACACAAAACACATGTTTAGCTTGTTCTGGCATGATGAAAAGCTCATTCTGATAAGCTAACTTCTTAAGATCTATCATAACGATTGTCGCATCGCTTCAAAAAAAAATAAAACTACGCTAATTATGTAGCACAACAATAACCTAGTTCAACTCAAAGATACGATTAATTTGGTTCCAACTTCAATTCAATGATAAACAATAGAGAGATTTTTATTGAATAGTTTGTAGGCAATGAACAAAAATTGTGAAAACACAAACTACAATTGAAGAAAAATGTAGAAACTAACATAATTGCTAAGAGGTATTGTAAAACAGATTAAAGAATATCAATTCAATTCACCAAACCAAACAATGTGAATTATCATAGTTCTCAGATAATGATATTGTTACGAAAGTTCATTCAATGTCATTAGAAGCAGTTCAATTGAATTAACTCCTAAATTAATTGAAACCACAAACCTAATTGAAATATCATCCAAACAATCTATGATTAAAATTTAAAATTAGGAAATGAATCCATAACCTAATCCATTTTCAATCCTAAACACATTCATAATCATGAAAATCGAATAGAGGATTGAAGAAGAAAATGAACATTCATACAGAAATTGAAATATCAAACCAGAACTCAAATTCTTCTTGCTTGGATTGGATCATTGGATTGATTGATTGTTTAGCCTACCATGATCATCATCAGTGGAAGAGCCATGAGATTTGTGCAAGAAAATAGAGGAATAAATATGAAATGAAGAAGAAAACTGAATAACAATGAAGAACAGTGAAGAACAATTGAGAAAAAAAGAGAGAAAATATTTCAATTTTGAAAACTTGTAAAAAGAATACAAATTTTGTTTGTGCTAAAATGAAAAATTATATCTAACTGACTAATTGCACTAATATATAGTGACTGGGTCAGTAGTAAAAGATGGGCCATGATTAGGGCCATCTAATCTAACTAATTACTAATTACACCAATTCCCAGTCCAAAACTCAAGTGCTGATGTTCTAACCTCTAAGCCTAAAATGACCCTCAAAATGACAGAATTGGCCTAGACTTATCTCTGACAAAATTGTAGCTCTTTCTGGGTCCTGCACAAGGAAGATAGGTCAAATAAGCAAAAAATCTGAAAATAAGCAACAATTATCAAGACCAATTGTTTGCCTAAGACAAAAAATGAATTAGAGTGGGAAAATAAAAGTCCAAGAGAAGTCAAATAGGCTAAGAAGAATAGAAAAATACTAAACTAAAAACACTCAATCAATCTACCAAAGTAAATCCCTAATCATTGATTCGCACACTGATATCACTATCAACCCATTTACACTTGAATACACAAACAATGAATTTAACATAATTAAGGTCCCAGATTTCATCAATGACTCCAAAGTAAGGCATGAACGCCAAACGAGGATTGTGATCATGTACAGTAGCAAAGTGTTGGTGTAACGCCTAATATCTCTACATAATTTTTATTTGTAAGAAACGTGTGTTAGAAAAATTGTAAGTACGTATGAATTTTATAAGTGAAATTCTTGTTCATTAAACCAGATAGACTTCTTGATTACATCACATCTTGTTGTACTAAAACGAGTTTAACCTTACTTTACAGTAGTTCCTAATTAATGTACAAAAGTTGAAAATTAAACATTACCCATAACTTCTAATATTCTATAAGATACTAGTACTAGAAAAACCTATTGGCCACATATACTTTTTAACTATGATCCTTATTTATTTTTCATATACCAAACTACCCTTTTATCAACTTAGAAATTTCCACCCACACTTTCTTCAGCATCAGACAGATTAACAAGTTTCATGGGAGGATCAAGGTAGTTGTAGGCATACTGGAGAAATGAATCATTAGGGTTGAACATATCATTTTAATACAAGTACAGGAAATGAAGTCCAAAATATACATAACTTCAAATGACTAGGTGCATAGTAATAACATAGCAATTCCTTTCCTCATCTTAGTTCCATCCCCAATCTAGAGTATCAAGGAAGATGATTACTATGGCCATCTATAAAACAAATGAAACAAATCTAGTGAGAAATAAAATTTCTCAGTAGGCAAAACTAAACCATCAAATATGTTAGTATGTTAGTAACCATTAATAAAATCCATACAATAAATAACCATTCAACAATATGAACGCATGAATGAAATTCCAGGGTGCATATGGCCTCTACATATAGTATTTTATGTAGCTACATCTTGTACTAGATGTAGAAATGTTGCATCCGTCTTACGCTAATTATGCATGACAATTCCATGTATTTGCACCTGGTCTCTACATCTCGTACTGGATGTAGTATCAGATCCTGTTTCTTAAATCTCGTACTAGACTTGGAAACATGAATCAATATATATCATCACATCAAATCCATCATTCTTATCAACAATACCATCCATGAGCAAATACATACAACCTCATGGAAAAATTTTCATCACAACATCACAATATATCACATGTATGGCTAAACCACCATACATCATTCAATCAAAATCATGCCAACTTGTGCATGACAACAAATTATCCTTAAGCTAAAGACAACATGTTAGTAATCTAGCTAGTAAACCATAATATATCTTTCAAATAATTTCTAATTTCTTTAGACCTTCATAAGAAAAGATTAGAACTTAGTCTAGCCCTTATTCTCTTGTCAATTTACCATCCTAATACTTAATCCTCAAAACTAAACCACTTAAGTAATTAAACCATTTGTCCACATACCATTCAACCTCTACTTCTTAAAATTAATATAAAACAGTCCCAACACACACACACACACACACACACACACACACACACACACACACACA
>CM023951.1:18895217-18906265 GCA_013407115.1 Glycine latifolia | reverse complement strand
TAGCTCTGTTTTAATCGATTACATGTCGAATTAATCGATTATTTTGCCCATATATCAGTTTCCAGGAAGGATCAGAGCAAAATAATTGATTACCAAACCAAGTAATCGATTATTTAGGTTAAATAATCGATTACATGGATGAAATAATCGATTAAATCAGTAAACTCTGCAGAAGCGCGAAACTTAGAAGCCAAGAGTCATTTTAAAGAAAGCTTGCACTTCAAGCTTCATTTAGGCTTCATTTCACTTGTATTTTCATTACATTTTAGTGTCATTTAGCTTGTAATTCGTGGCCTATATAAGGTCCCAAACTGAATGTAAAAGAATTCAATCTTTAGTGAATCAATACAATTTCTGAATTGTTAGTGAGAGTTTTCTCCCTTTGTTCTTAGTCAAGAACTTCTTGTTTCTTATCAATGGCTTCTGAGCTATTGTGGTGATTCTTGCAAGACTTATTGGAATTCCTATTCCATGGTGTCAATCCAAATCCATTTCTATTCTTCTTCCATAATCCATTTCTGAATTTAGAAAAACATAAACAGCCTCATTCTAGGGAAGGGTTACATGCTCTGTTTTGAAGTGAATTGAAGATTGAGTTCCATTGCAAGGAAGATCAGGGCAAACAGGACTTGATTCAATTTTGGAGTCCATCAACTTGATTATTGGAGGCCTTGAAGTTAAGCTTAAGAGCTTGTTCCAATGAGATGTTGCCGGGTCTTTCAAGTATGATGCCTGCTCCACTTCCTTGTACGTTGGATGCTCCGTCCACATAAAGGTTCCACCAATCTGGGGTGGATTTGTCTCTTCCTGCAAATTTTGCCAGGAAGTCATCCATGAATTGTGATTTCATGGGACCACGTGGATCATATCGAATGTCAAATTCTAACAATTTGACTAACCATGTCATCATCCTACCTACCAATTTTGGTTTCCGAAGTACCTGTTTGATGGTATAGTTAGTCTTAACTATCACTTGGTGACTTTGGAAATAAGGCCGAAGGCGTCTGGCGAAGGTGACTAGTGCCAAGGCTATCTTTTCGATCATCTGATAATGTTTATCGACATCATGTAGCATGCGGCTGGTGAAGTATATAGGGAGTTGGTGTCTCCCTTCTTCTTGGACAAGTGTTGAGCTGATAGCTTCATCAGCTATGGAGAGGTATAAGATCAATGGTGTCCCTTATTGAGGTCGACTCAAGACAGGTGGAGCCGCTATTTTCTTTTTGAATGCCTCGAAAGTCTTCTCATAAGTATCATCCCAAAGGAATGGTTCTATCTTATTGAGTAACTTGTAGAAAGGATTGGCTTTCTCGGCGGGTTTTGGAAGGAATCTTGACAAGGTCACTAATCTTCCGTTCAGTCTCTGAACTTCGTTGATGTTGGCTGGGCTGTGCATTTGTAAGATAGCGGAGCATTTGTGTGGATTGGATTCAATTCCTCTGTGTGTGGTCATGAATCCCCGGAATTTGCCACCACCTACCCTGAACGTGCATTTTTCGGGATTGAGACGCATGTCATACTTCCGAACCTCCTTGAATACCTCTTCCAAATCCGCTACATGTTGGGCTACACTCTGGGACTTGACGACCATGTCATCCACATAGACCTTGACATTGCGTTTGATCTGCTTTCTGAAGACACGGTCCATCAGTCGCTGGTATGTAGCTCCTGCATTTTTGAGACCAAAGGGCATGACTCTGTAGCAGTAGTTGGCATCTTCAGTGATGAAGGTCATCTTTTCTTCATCTAGGACATGCATTCTGATCTGGTTGTAACCAAAATATGCGTCCAAGAAGCTTAAGATGTGAAATCCGGATGCCCCATCGACTAGTCTGTCAATGTTGGGAAGCGGGTATGCGTCCTTTGGGCATGCCTTGTTGAGGTCTGTGAAATCTATGCACATGCGCCACTTTCCACTTGCTTTTTTTGACCATGACAACATTGGCGAGCTAGGTGGAGTATCTGACTTCTCTGATGAAGTTGGCCTTGAGCAACTTGTCTACTTCTTCTTTCACTGTTTTTCGTCTTTCTTCTCCCATATTTTGCTTTTTCTGTGCTATTGGTTTGGCTTGTGGACATATTGCCAACTTGTAGCATATGACGTTAGGATTAATACCGGGCATATCAGATGGTTGCCAAGCAAACAAAGATGTGCTCTTGTAGAGTACATCGGCTATATGCCTATACTCATGACTGGTGAGCTCTTTAATGATTTGCGTGCACTGTCCAGGTTTGGGTCCGAGTTGCAACTTGACCAATTCTTTGATCGGTTTTGGTCCTTTGTCGATACTATCATCGTGCGGATCCACGTTGAAGGTATCATCATGGCGAGCTGTATAGACCATCAACATATAAGGGGTTGACTCTCTATCTATGTTCATGACCTGGGTGGTGCCCCCCGAAGTGGTACGATATCTGTCTGACCTCCTGTAGGGAGGATATGGTACCACTTTAAGGATTTCCACATAACATTGTCTAGGCTGCCTCTGATCTGCTTTTGTAGTGACAATTTCCCCCGTTATGGTAGGAAACTTCATCTTCAAATGAGGCGTAGAAATAATATCCCCCAACTCGTTCAAGGTTTTTCTGCTAATCAGGACAAGGTATGATGTGTCAGCATCTACAATATTGTACCTAATTGTAAAGCTTCTGGAAAGTGAACCTTGACCAAAGGTAGTCATTAGGTCGACATATCCCATGGTCTCTACCCTTTCTCCTGCAAAACCTAGGAGTGGATCTGGATGAGGTTTGATAGCGCTTGATGTAACGACCTAAATTTCTACTTATTTTTATTAACTTTGTTATTATTTGCTTAATGGAAAATTTCCAAAAAAAACTATTAGTGAAATTACTAAAACATAAAACGTACAATTATAAACTTAATATTGTACATAGTCATAGTTCTTGTTACAAAAGTCCATACAAATATAGTATTTTCTATGCTTCAGTCTAATACATAACTTCCTTCATTACTCCAGCTCTTCAGTGAACCTGACCATGATTGTTATCTAAGAAAAAACATGAAACAAATCTTGTGAGAAATAAAATTTCTCAGTAGACAAAGTTAAATCCCAAACTTACTAGTAGGTTAGTAAAACATCAATATATTCAAACCCATACATAAGAAATATGCAAGCTATATGAATGCATGAAATGAACTATCCCAGGGCAAATGGCCTCCACATATTGTACTGTATGTGGCCACACCTCGTACTGGATGTGGACGCTGCTATAGTCTTACGCAAACATGCATGAAATATTGCCATGTATCTTGCGCCTGGGTACTACATATCGTACTGTATGTAGCATCAGATTTTGTTTCTCCAAAGCCTCGTACTGGACTTGGAAACAGTAATCCACCTATCTTATCACATCAATATTCATCCATAACAAAATCAAATCCATAAGTGAAACACATATACCTTATGGAAAAATATTTTCATCATATCATCATATGGATTATAAATATGGTTACACCACCATAATATGTATTATAAGTATGGTTACACCACCATGTTTTAATCAAGTAAGATTATTACCATCTTTTATGCATAACCAGAGAATAGTTTTAACTATAGAAAAATTATGTTAGTAATCTAACTAATGATCCTCAATATAAATAATATCCTTTGAAACCTTCACAAGAAAAGATTCATACCTAGTATGAAATCTTGATTCTTCTTTCACTTACTTCCTCACTAATTAATCCTCAAAAGTGAATTATTCAATAGTTAAACCATTAAACTACATACCATTCAACCTCTACTTCTAAATTTAAATCAAAATAGTTTCATAAAAATATCAACAGACAGTCCAAAATATCATTAAAATCACCTTCAAAAGTTCATCAAATGGGCTTCCATACATCACTAATATTGATGGATATAAATCATCACCTATCTTATGGCTTAAATTAACATATTCTCATTAAAGAATAACCTTCAAACATCACGAAATTCAAGCCTAAATAATAACCATAATTCAGCCTACTAAAGCATGTAAATTAATCCAAACCATGGCTTAACTAGAGATTTAAGCTTTGCCTACCTCAAGTGAGTTTGAGTCTTGAATTTGAATGGATAAATGGCTTCCTTCCTTCCTTCCTTCCTTGGTAAATCCTCTTAGAGATGAAGCCTTGATATCCTTCTACTAAACTTGACAAGAACTCTTCCTAAAGTTGCTAGGTTTCTCACAAAAATTTTCTCAAAGTGATGGGTTTGCTTTTCTTTCTTGATTCAAGTTTTAAAAGAGAAAGATGAAATGAAATGAAGGTGATATGAGGGGAGAGGGAGCATGAAAATGAGGTAGAGGAAGTGCCTTGAGAATTGTTTGCACCAAAGGTTCCTCCCCTCCCTTTATATAGTGTTTAGAAAATATAACTTTTTCTTAAAAATCTTCCAAGTTGATTTTGTGCCATACAAGTGTCCTAACACTTGTCTTGGTCATAATGAATGCCTTTCCAAGTGTCCACTTAGTTGGCATGCCTTTACAAGTGTCCCTACATGTGTCCAATTTCATGAAGCTTCTCCTTGCTTCATCAAAGTTCATGTGAAGGCTAGATGGAGGTGGAGAAATCTTGGCTTGATTTTTATGTTATCTTGCATCCATGCCATACAAGTGTCATACCACTTGTTTCTATCATGTGGCTTGCTTTCTAAGTGGCTTATCATGAAATTTCTTGCCTCTTCTACACCCTTCTTCACGTGCTCTTCATACCTAGGGGTGGGAACATAAATTTTTCTTCCTTTTATGCCATACAAATGTCCTTCCACTTTTTATCACAAAACCTGTTTTAGTAAAACCCTTATTCTGGATTTGTTAACCGTTGGATCTCCTTAAAATTTTAAAGATACACTAATATCCCACATATGTAACTTTTGACCGTTGGGATTGATGAAATAATCTCTAGAGCTTTCCACGTGATCTACCAAAGGAGACAAGAGAAGATTTTTCTTCTTATCTTGTTTTTGATTGGCCTATACTTCTGCTGATTATCAAAAATTACTAAACCATTTTATTAAATTGGTTTATATATTCTATAATTAAGAGAAAATTCCTTAGATTATATGTATCATCTTTCCATGTTTTTCTTATGCTTGAATTTTCTTAAATAAAGTCTCAAAGTTGTTATCTTGAAAAATTCCTAGAAATTTTATTCTAAAGTTTTGTGTCTCAAAATATTTTGATACTTAGTTAGCTAAGTGTATGCTATAATTCCATTAGGTTTCTACAAAATTTTTAAAGTTATTTGAGCATTTTTGTCCTAGGGGCATATTGGTAATTTTGTCATGCTTCCTAGGGGCATTTTGGTCATTTTTCAAAAATATACAAGGGTATTTTTGTAATTTTCATCCTAAGGGTATTCTAGTAATTTCTACTTCATGGAAAGAGTGATTTAGTCATTTCTATTCAAATATACTTGTATCCAAACATCCTCACATTTCCACAAGTGTTTAATAAAATTTTTAGGATGTTACACTTGATGATATCTCTAGTTTCTGAAAGGTCTTTAGATATAAGATGTCAACGGAGCTGCCCTGATCGTTGAGTACTTTTGTCACCTTGAAATTGGCGATTATGAGGAAAATGACCATGGGGTCATCCTGGTTGACAAGATTAATTCCTTCGAAATCAGCATTTCTGAACGTAATGGGAGGTAGACTTCGCAGTGGGAGAGCATTGACACAGTTTATATCAATGTCTCAAGTGGAGTGTAAGTGTCTATTTCGAGACTGACTAAATGATCCTTCATACGAGAAGTCGCCTGCGATGGTATGAATTACACTACGAATATGGATGATCCTCCCTCGGTCTTTAGCACCATCTCCTCGTCTATCGTTGTCTCTGTTTCTGGATTGGTCTCCTTGTCGTCCCTCTTGTCTGTTTTCCACTAGGGAATTATCAGGTCTTTTTACGAGCCGTGACAAATGTCCCGATTGGATAAGTTCTTCTACCTTGTCTTTCAAGGCCCAACATTCTTCCGTGTTATGGCCTTGACCACAATGGTAATTAATGTAAGGTTTTAGGTGTCCACGTTGACATTTTAATAAAATAATGATAATTATTAGGAAGAAGTAACGACCCTGCCACAGATCCAGGTTCGCGTTTCTTAAAGTGAGTATTAACTAGAAACCCTGATTACTGTGACGAGGTCAGATGAGGTCGGATAAGGTCGGAAGAGAGCAGAACCTTGAACTTATGAAGTGCCAAGGTAGGAACCCGAGCGACGTCGGATGAGGTCGGATAAGGTCGGAAGAGGGAGGAACCTTGGACTTGTGAAGTACCAGGGTAGGAACCCGAATGAGGATGGATGAGGTCGGAGAAGGTCGGAGAAGGGCGGAACCTTGGGTTTTATGAGGTGTCAAGTTAAACCTCAACAAGGTTGGACAAGGTCAGAGAAGGACAGATAAGGTCGAACAAGGGTGGAACCTTGGAAGTTATATATTGCCAAGGACGGACACAACACGTGCTTATACAATAGGTGAGACTCGGTTGTCTTGTACCTTATATCTGCACAAGGCTATCCGGGTTAGATATGCCGAGTTACACAAGGTAGGCTCTTGATGGGTAATCTAAAACCGACAACATGTGCGTTGATGACAAACTGTTTTGATAGCTGGCACTATTGGCGCATGACATACGCGCCAGAACCCTTTATATAGACCTCTTCTCCATGTTTTTACGCCAACACTATCGTCTTCTTCCTCTCTCTGTTTCCTCCATTTCCTAGTGAGAGAGATTTCATAGACACTCACCTTTAACCAAAACCCTTTGCATGCAACAGAGAAGTTGAGAGGAACCGCCCTCGAACTAGGTTTCAACCTTGGTTTTCGGAAAGCTTTCAAAAGGAGAGATCGTCCTCTCCAACAACTCTCACAGAGCTTCATCTTCAAGGGAAAGAAAGATTTTTGGGACTGTTGAGATTGGAGACGTTGTCCTCTAGCCTCCCTGGAAGTTATAGAGGTAAGACACTTACATCTTCCCAGTTAGCTTGAGTCTGTGTTTTGAGAGGTTTAGAGACTGTGTGGGCCTGAGCTAGAAGACTTGCATGCAACGGTCGGTGACCGTTCTGGACTGGTTGCATGCAACTAGTGTTTACCATTATGTCTTCTTGCATACTTTTGCAAGCGTGATACAAGGGACATAGGCGGTCGCGACCTCGAGGCCGGGAAGAACCAGCGTAACTCTTAGAGTAGGTAAGCTCTCCGTTCTTGGGAGTTTTTCCCTTGACCGTGTTCCACCACACTCCGAGGAGTGATGATCTTGATATGTAATGATGCATGTGGTATTGAACTTGTGTGACTGCTTTTGGTTGAAAACATGTACATAATGATATGTTGTGTGTTTGACGAGCTTCTCTGGCTAGTAGAATGGACTAAATATGGACTTCCCTTGGAGCCAACGTCATGTGGAATAACTCTAAGTGGTCAACTAGTATATATAAAAACCCTGAGAGAGTGTGCCCTTATAAGGATGATTCTCTCTTGGAAGAGCCATATACGTCCGAGCAGACTCCTGAGAGAATGTGCCCTTCAGTGGATGATCTCAATGTTGTCAAGATTGTGAGTATGATCGTATACTCGTGCGATCTTATGATTTTTAGAGGGGTCAATGAGGTTAATCGGAGGGAGGATCTTTATGTTTGCGGATCGTTAGGGGATTGCGAGTTTGCTCGCAAGGTGGATGAATCAACAATCCATTTCGATCCCTCAATAGAACAAAGGCTTTGATTGTGCTTACCTCTTCGATTTGTGCTATGTGTCTGTGCAGCTGTGCTTCCTCCATTTTGTGCTCTATATCGAACACCAGTCGCTGTCACTGCTCCTCCATAGTCACTGTCGCTGCTCCTCTGCCGCTTGGTCAGTCGCAACGCTGCTCGGGCGCCCCCCTTCTCACACGAGGATGACAGAGGCAATAAGATAGAGCCCGACGTTGATGTACTCATAGCAGTTCTTGGCGAGGCCCAGCCCGTAGGTGTGGAAGTCTCTAGCAGAAGCTAGCTTCACCATTGTGATGAATCAATGTTTTATTCAAGAATGTGTACAATTTGGTTCCTTCCTTACGAGGCAGAGAGAAGAGAGATGGCGGTGAGAATGGGTTTGGGCACGTGGCGACGTGCATGGAGCTATGTTTGTTACTCTTCACGTTCTGCTGTGACATGTGGCTTGATCTGGAGAATAAACTGCCGATGCTGTTGGAGATTATTGGACTCTTGTTTCTCTCAAATCTCAATGTTTCTTTCAGCTCTACTGTCAACAAATTCTACACTTCTGCTTCTACTATAAATTTGTTGGGCCTCATTTCAACCCATTTCTTAACCTAACTCGCCTCTTCCTAAATACACCCGCCCGTTTGCTAAGTAAGTCCCCTTTCTTCTAATTAAAATTGTTATTATCCATTATATCCTTATAAGTTGATTTTCTTGTCTATGTTATTTTTTATGTATATGCATGTGTATAAATATAATTTTACATATACATGTAACTCTTACGATCCGAGTTACGATCCTCGAGTTACAATCTTTTACACCCCCTTCTGATCCTCGAGTTTGACAACATTGGATGATCTTCCCAAGGCAAAGATATACAAAGAATGTGCCCTTAAGTGGATGATTTTCTCTTGTTATATCCGTGTTGTTATATACATGTTATGTGTTTTATGACGAGTCGGGATGACCGGATTAGGTGATGCCGGGTTTGATGCTATGCGTCGTGAAAGGCGAACCCGGGGAGGAGAAGCCTTCAAGGACCCGGAGTTTACTTAGATTTATATCTCACCCCAGTTAGGGATTATATGTTTTGTAGGTGATGAGCCGAGAGATTCTGGACAAAAGCTCGAGCCGGGAAGGGATTCTGAATGAACCTTAGTGTTATTTTGAGAGCGTGTTGGCTCATTGTTTTGTTGTGTATATATATATATATATATGTATGTATATATGCGCTTTGTACCCTGGCCTTATGGGGAGAACGCACCTGACGCATATTGTTGTAATTTCATGAACAATTACCATACATAATGTACAAATGATATTTGTTGACGTATTATGGCGTCGTACTTGTAGTTGCTTCCTAATTAATTATTGTCAATTAATTGTTGCGTTCAACGACCATAATTGAATGTTAACAATCAGATGCATACGGGTTGTTACAATGACAATATTTGTTAAGGTTTCTTCCTAGCTTTATAAGAGCTGGCAATGTCACCTGTACCTCCTTATTAAAGGCTTCCTCCATGATTGTGGCTTGATTGACCGTCAAGGGAGTGTATCTTTCGAACCTGGGTCCTCTCAGGAGAAGCTGTGACTTATGCAACTTTCATTTCTTGTCGGCCCTCTAGGGGTCGACTCTGATGGAGACTTCGTGTTTCCCACGTTTCTGTCCAACTTGTCGTACTTTGTTTCTGAATTTTGACATTTCTTCCATCTGTATGTAGCCTTTGGCGTGTTCGCGTATTTCATCCATGCTAGAATGAAGTTTCTTGCATAAATTGTCTACGAATTTGCCAGGTCTAAGTGCCAACATCATGGAGTGCAGCACTACCTCAGGGTTGAGGTTTCGGATCTGGACAGTTAGGTGTCCAAATCATTCCATGAACTTGAGGAGAGATTCGTCATCTGCTTGGCGCAATGTTGCTAGTGCAGCGGATGTCAGCCTATGGGTTCGGCTGGTTGCGTATTGAGCACTGAATCTCTCGACAAGGGTGTCAAAACTGTCGATAGACCGTTCAGGGAGACCACCATACCATGCTAATGTCGCCCTTTTCAAAGACATAGGGAACACCCAACATAACTTAGCGTCGTTATTTGTGTAAAAATTTGACTGTGAGAGGAAGGCATCAAGGTGTTCGTCTGGGTCGGTGGTGCCATCATACTTCTCTAAGTGCAGAGGTTTCCAGCCGAACGGGATATCGACTTCCCTGATGCGGTCTATTAGAGGATTGCGCCACGTGTTATGCCTTTTCCTTTGGTAGCCCTGTGTAGAACTACGAACGAGTAGAGGGTTGACATGTTGTCAGGGATGCAATATGCTTTACGCCTGCTCTTCTCTAGTGTCGGGGGAGCGTTCATCTCCCTAGGGATGTCTGGCTTTGGCTTTCTGGTGATCACGGTCAGGTTTCAACCATTGGATCTCTTCCTGGTACTTTCGTTCCATCTCCGCCATGCGGTTATGGAGTTGCTGAATGGTGTCGGCATTCGTCATGGTAGTCTGCGGGGGTTAGACACATCGACAGGGGTGTCGCGTCTAACGTTGGAACGTGTACTGACCATGAACGTGTACCGATGAGTGATATGAGTGTGAGGCCGTAGGGTAAGTTTTACCTGGGCCCCACGATGGATGCAAAATGTTCTTACCAAAATCTGGAAAATCCACGTGTGAGCTAGGCGTGGCCAAGGTGGACTCCAAATTCGTCACGTCAGATGGTAGGTCAGCCTTGTTCAAAGGAGGGACCTGCAAAATAGAGGAAAGACACTCTGGCGCTTAAGTAAGTACATCAATTATAAGAGGATAACCGAGGGTTATCTGAGAAAATAGGAGTATATTGAGTATTGAGAATCGAGTATTCAGTGATACTATGTTGAATGTGAAGTCAAGTGAGTTAAAGAGAACCTGTAAGGTTGTATTTATAGTATGGAGTGTGGGCTTTTGGCCTCTATTTGTTAGTAATCTGTAGATAAGATAATAACAGATACTAGCAGGCAATTATCTAATTTAAATATAAGATAATGCGTACCTTATTGTTATACTGATACTTTTAGATAAATAACAGCTTGTAGATAACTTATGAAGATATGATAAGATATGGTGGTTGCACCCATTTGAATATCCAAACATATTTGATATACTGCTAATAAGGAGATAAATACTGTTGGTGCCGGTGCTCCTGTAGAAGGTCGATGTCTGCACTCACTACTAGAAAAAGCAGTTTTAACATCGGTTATTTTAGACATTCAACATCGGTTTGGAACCGATGTTGAATCAGGCGACGTTGAATGTCTGGAAGTTAACATCGGTTTTCAAAACCGATGTTAACAAAACTCCACAACATCG
>CM023951.1:18772095-18870217 GCA_013407115.1 Glycine latifolia | reverse complement strand
TGTTATGGAATGCTGTCAATGCAACATTTTGTGCAACATAATAAAGTATGCCTTTAATTAAGTTACTTCAAACCCATTGTTTAACTATATACCTGCTTTCAAATTTCTCATCAATGATCTCAATCATTGAAGACCCTACTGAAAATGCTGCCATTCCGCACTAAAACCACAAGAGAGTAAACAACACTACTTATCAAATAATAATCACATAGTCATGATATTGAATTGCTAATATGTCATAAAAAAAATATCTCTAAACTATAAAAGATCCTTCAGTTTCATTGCTTTGGTAGTAACTCAGATGGTTTAATTAGTTGCAGTTGTGGAGGAAGGAGTCCCCTATATATACTTAATTTTACACATTGACCCTTCCTCATAGAGAAGATATATATATATATCAGGTTATGACTTTTATATTAATAAATAATAATATAAAAAGCTTTTTGTTGGTAAAGAAGAATCTTGAGTATTTATTGCTTGACTTTTTATATAAAAAATCTCAAAAAATCCTTTCTTTCAACAATATTTTGGTAAAAATAATAATATTTGACCATAATAGCCAAAATCACAATCTTCAAGGCATGTTGATAAATGAATTAATGTTTCTATTGAAAATGTTTATAATCATTATTGGTCAAAGCAGTTTGTTACAATCCTTAAAAGCTTATTTCAAATACACATTGAATCCCATTTGTAAGAAGAATGGAGTTGCATAGTGCACCACTCATTAAAATAAGTTAAAAGCTTAGAAAGAGAATTCTAATTACTATTTAATGGCCATATATTGTTAGTGTATTTTACATGGGATCATCCAATTAAAAATGACTTATAATATGGGTTTTAAAGTAATGTTTGCAAATAGAAATTTTAGTAACACCTTCTATCATACATTTTTTTTATTACACTTTATACTACTGGATGAACTTTTTTGAAATTATAAATTTTGTGAGTATTACTTTATATTGAATGAGCCAAGCTCATGATTTTATAATTTTGTATAAGTTTTAACTAATAGTAAAAAGTATATAAAGAATATTTAGAACGTATTTTAGTACCACTTCTAACTCTTATTACAAAACTCAACAATCTTAATATTTAAGACAATTTATAATTTAATATTTTTTTTAAATACATCACTGTTGTACTCTATTTAAGTTCATACAAGAATTTAAAAAAATTATCTTGAATGATATGTAAAATTAAAACTTCAAATTGAAATGAATATTTAAATATTAAATTCAAAACTAATTAAATTTAAATGCAAGTAGTAATCACATTGAATGGGCTAGTCAAAATTAATTACTTCTACATTAGTTCTCATGCTTTCTTCATTTTTCTTTTTCTACCTACCTCTCTCAAATAAAGAAAGTGAAAGGGATCGTGTCATTATTATTCAGGTTATGACTTTTATTTTAATAAAATAATAATATAAAAATAGTTTTTTTGGTAAAGAAGAATGTTGAGTATTTAATGAATGCCGTTTTTAAAACATAAAATAAAATCCTTTCTTACAACAAATTTTTGGTATTTTTTTATACCATAATAGCCAAAATCACAATCTTCAATGCATCTTTTATAAGATAAATGAATTAATGGTTTCTATTGAAAATTGTTTATAATTTTTATTGGTCAAAGCAGTTTGCTACAATCCTTAAAAGCATAATTTAAATACCCACTGAATCCCATTTGTAAGAAGAAGAATGGGGTTGCATAGTTCACCATTCATTAAATAAAGTTAGAAAGGCATACAAATATATAGAGACTTTTTTAAAGTGAATATAATTCATTTTTCCTATAAAATTCATGTTATATTATTATGCTTTCAACTAAAATAATTCTTTTAAATTTATTTATAAAACATTGTTTTAATTATAAATAAATTCTTTTAACACTATTTCTTTTAAAATCAATTATATTAAAATTTAAAATAATAACACACATTTTTTAATTTGGCACAAATATTTATCACAAAATTCATGTACCGTAAACAATAATATTTGGAATATTCATAAAGTTAGTTTCCATGAATTCATGTACCTTAAACATATAGTAAATTTACAATCATGCCCTCTAATTGATTATATGATGAGTATAATTGATTATGTTGTGGCCCCTGTTTCTCAAAGTTGAGAAAGGCTCGCACTAATTAATCAATTACTATAAGTAAATAATCGATTAGGTTGAAGAAATTTTTGTTGTCACAATTAATCTATTAAATGATGATATAATTGATTTGTTTTTCTTTATGTTGCCCAAATGATTTTAAAAACAAACCAATTGATTATATTAATTATATAATCAATTATTTATGTTCAGACTCTAAAAAATGATATTTTTCGAAGAGTCTCGAGTGACCTCCATTTTCTCATATTTTCACTTTATTTTTGTCTGTGAGAAAGCTTAGAAACCTAGAGTGTCAACACTTTTTTGATCCATTGATGCAAAACATTTTCTTATCTTGAGAATCATTGATCTTTGCCATGAAATCATGAAGATCACTGATTTTGCATTAGGAAGTGCATTCACTTTCATATCTCAAGTGAACTCTTTCCATAGATTGTGATTGTAATTTTGTTTCTTGAGGGATTACTCAAGTTGTCATTCATGTAGTAGGTTTCTACATGTAGAATTTTTTTTCTTGATAGGTTTTCAAGACATTTGCATGTGTGATTTTCACGTGCTTGTGAGTTTGTATATAAAACTTGAATATTTACTAGAAAGATCGAAGCTTCAATTACTTTGGATCAAATTGGATGTAGATTTTGTAAGATTTAGTGTCTCATGTGAGAGATATATTACTTATTAAAAACTAATAAATTAATAATTAATGGTTATGAACTAAATTAAATTGGGTCGTGGGCTTAAATAAAACAATTTTTAGAGATACTTACTATTTGATTGGAGTAACAATTTTAAAAGGTTAATACTCATGAACTTGAAACAAGGTTCTTTTTCTAACCTAAGAGTATTATCTCAATCATAGTCACCATCATGAAAGAGAGAGAATAGACAGAAGAGTCAAGTGAGAGAATCTTGTTACCTTCCTTTCTCAAGAAAATCAAAGCGTGACAGAAATTCCATGAAAGTTTCATTATGAAGAAATATATATATAATCTCTTTTACATTAATTGAGAGAATTATATGTTTTAAGATCTTGTTAGTTTTTTTTTTTATTGAGAATCCTAGAAGACTATAATTTAATGTGGTATCAGAGAATGCGTGTGTTTTGAAATTATATGATTCTTCATTTATGATGTTTTTCCTAAATTAATTACATGAACCCTAATTTTAAAATTAGGCATGTATAATTAATTTGACCGTGGATGAATTACCTTTAAAATGTGGTCACACTTGTCATATTATAATAAGTATATAATTATTTGGATAAATTCTTGAACTCCCAGAATGCATGTGGAGGACAAGAAAGGTATGATTGCATGTTTATGATTGGTCGGGAATGAATTTGGCCAAGAGTTGACATTCAATGTTTTGGTTTATACATGATGAATATGATGAATTAATATCCTTATAAATTTCCATGTTTTTATGAACATAATTAGACCTTGGGAAATTATGAAGAACGAATGGTAAAATAAATTGTACATAAAAAAGGGATGAATGTTATTTGAGGCAAATGTTATATGATTGTTATGGCCTGGAACGTTATAAGCAAGAATGACTAAGAATTGTTATTAGTAATAATTATGTGCAGAATGTATATTTATTTGGAATTAAGTATATGATAAATTTGTTAGTGATTATAATTGTCAAATTTTTTAGGTTATTTAATTCTAAATTAATGATATTTTTCAAATTATCCATAGAATAATGAATGCTGAAATATATAATTATTGGTTTATGAGTATATTGAAATTCATTGTTATAAGACATTTATGGATCATCCAAAGGTTAATTAGTTGTTCTTATAATTAATGAATATAATTGTTGACAATTTGTGTGTATCATTAGTATTATTTATATACCAAAAGGTAGTAGGTGGTTCTAATTGGTGCATATTTAATTGCGAATAATGTTAAAATTTTGTTAGCATCATTATGTTGTATGTTGCATGTTGCATGTTGGTATATCATCCAAAGGAGAGCATTAATATGTTGTTTGAATATATATTATGTGTAACATGTGTCTTATGTTTCAAAACATTTATGTGAAATTTTATAGTTCCCAATATAATGAATAGTCATGTATAGTCTATGCCAATTTAATGGGCTTAACTTCTCTAGAATGAGTAAGTCAAATTTTACTTCAGTGCTTTGGATCTTGATCTTGCTTTATTTAAAGAGAAATTTGTTGCTATTATTGTTTCTAATAACAATGAAGTGAAAAATCATTATAAAGTTTGAAAAAGATTTACAGACTTGGTCTAATGCTCATGAGAATGACTATTGTGGACAACATAAGGACAACTCTCCCTAAGACAGAAAATACTAAAGAATTTATGGGGTTAATAGTAGAGCTCTCCTAAACAACTGATAAGTCTCTTATAGAGACATTAATGAATATGTTGACCACCATGAAGTTTGATGGTTCACCTACTATGAATTCCACAATATGTTGATTAAGGAGAAAACAAGGCTTAAGAATCAAGGAAGTCACCTGGTTCATTATGTAAGTCACCAAGGGAATCAAGGAGATGTAAAGAAATTTATGAAGAAACATGGTAAGGGCATAGGGCAATTAAAGTTTAATGGGACATATGTGTAAATCCATAAGAAAACATAAGGCTTAGTTGAAAAAGAAAAGTGGGCTTAATGCTTTTGTAAGTTTTGAATCAAATTTAATTGGAGTTCCCCATGACATATGGTGTATTAATTCTTGATATAAGACTTATGTTTCTAATATGACATATGGTTTTTTTACAATTCAAACCATAAAATCAAATTGGAAGTTTGTCTTCATGGGAAATAGAGTGGAAGCTCCAGTTGAAGTAATTAGGACTTAGCATTCAATTTTTGACACTAGACAACATTTAGATTTATTGAAAACTTTTTATGTGCCTTGTTTATCTAGGAATTTAGTTTCATTATGTAAACATGATGTCTCAGATACTCTTTTAATTTGGATGATTTGTATGCTGAAATGTTTTTGACTCTACATCATAATGTTGGCACTAAAGGTAATTAAGTGAAAAATGCTCTGCTTTCTTGTGGCATAAACATTAGGATCAAATTTCTAGAGAAAGAATGAAAAGATTAATAAAGAATTAAATCTTTTCAAATCTAGATTTTAATGATCTAAACATGTGTGGATTGTGTTAAAGGAAAATAAACAAAACACACAAATAAAGGAGCTACAAGAACCACTCAATTTCTTGATATTGTGCATATTGACATTTGTGAGTCTTTTGATGTTAATTCTTTCGGAAAGGACAAATACTTTATCACCTTCATTGATGATTATTCACGTTATGTCTATGTCTAGTTACTACATGATAAATCTCAAGGAGTGGATGCCTTGAATATTTATTTGAATGAAGTAGAAAAGAAATTAGATAGAAAGGTGAAAGTTGTCATCACCCAAGTGAAACTAGGCAACACCCTGATCCATTCACTAAATTTATTCAGAAATGTGGTATTTGTGTGCAATACACAATTACAAGTACACCTCAACAAATGGTGTATCAGAAACACATAATAGAACATTAATGGATATGGTTAGGAGTATGTTGAGTAACTTTAATTTATAAATATTGTTGTTGATGTATAGTAATCTGCATTATATTTGTTGAATAAGGTGCTTAGTAAGGCAGTTCTAAAGACATTTTGAATTGGACTAATAGAACACCTAGCATGCATGAGACACCTGTATGTTAATTGGGTTACCAAGAACAAAATTAAGGATTTATAATCCACAAGTAAGAAACTATATGTAAGAACAATTAGTTGATATTTCATTGGTTATCTAAAAAATCAAATGGGTATATGTTTTACTACCCTAAACATAGTAGGAGAATTGTTGAAACTGGAAATACAAGTTCATTGGAAATGATTTAATCATTGAGAGTCCAATTCCACGAAAATTGGAAATTAAAGAAGTTAGAATGCAAGTCCCTTTGACTTGTACCTCTACTAGTAAAATGAGTGTCTCTCTAGATGTTGTTCCAAACAACAATGAAGAAGAACAACACAATAATGAACCCATGATTCATAATGGACCTATTGTAGAATAACCAGAGAAGTAGCATTAAAGAGGCCTCAAAGAGAAAGAAGTCATATATTTAGAGTGACTATGTGGTATATCTGCATTAGTTAGCAACTGACTTAAGTATCAATGATAATGATCCAGCTTTGTTTTCACAAGCCGTAAGTAGTGATAATTCTGGAAAGTGGTTGGATGTCATGGAAGAAGAGTTAAAATCCATGGAACATGGTGGTGTTTGGGACCTTGTACAATTTCCATAAGGTTGCAAGAAAGTGGAATGTAAGTGGGTCTTTAAGACTAAATATGACTCCCATGGAATCCTTGAATGTTACAAGGCCAAACTTGTTGCTAAAGATTTTACTCAGAAAAATGACATTGGTTATATAGAGACATTTTACCAATCTCACTAAAGGATTCCTTCATGATTATCATGGCACTAGTAGCCCCATTATGACTTGGAGCTACATCAAAGGGATGTGAAAACTTCATTTCTTGATGGAGATTTAGAGAAGAATGTTCATATGGACCAATGAATGGGTTTCTCAGTTGAAGGAAAGGAACACATGATGTGCAAACTAAAGATATCAATATACAAACTTAAGCAAGTTTCCCGCCAATGGTATTTGAAGTTAAATGATAACATTGTTTTCTTTGGATTTAAGGAAAACACTATTGATCGATGTATATTTATTCGAAGGTCAGTGGGAGTAAGGTTATATTTATGATTTTGTATGTTGATGATATCTTGCTTGCAACTAATGATATTGGTTTTCTTTGAGACTAAAAAGCTTCTCTCCAATAACTTTTAAATGAATGATATAGGTGAGACAAGCAAGCTATGTGAATGGAATAAAAATATTTTGAAACAAATTACAGGGATTGTTAAGCTTATATCAGAAAGCATATATCAATAAAGTACTAGAGTTTAAGATGAAAAAGTGCTCATGACCACTCATTCCAATTTATAAAGGAGACAAGCTTAGTCTTACATAATGTTTAAAGAATGGCTTGAAACAAAAATAGATGAAAGCAATTTTGTTTGCGTCAGTTGTTGAAAGTATTATGTATGTTCATGTCTGTACTCAACTAGATGTAAGTTTTGCCGTTGAAATCTTAGAATGATATCAAATAACCTGGGAAGAGAACTTTGGAAAACTGCAATGAAAGTTCTGAGATACTTATGGGGAATAAAGGATCACATACATACATATAGAACTTTTGACCATTATGGAAGCTAAATTTGTTGCATTTTTTGAGGTTACAATTCAAACTAGTTGACTATAGAATTTTATTTCAGGGCTTGGAATTGTCAGCACTATTGGCAGACCGTTGAAAATTTATTTTGATAATTCTACAATAATGGTTTTCTAAGAACCACAAGTACTCTAAAGGTGCTAAGCTGTGAAATTAAAGTACTTTGTCATGAAAGAAATTCAGAAACAAAGAGTATCAATAGAATGTATTAGCAAAAATCTTATGATAGTTGACCTTTTGGCAAAGGAATTACGACTCAAGACCTTTATTGAGCATGTAAAAAAGATGTGCATTACTGTTAATAAAGATTGGTGAGTGTAACATTACTCTGTATGGTGTTATTGACACTTTGAGCTCAATTATGCTATGTTTATGATTATCCATTCTCTACGTTTGCATGCATATTTGAATTAGAGTAATGTAAACAAGTATTGTCTTAAATAAAGACAATATGTTGGACCAATTATGTGCTCTTAAATAAATTGGTTAGGAGTATCATTCCTCCCTTTGTAACTAATGAGAAAAATGCTATGCTAACCAACCTTCCCTCCAGGAAGAAGTGAAGCACACGATTTTCTCTATGAATGGCAACGGAGCCCCTGGTTCATATGGGTTCGGAGATCATTTTTACCAAGTTTACTGGGATATTATTGACGATGACATCTTCAGAGCTACTTTACAATTCTTCCAACAATGATGGTTGCACCTAATCTGAATTCTAACATTGTAGCGTTAGTTCCCAAGTTTCCTTAGGCTGATAGAGTGGATCATTTCAGACCAATAGCTATTGCTAAACTTCCAATTTAAAATCATTACTAAGGTTTTAGCGGATAAACTTTCTGATGTTACTACTTCTATTGTTTCCCATCAGTAAAGGGGCCTTGTCAAAGGTAGAAATATTCAAGACTATTTGTGTGTCACATGAGAAGCTTTCAACCTTCTTGACAATAAAATCTTTGGGGGAAACCTTGTTCTCAAGATAGACATTGTTACAGCTTTTGATACCCTCGACTGGGACTTCCTTATTAAGGTGCACACAGCTTTTGGCTTGAACCACCTTTTTTGCTCTTGGATCCGTGTTATTTTGAATTATGCCAAACTCTGTTTTTCTATTAATGGGAATCCTGTGGGTTTTATCTCTTGTACAAGGGGTATCCAATAAGGGGATTCCATGTGCCCCCTCTTATTGTGCATCGCTGAGGAAGTTTTGAGTCGTAGCCTCGTAATGATGGTCTCAAACGGAACTTTGCTTCCCATGGCCAGCCCCAAGGTAGCAGTGATTGCTTCCCTTGCCTTCTATGCTGACGACTTGATGATTTTTTGTCGAGGAACTATTCAGAATGTCAAAAATCTTATTCATCTTTTCAATTGGTATGAAGCTTCCTCTGGCCAGGTTATTAGCAAGCAAAAGTCTATGATTTTCTCTGGTGGGGTTCCTAATCCCCGACTTCGGAAAATTGCTGATCTCTTAGGGTTCAACTCTAGTAGCTTGAGTCATACCCCTTTTATTTACCTTGGAGTTCTTATCTTCAAAGGGAAGCCCTGCAATTGTCATCTCCAGTTTATTGCGGACAGAATCAAAAGGTAAGTTAGACTATTGGCAAGGTTCCCTTTTATCCTTCATTGGTAGATCGTAGTTGGTTAGTTCTGTTATTCAAGGAATGCTTGTTTACAGCTTCATTATATATGCCTGGCCAGTTTCTCTTCTAAAGCAAATTGATGTTTGGACTCGTAATTTCATTTGGTCAGGTGATGTAATGACCAAAAAGTTGATTACAGTTGCTTGGCATAAGCTGTGTAGGCCGAAAGCTGAAGGGGGGATTGGTATCCGTTCTATCTGTGCCATTAACAAAGCATCCATGATAAAGCTGGCTTTTGATTTAGTAGGTAATCATGTTGACAGCTAGAGTCATGAGAAATGGAAAACCCGTTCTTTATTACATTTTTTCCTCTGAATGGATGAGTTTTAAGAATTATTTGAATTCTGTTTGTGCTAATTCTTCCTAGCTGATTGGTGATGGCTCCTCCATCAATTTCTGGCGGGATAAATGGTTGCTGCAACCCATAGTCTCTTGGAGCTTCCTGATCAGCTTCCCCTTCAAGCTACTGTTAATTTGTTTATTCAAAACTCCTCCTGGCTCATTCTTGATGTTTCCAGCAAAATCACCCTGCTCTTGCTCAACAAATTAGAGAAAGTGCATTCCTTTGCAGCAAAGAGAGGATAATATAATTTGGGATCATTCCACCAATGGTTGTTTGAATCTCAAGGAAGCCTACAAACATCTTTCTCCTCCCAATCAACAACTCCCTTTATTTAAAAGAATTTGGCATCCACAAATTCCTCCTTCTGCCTCCTCTATTATTTGGAGGATTATTCATAATAAGCTTCCCAGTCAAGATGCTTTGAGAAATAAGGGCTGCTTTATAGTCTCTATGTGCTCTCTTTATGGTTCCAGTTATGAAACCAGCGACCATCTTATTTATCAATGCCCTTTTGCTGTTGCTTTATGGAATTGGCTTGGTGGACTTTTTTGATTGTCATATTGATACTTTGTCCATCCTTTCCATTCAGTGTTCTGGGAAAACTTCTTGGTCTGCCCAAGTGGTTGATGTTTTACTTGCAGTGGCGTTCTTCAGTGTTTGGGTTATTTGGTCCAACAGGAATCAAATCTATTTTCATAACCAAATAATTACTGTTCAACAAGCCATATCTATTGTGTCTAGTAAGGTTAATATCAATGGTAATAGCACTAAGGCTGTTATGGGTCCCTCTGTTTCTGAGCTTCTCATCTTAAAGCAGTTGGGTCTCAATGGCCATCCTAGAAAGTCCATTTGCATCAAGGAGGTCATTTGGCATCTCCCTAAGTTGTGTTGGATTAAATGTAACTCGGAATATGGCTCAGCTCATGGATACCCTGGTATAGCATGTTGTGGTGGCATTTTTAGGAATCACACGGGTTCATTTCAAGGTTGTTTTGCTGAATCTCTGGGCATTCAAAACTCTTTTTTGCTGATGTCATGGGAGCGATCAGAGCCATTGTGGCTGGAATGTGATTCAGCTTTAGTGGTCCATTCTTTTGCTGATGTTTCTTTGATTCCACGTTCTCTTAGGAATAGATGGTTGAATTGTATAGCTATAACTCAATCTTTCAACTTTGTGGTTGGTCACATTTATGGGAAGGCAATGCTTGTGTAGATACGCTTGCCTCTTAGCTACTTCTATGACTGGGTTCTGTTTTTGGGATTCCACCCCATCTTTTTTGGTAGCAGAACTCAATAGGAACAAAAGAGGCTTACCTAGTTAGTAGCGGATCCAAGATTCTAAAGGGGGGGGGGGGGGGGGAGGTACTCAATAAGTATCCTTGGAATTTTGGACAATACACACACGGTCCAAAATTATTTTTCTGCTGAAGTAAGTTGTCATTTGTTAATTCATTTACAATTTATGACAAAACTAAAGCATAAAGTAAGTTGTCATTTGTCAATATCTTGAATGCAACTTAATCCAACATAAAAAAAAAACTAATAAATAAGATAACAAAAAAATTAGTTTAAAATAATAATGCCACAATGGAAACTCACAAAGGAACCATTTATCCAGAACAGCAAAACAATCATGAACCACATTCCAAATTTCCAATTCACAAGAACCGCAAGGAAAACAAGAACAGTTCAACAGTACAAATCTCGTGTTTAGAAACCTTACCAATGCAACAAAATATCATAGGCGGCATTCACTGTCCAAGCAAGTAGGAACAAAGAAAAAAAAACATACAAAAAACTTAGTTCAAAAATCCAAAATTGATGAAATGAGATTTATCTGAATAAACCCAAATCAGTAAAGAAACATGGAAATTTCTAGACCAAAACCTTTCATAAATGACACTCACAAGAACGGTGGAGAACAACAGACAAACGCAATTCAAATTTCCAAAATTGATGAAATGGGGTTTACACAATATTAATAAATAATCCCGTGTCATAGAAATCAAATAATCAAAATCAACAACAATAATCCAAACACATCAAATAACCATAAAAATCATCATAATAAAAAACAACAACAATAATAATAAGGAAAATAGAAATAAGGAAAACTAGAACACACAATAGTTCAACACTCACTTTGATAATAAATGAATAAGCGGCTTCGCCTCTAAAATGAACTCTTCCATTTGCTTCAAAAACATTTTGTTTATTTTTCACAACATTTCTCAGTATGCAAATCAATGACTCCCACATGTTCCTATATTGAGAGAATCACCAACGAAAACCAGTCGTTTCCCTCTCAACAATTGCAGCATTCGATACGCATCTAACCTATATTACCAATTCAACCAAAAGAAAAATAGCAAAGGAATCAATTCAATTATAATACAAAACAACAAGTTCACATTACCAAAATGAAATAGACAAATATTGTCAATTTTGGACAAACACCCATCAAATTAAAAACTTTACCATCTAAAACTAACCAACAAATTGAAACAGATTTGCATACCTTGGAAGGGTGCAACCCTTTGGCTTCCACTTATACTTCTGATAATCCATATCAGGCCTTCCATTCCTAATACAATTGACCTGTTCATCAATCAAAGAGCAAGAATATGGCTTATAGAGTGGATAGGCATCACACTTCGTCAGAGACTCCACTGATTCATCGTTCCCCTTGGCATGATCAGAGGCGGACACAGGTATAAGAGAAGGGCGCGGCGCCGCGGAGCAAACTGCAAATCGATGCTGTGATTCTTGGAGGAGGGGAAGCCGTTGCCGATGATGACGGCGCGGGGGACAAGCGTAGATCGCGAGTGAGGTGACACGTGGGAACCTAGCTTGGAGTCGGAGGTGTTGGCGTGTTGCACGAGGAGGCTTTGGTTGGTGGTAGCCGATGGTGGCGGTCCTGGCGGAGTAGGAGCAGAAGAGTGCGGATCCCACGACGAGAGGAAGGAGAGGTCCAGGTGCTCCGTGCTTGATTGCTTGAATGAGAGAAGAGAAGGTCGAGGTATCATGTATGCAAAGTGGGCTAGGGTATTTAGTAAAAATATTTAAAAAGAAGGATATTTTAGTATTTTCATCTAAAAATTTAAGGGGGGGCACTTGCCCCCTTTCTCTTGTACCTGGGTCCCCTTGTGTAACTAGTTACAAATTTTCTTAGGTTTGCCCATGGGTTTGATTTTTATGCCCCCATGTTTTTGGTTATGTTGTTGTTGTTCCTTTTCTGTTAATGTATTTCCTGGTTTGCTGTTGTAGTCCTTTAGCTGCTGGGATGCTAATATAGTTGGAATCGCACTAACTTTAGGGCGGTTGGCATTCCTTGGCTTATTTAAAAAAGATATATTAAATTCATAAATCTATATTTTTATCCTTTACTTAATGCGTGGTCAAAGGGTTACTTAAAAATAACCTTCAACTTGATGAATCTGTATTTATGGTATAAAATATTTGTTAAAATAAAAATAATGTGAGTTTTCATTAATTGTTGGGTTGCCTTCATCAACCAAGCTGTCCTTACCGAATGTTGAAGCTAAAATATCTAAGGGGTAAGGAATTTGGAAAAGAATAACATTTTGATTAATAAGGTGTAATAGACACAAGTTCAAACATGCATGCTTGGTCTTTAGAGGTGACAATTAGAGGAGTCCAAATCCATTGAGCAGCACCTATGAGAGGGAGATAATTGAAAATGAAGTTTACAATCACTGAAATTAAGGAATGAAATTCTTGTGTTCGACATTCTAAACTCCTTTTGATGTCTCCCAATGTGGCAAAACATTATTGACTGTTAAGATTTATTAATACTAAAATACATGACTGGGATATGTAAGGGTCAACCAGCTAAGATAGGTATTTTGATATTGGATTTTGTAAGAGAAAAAATTCCACACGGAGATATAATTTTGATATTGGACCAGCAGTTTGATGAACCTTGTGAGGTTATGGCATCTCACCTCCGTCAACTTCGTTACGGTGGTGTTTTTGCATTAACACTAGAGCTATTCCGTTAACACTGAGTAGTGAAGCTTTTCGCATTCAGTGTCGCATCTGTTTTCCATCCATATATGTTAGCTAGGTTGTGGATTGCTAGCAGTTAAGCGAGCAAGGTTTTATTGTGTATCTGTTTATGCTTCTAGGAAAAAGTAGTGGTCGTATAAATTCACAGTAATTTGGAACAAAATTTGAATGTAGATTCAGTCACTACTAGAAAAACAGCTTTCTACATCGGTTATTTTTGACATTCCACATCGGTTTTGAACCGATGTTGAATCAGGCGACGTTGAAAGTGTGCAAGTTCATCGGTTTTTGAAAACCGATGTTAACATAAGTATACAACATCGGTTTTCTTAAAAAACCGATGTTAAATAATAAGAAATTAATAAAAAAAATGTAAATTATGCAAATTCAACATCGGTTTTTCGTAAAAATCGATGTTAAATTTACATAATAACATCGGTTTTTGCAAAAACCGATGTTGAATGTCAATATTAACATCGGTTTTTATAAAAATCGATGTTGTTGTTACTAAATTGACATCGGTTCTACTAAGAACCGATGAAAAAATTTCCTTTTCTACATCGGTTTTTAATACAATCGATGTTGTATATTCACTTTTTACATCATTTATTAAATAACCGATGTAGAATGTTATTTAAAAAAAAAGACATATTCTCTTTATTACTCCCAATTTGATATTGTATCCCCATAATCCCATTGTATACAACTTCAATATGTGTGGAAGATGAGAACATAAACACACACAAGTATAAATATAACTTCAATATTTGAAATTAAAAGATACATGTAATTAATGAAATACTCATTCATAAATCCAAAACAATAACAAACTCATCCATTCAATTAAATAACAACAAGTGTCATACCACGGCAATAACAAGATCATCCCAGTACTTTTCAAAATATAAAATAGGAAATAAATAAACTAACTTTTTCCATTATCCACTTGACAAATCCCCCAAATAAGCTACGACAAGCACTACATGATCCTTGCCTGCACATAATGACAATTTTCACAAGTGTTACCAACATGTTATTAAAATTCAAAGTGTCCAAATATTTTTTTAGGAATAATGATACACAAATATTTTATTTAATTGGGGTCTAGCTTGGATCTTAATTGGGGTTTACTGTAATTTTTTTAGGAATAATGATACACAAATATTTTATTTAAAATATCTCACAAATAATTTTTTAAGTGATCATGGGCTAGCAAGTGGAAAAAAGGATAAAAAGAACATTTGGAATGACAATTCTTGATGCTTGTTTGGTATAAGAAAAATGTAGGAATGCTCAAAGTGAAACACGTGCTATCAATTTGTACTCCACTTCATAATTTTTATCACTCATCCAATAATGTAAAAGTGAGTTGAAAAATATTTCAAACTCCCCTATTAAAAGTAAATTTCTTTTTATTCCAACTTTAGTCATGTGAAAAGTTGGACTCTCTTTATTCTTGTTGCCAACGTTTTTTCCATTAAGTGGGTTATTTAATAAAACTTTCCATTTTTACTAAAAAGAACAAAGATAAAGAGATTGTTTGATTCCTTATTCAAATCCATTGAAAGAAATGAAGGCAAAAATAGTTGATATGATTTTTTATAAAGAAAATCTTAATGATTAGCCTTGCAAAAAAAAAAGTGAGTCTAGGAATAAATAAAAAATTAATTCTTAGTTTTGTAGAAATTATATAAATAAAGAGCTTGTTTGATCATAGTTCATAAAAACATTTTTTTTAGTTCTTTAAAACAAAAAACTAGAAGAAGAAAAAATCATTTAATAATACCTCGTTCCAATATATCCAATATACATGCCAATAAAGTTACTACGTGAATATTGGGGTGTGTGTGTGAAAGATCAATTCTCTTAAATGCTAAAGTTACTACGTGGAGGCACATATGCCAAAGCCATTTTAGTAACTATAATTTTAATGCAGTGACCACAACAAATTTAGAGTGTACACGTAAGAATTAAAACTAATAATTTTTAAATAAAGAAACTAAAACATAAAGATTATTCAAGTATAAAAAAATGAAAAATTAAACCTTAATTCAATAAACTTATTTTTTTATAATGGATTATAGTAATAATAAAACCGGCAATAATAAAAGAAATTAAAAGGAAGAATTATCAAGAGGATGCACTTACTTTACAAGTGCTATGAAAATTATCCCACAGGCTTACTCCTGTACAAGCTTTTTTCTCACATCTTTCAACTTATATGCTACAGATCGACCTACAAATTTCAGTGAATGTACAATTACTGCATTAAGCTCTGCCAGTGGGCAATTTATCCAAATGCACCAAGGGTCATTTTCTAAACCTCATTACAACAGAGAATCATGCATGGGTTCTAGCTAGCTGGTTAGCCATCAATGTCATCTAGTTTGGGTCTATATATTTTCCAACTTGTACTAAGATGTACGTTTATTTAAATTGCAATGAATTATATCTACACTTGCCTTTGGGTTTCCACACTATGAATATTTATTATAAGCAACTGTTCTTTTTGACTAAAATATAAACATCGAGATAAATATGATAATTTTTAAATAATAATTAATATATATTATACAAATCTTAATATGCACACATAAAAATTATTTTAGAATCATAAGTTTATTGAACATGTTTTTTGCCTATAACATGCTTGTCATCATGAACAGTAACCACACGTAATCATATATAACAGATTATTATAAATTAGGATTGAAAATTAACCAGAAACGTGGATCTTAGCTGGGATGTCGCCTAATTATTAACTCAACATAGCTTGGAATAATACTCCTCCTTGAACTATCTTTGAACAGTATCAATTGAAATGCACCAAGGGTCAACCCCAATGGATGCTTCTTTTGGCAAGTTCTAGTGAAAGAAAATGACTCATTAGTACATATATACCACAATAAAATCACAGATACAAAAAATGGATCAATTAGAAGAAATTCATGAACATAGCAAGTCTAATCCAGTACATTATCCTCATTCATAAGAGTTTTATAGGCTTTGGCTTTATAAACATGGCATTTAAAATTTCGAGAAGTATTGTTCCTATCTTCTTGAGTGTTCACATCATCTTTCTTCCTCTGCCTATTTTCTCTTTAAAACACTTCTTTTCTCTGTTAAATATATTAATGGTGCTATGACAAGTACAAACTCAGTCAGCTCTTTCTGAATAAGGAGAAGCTAGTTGTGAACCACATATCAATAATGATGAGATGTAGGCAGAGTGATTATTGATCCAAACTGAAATATTATGCTTTGGTCAAGCCAGAAATTATAAGATAAAATTGTGGCAGTTGTTTTATTACTCAACAATGATAATAAGTTAACCATTAACCAAGAATGCTATTCACAAGCAGGACACTCACATTGGCCATCCAGATATCTACAGCAGGATCTTCACCAATTCTCATTAGCTTCCACTCAGCACTAAGTTCTTGCTCAGCCTGGAAAAAATATCGGCCATCCGTCCACAGTAGTGCTTCATTCTTTCTTATAAGCGCCAAGCCTGAATTCCATTTAAAAAATGAAAATACAAACACAAAAAGGAACCTGACTGATTTCATCATGTTTGAAATTCACAAGGAAAGCCTGAATTCCATTATTAAAATGATTTTTTATACCAGCAGTCCTCAACAAATATCACATTATTTTCTTCCTAAAAAAAAAATATACCAGCAATCCAGCATGTAAACAAATACACATTAAACATATTATTTGGATGTAAAATAGTGGGAACCAGGTATGTAACGTAGCCTAAGCCAGCAGTGAGAGAAGAAAGAAAGAGCTTAGCCACTCTCACTCACTCCATTAGTCACAATTGTCACCATCCCTGTAACAACCTCAAATATTGTTGGAAGATCATTTATCATATCAAGCAGTCGCCCCTTGCATAGGAAGAATGAGAAATACATATTAATGAAAGATAACAATTGAGAACATATATCAAATTAACTACCAAAATAATAGGGTAAACCATATATGGTGAAATTTTAGACAATTATATGAAAAACTGTGTGTAGGTATTCTAACAGTTGACCCTAAAGGGACTATTAGCCTAGTTTAAGGGGGAAATAACTAGTTTGTAGTGTAACGTGTCTATAGAGGCGAAAAGGAAATCAGTTACCTATTAGCCTTGTCAAACCCAAATATAGCACCAATATACAAAGCCACAGAAATTAACCATGCATCACTGTGCATAGCAACCAAGGATAGCCAGTCCTTTTTTTGCATCCCATCTCTGGCAAAGTTAATACCCAATGCTGGCATTGGAAGGTGTAGAGGCACATATTCGAAAGGCAAATTGACTTCCCACAGCTCGCCAGGGTATCCATAAAGGCAAAGATTTTGCATCTACTTATTTGGAAAATTGATTTTTCATTTGAATTTAACCGTGACTTTCATTTAAATTGAGATTTATTCCAAAGTTATTCGAATTCTTCTCTCTCTCACTTCGCAGTGTTGAACGTAAGAAGCTTTAAACATAAATAAAATAATACTGGACCTACTTTTAACTAAACTATAATTTACAAAGATAAGTTTAATCAAATTCTATATTTTGAACTGAAATCCAAATACACGTTGTAACTTTGGACCCGCACTTCCCAATTAAACGGTTAAACTTATATTTTCTTCCCTAAAAAATACAAATAATTTATTGAGAAACTGATGTAAATATAGGAGGTAGGGAATTGATGAATTGATACCAGTGACTAACAAGTTGATGGTAATCAGAGTCGTGGGTGAGGATATGATGTTTGGCTCTAGCCTCCAAAGCCAGACACCGATTGAGTGCCAGCAAGGTGTGAAGACTTCCTTCCATTGCGGCTTTCCGTCCATTGGTGGCTGAGTCAGCTCAATAGCCAGCAGTCTCAATGTGCCTTCGCGGGTGCCAATTGTCAAAAAAACTAAATGGCATAGGAACGCGGGTGCCAGAGGTTTAACAGCAACAACTCATTCAATAATAGTGTGAGCTCTTCCTCCTCCTTCATCACCAAAGTCCTCAAACCCCCAAATTTTTGCTCCCTCTGCTTCAACGCAACGTGCTTTTGCGATTCCTGAGCCCTGAAACTCCGATTCATCCCCAAAATCCAAACCACACGAACCCTAAATCCCTAAAAAAACCTATCCGAGTTTGTTTCTAATTCACCTCACGCACAGAACCAATAACTGTTGTTTCCTACACAACGAACTCTCCAAAAGCCATAAAGAGAAGAAAAAGAGCTGAATCTCCTCGCGAAGTTCAAATCTCAGTGTGGAATACAAAACGCTCGCAGCTCGAACAAAATGACATTGTCATAAAGGGACAAGAAGAAAAATATGGGAGTGAGAAGCGCTTGGGGACAAGGACCTGAACGGTGGCGCCGTCGCTGCGCGGGTCGGCGAGGAAGTCAGGGAGCGCTAAAACGTCGTGAAAGAAGACATTGGAAGCTTCGGGAGAAACATGGAAACCAAGCTTAGCTTGTTAATATTATTCTCCTGCACGCTCACCACTTTGGGCCTCTCCACGATGGGCTATATCTTAAAAAAAAACTAACATCGGTTTTTCTAAACAAACTGATGTTATCTACTCATTGGACAACATCGGGCTTTTAAGAAACCGATGTTGTTTGTAATTACTAATTACTTAACATCGGTTTTTCCAAAAACCGATGTTAATATTGTACTAACAACATCGGTTTTTTTCAAAATCGATGTTAAAAAGCTCTAATTATTTACAAAAATGCCACCGCGTATAATTTAACATCGGTTTTTCTTGTAACCGATGTTAAATTGATGATGTTAAATGTATATTTTTTAGTAGTGAGTATATTTGAATTGATAGAAATGAAAATTAAATCAACATAGTTTACTAGTGTTAATTTGTCTTATTTTTTGGGTTTGACTGTAGGCAGAAATACTTTTATAATCTCTTAGATGGTGGAAGAAAATCTAACTAGGCCGGTAGTTGAGGAAAAGATTGGAGAGAAAGAAGTTCCTCTTTGTTTACTTCGCCTCACTGTAATATTAGGCATCAAATATTGAAGAAGTTTTAATTTATTATCCTTTGCTGTATGTTGGACTTAAACTCGATCATACAGACTGAGAATTCTCTTCCATGATGAGGAGAAATTAAAAAAAAGAGAGAAAGAAGAAACAAAATTCACTCTAATGAGATTTAACAAATTTTGAGACTAGTTATTTGTTATTTTCTCACTAGTTTCGTACTCTCTTTCTAAAAAGAACAGAAACATTTTGCATCGTTATATCTACATCGGTTTTCTTTATTTACATCGGGTAAACTTTTAAGAGATGCAAAAACACTATTTTACATTGGTTAAATGTCCAACCGATGTAAATTGTTTTAAACTGATTGCAGCTTTTGTTCCTTTTCACTAGTTGAACACTTTCTCTTTGCTTCTTCTTCATGCTCCATTGATGATAATGATTTCCTCTTCATTTATTCATCTTCAACAGATGAAAGAACATTGTTGGTGCTGGTGGTATATGAAACAAGACCTTCCTACTAGCGATGGGTCATGGGGGTTTCTCGGGGCAACGAGTGACGTAAATGGAAGAAGAAAATCTTTGCAACTAACCACCAATAAGAATGAACGGGGACGATAAATTTCTATGGATGTCAAAGGTGGCATAATGTCATCACAATCGATTCTTATCCAAATCTATGTTTAGGGATCTAAAAGGTTGCAGATCAATTTTTTCTTTTCGCCTTCTTCAAAAACTTCATATTTTAACCTTTATTCTAATGTTTCTTTGGTTCATTTTTCCAATTTTGTGTGCTTCCTCCAGATGTCGAAGAGTACTACCAAGAATGCAATCTAGGTCACTTCAATTGATGGGAATTAATATATTATAGTTTGTTTTGGTATATGTTTATTCTCTTTTTTCCTTGTCTCAAACATCGAATTGAACTAATTTCAGAAGAGAAAAGTGAAAATCTTATTGATCAGTTTGTATTTTGGTGTTTCAATTAAAGAGGAACTTTAATTTAATTTAGTATTGAGGTTGTGGGATTAATTTCGATCATGAGGTTTGAAATTGTAGCAGGTAAAACCAGTGAAAATGCATGCTTAGAGTTTTTACATTAATTCTAAATAGAACCTATGCAGAAAACACATTTTATATCAGTTATAAAAAATGATTTAAGAAGTCTTGACCTTTTTTTATGCCAAGATCAACATTGTTTCAAACACCGATGTAAAATACCTATTCTAGCTTACGTAAAAGGTCTAAAGTGCAGTAGTGTCCACTACAAATTGAAGTTGATAAATTTAAAAATAGGTCAATTCTCAACATGACAATAATGATGCCTAAGGAGTTATTGGTTGAAACTTTCATAGGTGTTATACTTGTGCAAATTATCTCTTATAAGAAGTGTTTGTGGAATGATTTTTAAAAAATAATGGAGTGATAAAAGCTTATTGTCTTACATTTGTGAGTTTTGGAAAGCATTACATATGTGCACATTGCAATAGATGAAAAAAGTGAGAAGTATACGTGCATTGGCCATGGTTCAAATTCTAAGGCCTACAAGGCATTTAATCCTATCAGTGAGAAAATCATAATTACCAGATATGTCTCACAAAATGAAAATGTTTAATATACTTCCAGAATCTAACCATGAAGAAGATATTAATCCTCCATATTCTTGCAATGGGTCTGAGCCACTTTGGCTTCACTCCATTAAATATCTTACTTAGGGAAGCCAAAGAAGAATACAAATGAATTAATTTTCTAAATTTTTCAAGGAAACCCATGTCCTATAAGGTATGCATGAAAAATTCCAATTGCAACCCATCACGAGCATTATCCAAACCAATTTTAATGCCCATGACACCCTTCATCCATTTCTTAATTATCATGGTGTGAAACACTTTTTTAACCAACAACTATACTATCTATATTGCACCTTTCCGGAATGAAGATTTAGTATTACAGGGAGATAAGCATATACATGTATCACTAATTTTAGCATTGTATCAATAATCTTCATTATTTTCTTATAAATCATGCTACTCGAGCTAATGGGATGAAATTGGCCAATGTTATTAGGTTAGACAAACTTGCGATGAAAAGAATAAGAGTGTCATTTAAACTTTCAAACACAAATTGGGTCATAAAAAATAAATAGAATTCCCAACCTTACCCGTATTTGTTAGGAAATACAATGTTAGATTTAGAAGCAAGCAGTTTTAGCTTTGATAAACTTTTTTAACCCATTCACAAGCTTCCCAGATGGTTCCTAATGAATAATCTTTATGAGAATTATGAAAAAGAATTATTCAAAAAAGTTACAAAGACTATGTACATCAAAGTATTAAAGCCATGCATAACCAGAAATGATAAAGAAAGCCAACAACGTTGATAAAAAAACCTAACACAGTTAATTCAAAAGATAATTCTATTGAACAGAAAAGCTAGTACACATTATTAGAAATAATAAATAAAGATTAGCTTGTAAAAGAGAAGTTAGAATTATTTTGTGGAATATCAAATCCTTGGAAATTGAATCTCAACGAAACAAAAGTAAAGAAGAGGTCCACTATAAGAAACAAAGTTTTACCTTCAATCGAGTATTTAACAACAATTACATTGTTACATTAGTAGGATTCAAACTTGACAATTAGACTATGCCCACATTAGTTGATCTACATGCTCAATAGTAATTAATGAATCTAACATAACTTTTTACATAATTAAATAATACATTAAAAAGAATAATTAGTAATATTTCTCATTTTATTATATTACTTGTTTTATAAATAAACTATATTACTTTACTCATAAAGTTCAATAAATGATGTCAAAATATTTGACTTTACCAACCTTAAATTATATTATCTGTTTTATAATAAATATCTCTAAACATTAAAATCTTTTGTAGCATTATTGCAAAAAAGAGACCTCACTTTTCAAAACCACACACACTACCTCTCCATACATGAAACCTTCCTCACAACGCCCCTAGATTTCTCACTCCCCAATCTCTTTAGAGATGTCACTGCCACTGCCACACTATAAATTAATCCCCCCCAACGGCGAAGCTTCACAAATCATAACCAAGTCTTTTACATTTTGGTCACTCAAGATCTTTCTCTCTTACCAAAAACATTTTATTTTTGATCCCTCTGTCACTTTGGGATCACCTAATGGATTCCTCTTCCCAACGTTGTCCACCACCAACACTAGCCACCACCAATCAGCCTCTCATGGCCCCAGTTACCAAGAATCCACGGGGCAGGCCTCACGGCTCTAAGAACAAGTCCAAGTCCACCTCCCTACCCATTGAGCCCTCTGTGAAGCTTGTGACGATCAATGTTGTTCCAGGTAGGGATGTCATGGAGACCATCATTGACGTTGCTCGTCGTGACCATGTTAGCCTCATCGTTCTCAATGCCTCCGGCATGATCAACAACGTGACCGTTTGCAACTCACCACAAGGTGTACCTACCTTGCTCATTGGGCCCTTCAACTTGCTCTCCCTCACTGGCTTCTACTTATACAACGATCAGTACAACCTTCACCTAGGAGCCACCCCTCCCCCTCCGCTTTCCTTTGGGATCAAGCTTTGCACATCTCATGGACAGGTCTTCAATGGACTTATTGCCGGTAGCGTCATTGCCCGTGACAATGTCAGCCTCATGGTCTCCACCTTCAGAAAACCTAATATTTGCAAATTTATTCCTGAAGGCAAAGAAGGGAACAATGATGATGACAACAACGTACAATTATAACAATTGTCCTAGTGATTTCAGTGGGCATCGCGACTTTTTGTTGTTCAACATGGATGGTTGCAACGTTCGTGCCTTATGAATGATGTGAAAGTGACTACATAGGTGCAAGGAAACAACAAATAACTGAATGCAACAGAGATGTCTCTGAATGTGTCGTTTTTTACTTTTTTTTTTTTTTATCTTTTCTGTTTTATTTTATTTGTGGTCAGTTGTAATAGTGTGTAATATGGGAAGAATAAGAGGGGAGTTCTCTACAATGCTTAATTTTCTGATTGTGTTTTTTCTGTTGGGTGAAGAGTTATGTGTCAGCTTGCGTGTTTCAATTACCTGTATTAAATGAATTTCTTCAACTAATCATTGCTTCTCTTTTTAATCAATTCAATTTTCATTAATTAATGCCATTTGTGTCTTCGTGAGAATTGTTAGTTCGTGGAAAATAAATATCTTCTATGGCAGTGCATCATGGTTTTCAGAATTCTTATTGAGTACTTTGTTGGTGTTATTGGTGGAAATGAGTGGTGTTAATTTGTTATCTAGATCTTAAAAGAGAAAGATATAGAAGGAGGAGGAGTAATAATATGATTAATTAATGATCAATACTGTAACAGAAAGGAAAGATAACAAGAAAGAAAAAAGAGATATTAAATAAGTATTTAGAATAAATGGGTGTTTATACTTATGAATCATTGGTTGGTAGAAACTATAGTTTCTATGTCTATGAATTTGTCTGATGCCTTTTTCTTCTTCGATCTTTTTTTTTGTTAATTTAATATACTTTCATGTGTTTTATGCCTTTGGGAGAATTGTGAGTTTGTGGAAATCAAAGGTCTGGATGTTTATTGTTTTTGATTTTAGGTCCACGGTGGTTTTCAGAATTCTCGTTGAGTGCTTGGAGGTTTAGGTGGTTAAAGTTTTAGTTTCTGTGTGAGAATGTTAATGGAAGTTTCAAGTTTCAACTTGTTTTGCCATTGGACATGTACTGTGTGTGCTGCCAATTTTAGCGTGTCTGTGGGTAGTATGGAATTCCACAGCATACAATTGCGTTGTGATTGTGTCTTTCTTCTGCTGTCGTCTCAGGTAGGGTTCAATTAAATGACTCTATTGCTGAACATGAAAAGAAACGAAGGAGAAAAAACTAAGTCACATGTGTTTTGAAGAAATGGCCTATGGATGACTTGACTAAAAATGCACGATTCAAGTTGCTATCATTATTCTGTTGTGTACAGTCCATGAATTTTCTTATCTTTTTTGTTCTATTTGCAAATCCTTATACCATTTCCGTTTAAAAGTGTGATGCATTTCATTAAATCTATATCCATTTATTACTTTTATAGTTGTTTAATGAATACCATATTTATTATGGATTCAGATTTTTTTCATTAAAACATAAGACACATTTATTGTATTAATAACTCTGTTCAAATAAATTGACTTAAATAATATAAAATTTATGACAATTTATGATGTGTCACCTTTCTTACCATAGTGATTTGACTGTTCTCTCACATACCTTGCATCTCTTGTATGTAGTATCTTCCACCTCATGGTTTAAATAATCAATCTTATTAGATAGTTATTAACTTGCACGATGGTTTATCGAAATATGACGTACCATAATTAAATTAAAAACTCAAATTTAGTGCGTGTGTGTAAACTGGATGCTTTGGCGCCATCATGTTATAATAGAATTACTTTTTATGAATTTGTTTATATGATTTAACAATTTTATAAAAATCAAAATGATGTTTTTTTTAAAAGCAAAGTGAATATTATTAGACGTACTGGACACGAAATTTGACCCATAATCAAAAAAGAAATTACATCATGTGATAGCTAACGCCGTTAGACAAAGAAAAGGACTATTACATCAATTGGCAAAAGAGATACCAGAACAAAGTTTGGTATTAGTAAATATCCAAGACAATGATCATCTCTAGATAGCTAATAATACCAAAGCCGCAACACCATCTACCCCATTAAAAACCTTTTGATTCCTATGGTACCACAAACTCCAGGAAGTTGCATGCCACATAAATGTCGTAATCCACGCAAGTATTGCTGTCTAAAAACTAGACCATGTTGTAAAATGAGCTCCGTCAAGCGATTATGTTGCACAATAGATATCCATTTGTTCACCGCACACAATACCTGATTTGCAAACTCACATACCTTTGTCATACCTACCTTTGTCCATGCAATCCAGAAAATTTTATTAGTCTACAAAGTACCACTCTAAAAAACGCTTCAGATTTTTGTCAATTCTGCTTTCACTACTTTTGGGGCTTTGAAGAATGAAAAATAATACAAAGGGAGACTTGTAAAATCCGAATTGAGCAATGTGATTCGAGCACTCGTTGATAGAGTTCTACCATTCCAACTTTATAACTTCTTTCGAAAGAGATTGACAACAGGCTCCCAAACATTAAATCCTTTCGTATTAATGCCAAACATGAATGCCCAAGAATTTACAAGGTACAATCCTAAAAAAAGGCATTCTACATCGGTTCTTTACCCCTTACAACGATGATTCTACGACTGTCTTTGTAGCCAACATCGTTAAAAGTCGTGACTTTCAATGACAGTTCTAAAACTGTCTTCGTAGATTAACATTTCTAAGACAATTCCTTAAGAGAACCGTTTTAGAAGATGATTTTTTGAAGAAATTTTTTTAAAACGTCTTTCTAAGACAATTTTTAGGAAGAACCGTCTTAGAATGTAACATTTTAAGACGATTTTTCCTATAACTGTCTTAATAGATGGTTAAAAAAAATTTGAACTATGTGTTACTAAGACGATTTTTAGGTAAAACCGTATTGAAATGTCACATTCTAAGATAGTTTTCCATAAATCGTTTTAGAATGTTTTTTTTTTATTAAAAATTATACGTCTTTCTATGACGGTTTTCTCTAGTAACTGTTTTAGAAGATATTTTTTATAAAAAAAATAAAAATAACAAAATGTGATTCATAATATATATATATATATATATATATATATATATATAAACAACTATAAAATTCCCTGGGCAGATATGTAAAATATATAATTATCATCACAAAGGAGTTATCTAGCAATTAGTAGCCTGCAAAGTACTTGAACCATAATTCAGTTGTAAATATATCATAATTATGTTTAATTAAAATGCACCAACAAGACAAATCAACAAAACAACATATTTCAAATGTAGGAAAAAGGAAAAAATCTGATTGGGCATGGGGTAACCATTACAGAATGGGAACAAATGAGGTTCAACATAAACAAAGGACACACTAAAATGATAATATTAATAGATTATCATAGGAAATTAGAGAAAGTGACAAATAAGAAGTTTACTCCCCCTCCCCCCTAAAAAAATCATATTTTACATTCCATATATAAAGCTGCTTATTAATCAATTAAAAATTCAGCAACTAAAATCAAATATTAGACAATGTTAGTCTACTGAGTAATCACATACAAGAGTTCCAGATGTAGTGAAGGACTTCAACCCTGCAATGCATCACTGGCTTGCAATCTTTTCATTACATCCATATAAAGCCATTTCAACCATTCACCAGCACAAGAGGGTGGGAGCCGCTGTGGCGCGGGCGGAGCGAGACAGAGAACACAGAGGAGAAGGAGAGCTTCTAGGAGAGCGATGGACGAACATTGCATTTGAAGGGTTTGAGGAGAGAAAGTGGCCATGATTTGATTTTAGGGAGAAGAATGTGAACGGGCGAAGCGAAGAGAATGAGAGTAGACGCGAATAATTAAGTGTAAAAGGATATAAATTTCAAAGACGGTTTTGGAAAAAATCGTCTTTGTTTATTTTCTTTTATTTACAACTTTGTCACCGCTACATATATTAAGACGGTTTCAAAATAATCGTCTTTGATTCAACATCGTAAAATACTCTTCTTTTAGTAATATGGTACGATGCCATGAAGAAGTGTAAAAAGACATATCCCCCCCCCCCCAAATTACTAGAGGCATGATTCCGTACAATATACTTTTGGAAAAAATAATATTTAAATCGGACACCAATTCAAACCCCCATAGAATAGCTTTAATTGTCCACACATTATGCCAATAAACTTTCCTATACAGTAACCAATCATCTGCATACTATAACATATGAAAGCTAATCTCCTTCTTAGCATACTATAACATTCTGTAACTTATTGGATATCCTTTTATGCCTAATAGGAAAAAGTAGTGGTGTATTAAATTTGCAGTAATTTAAAAAAAAAATTAGAATGTTGAATCAGTACATTTGAATTGATAGAAATGAAAACTAAATCAACAAAGGCTACTAGTGTTTTTTTCTTTTGTTTTGTTAGCAGACATATTATTGAATCATAGTCTACTAATGTTAATTTGTCTTATTTTGTGGGTTCAATTGTAGGCAAAAATACTTTCATAATCTATTAGATGGTGGAAGAAAATCTAACTAGGCTAGTAAGAGAGGAAAAGATTAAGGTCCTGAAGAGATATAATTCCCCAATATGTAAGAAGTTATTCATAGTTATATAGAAGTATTCTCAATACTTTAACATCAACAGCACCTTTAACCAAAATTAATTGGGGTTGGTGGTAGATGGATCCAATGATAGATACAAAGAAGTTGAAAAAAAAATGGGAAAAAGGAGAGGAGAAATAAGACAAAATAAAAGAAAAATAAGATAAAAGCACTACTACAAAAATTGCTTTAACATCAATTTTCTGGAAAATCGATGTTAACAAAAACGCGATGGTAAATTTGTAATTAATAAGAAGTTTACTCCCCCTCCACCAAGCTTATAGATTTTCTCCATTCCATCCTAAGACTAACCTTATGTCAATCTATATCTCACTCCATTAAGTCTTATTTAATTACCATTTCTTAGGTAAGTTTTGGTCTACCTCTACCTTTACCTCTCTTTGTGACGAGCTCTTGGTAACAAACTCTTATTCTTACAGGAGCATCCAGGGGGTTGTCTCTTTACGTGCTCAAACCACCTCAATCTATACTCCCTCATCTTTTCACTCACCGATACTACTGCTACTTTTCGTCGGATATCTTTATTTCTTATCTTATCCATCTTCGTATAACCACACATCCACCTTAACATCCTCATTTCTATTACCCCTATTTTATGTTCATGTTGTCTATCTGTTGGTCAACACTCAGATCCATATAACATTGCATGTCTTACAATTGTTCTATATAATTTTTCTTTTAGCTTAAGGGAAATTTTGCGGTCACACAAAAACCCATATGAACTCTACCATTTCATCCACCCTGCTCTGATTTTATGACTTACATCATCATCAATCTCTCCACCTATTTGCAAAATTGATCCCAAGTATCTAAGAGAATCTTTCTTGGGTACCTCTAGACCAAGTAGATGCACAGGGTATTGATCACCATCTCTTCCCAACGAAAACTCACACTTCATATGCTTAGTCTTGCTCTGACTTATCGTGAATCCTTTAGACTCCAAAGTGTTTCTCCACAATTCAAGTTTTCTATTAACATCGTCTTTGGTCTTATCAATAAGCACAATATCATCTACAGAAAGCATACACTACAATACTTCCTCTTAAATATCTTTTGATAGTTCATCCATCACTAAAACAAAGAGATAAGGACAAAGAGTTGAACCTTGGTGTACACCTACTGTGATACGATAATCCCTTCATGTTCCATTACATGCTTTCACACATGTGGTAGCCCCATCATACATATCCTTGATCACACTAACATACTTTAATGATACTTTTTTCTTCTCAAGAGTCCACCATAGGACTTTTCTTGGGAACCTATTGTATGCTTTCTCAAGATCTATGAACACCATATGTAAATCTTTCTTCTTTTCTCGATGTCTTTCCATTAATTGTTGCATCAAGAAAATAGCTTCCATGATACATCTTCCTTTCCATTAATTCTCAATACTTGTAGAGGAAAATTCTTATCTATTTTACATTAAAAAGTATACAACAATAATAAATAGAGAAAAATAAGTTTGTGTATCTGGATGTACGTTTTTGAAGTAACAATTTTTTTTGTCAATAATGTGAAGACTCTACGTGTATCCACACCAATACCAATCTCTGCTTATCAACTCTTTGATAAGTGAAACTCTAAAAAGTAAATTCTCTTTCTACTTTTTAGGTTTAAAACTAGTCTTGAACTTTTCAATTTTTATGTCTAGGGTACTTTACTTCAGGTAGATGTTTCTATTTATAACGTTAAAGATATGTGCATTTGGGCCTTTTTTCGAAGAGAAAAAAATGAAAGATTTAAAATAATTTTATATCTCTTTATCTTTATAAAAACAAAAAATATCATATGTCTTTTATTTTAAGAAGCTTCCTGATATGTAGCAATAAAATCTTATTCTTATTTTATGCACAACTTCCACATTTATAAAATAATATTTTTTATATGAATTACATTCTTAGTGCTAGCAAAGAATATAATAATATTTCACTAAAATATTTATTGATTAAATTAAATTCTCTAATTTAATTATCAAATAAATTATTTTTCTTTTGCAAAGATTGAAACACTCGTTTGTGTGTGACCCTGTAGGTTCCATACTAAACCGGTAGTAAACTAGTCATAATTAATTTACTAATCAAGGTATGTGTCTAGCAATACTCCTTAACACCTAGATAGCATGAAATAACATCTTTAACCTTCGAGAACCAATTGAAGAGTAATGTAGTATTTCCTTCCATCATTTACAACTCAAGGTTAACTATGGAGTATAGTATTATTGTCAAACTCTAATAAGCTAACACATTTAATCAGTGAATGACTTAAGAAACTCTTTTCTTCTTTCATTCAATTGTTTTGATTAAGGTATTAATTCTATCATAGAGCTAAAACTCATTACATAGAGTTGATGAATTCTTTATTGATTAATCATTAATTCTACAAGTATTTAATCATATCCAATATTCATTCAACTAGTGTCCTAAGACATTAGGTATCCGAAATTCAAACATAATAAATAACTTGTTAATTACTATGATAATTTCAGGTCAAAGGAACATATTATATTTATTCTTGAGAACTTCCTACCGACATATCAAGGTAATATTAATTATTAGTAATTCTCAATTGAGTTAGTTCAATGGTAACATCCACATGTATATCATCTATATATGCAATTTAATAAATGAAATCTATTAATCTTTATCCAATAAAGACTATTACATATATATTGATCTATCTGGATTATCGATATCCTATTCACAATAATCCTACAATCAAGAACAATTTAGATTAAAATTATAAAAGACTTATTTCTTACTATCATAATCTCTCTATCATGATAATAAGTTTCTAATTTTAATCAAAGACTTGTCAAATTAACAATTTAATAAAACAATAAATATGATAATAAAATAAAGAACAATTCTTGACTAAAATTGATAACATGATGGATTGGATCTTGGACATACACATTTATCCCCAACAATCTCCCACTTGCTCTAGAGCCAATCACTATTGTATTACATTACTAATTTCAACTCATGCTCACCAAACTACTTTAGTTTTTAATTTTGAGTCTCCATAACTGAGGTGCAATCTTTAGTTCTTCTTAAGTACTTAAGAATGGTCTTACCCACTTTCAATGCTCTCCTTTCTTGATATCAACTTGTTACACCTAGTGCATAAATGATATTAGAACATGCAAAAATCATGTCATATACAATAACTCCCACTATGCTAACATATAGTACTCTAGTTATGTATTCTCTCTTAATGAGTTTTAGGACAACCCTCCCTATCGAGAGTAACTTCAATTTCTATTGGAAAATAGTGACTTTTGGAGTTTCCATGTTATACCTCTTTAGGATGGTATCTATGTACCTAGATTAGGAGACACCAAATTATTTCTAAAATGTAGGTTGTTTCTCCCAAATATTTCATGGATAATATATTAGTAGCCAAATCTTTCTTCCTTGATTTGTTATTATTTTATATGTCATCTACATATAAATATAATGCTCCCACTGACCTTTTTGTACTCACAAAGTTCTTCTTCATAGCTAACAAGATTGAACCATTTAATTATCTTGTTAAAATGAATGATCCAACTTCTACATGTACACTTCTTTCAATCCGTAAATGAATCATTGAAACTTGTAGACCTTATTATGATCAGACAAGGGTGTGAATGTTGTATCATATACACATCCTCTTTTAGCTCACCATTAAGGAAAATCATTTTCCATACCCACACTACTACACAAACGGCCTTTAACGACATACATTCAACATCGGTCGTTAGATAACCGTCGTCGTTGAGTAGGCGGTGGCATTTTTGTAATATTATACACTTGCCAACAACGGTTATTGGCTAACGCGTATTTATTGCTTGACAATGACAACAGTTATAATACAACCGTCTTAGTATTTACTGATTCAAATACGGTTTTCATTTCAACCCTATTTGAATGTCCTCAATATATAACCCTAAATTACATTTCTCTTTGAATTCAAATACTCTTTCTCTACTTCGACCTCTTCACCATAGGCGCTGACAATGACAACATCCAAGCCGCTCGCTTCGCTACCAACTACGACGCTTCCGTCGCCATCTGCGAGCTTCCTTTCTCCATTATCTCCTCTAAAATTCATTTTGTAATTGCTGAACACTAGAACCAGAGTTTGTGTTTTTGTGTGTGTAAGAGAAGAAGAGAACAATGAGTATATGGAACTACGTCGTCACAGCTCACAAACCCACCAACATCACTCAGTCCTGCGTTGGCAATTTCACCAATCCTCAAGATCTCAATCTCATTATCGCGTATCTACTCATATTCCCTTTCGTTTTCCTAGGGTTTCATTTTTTCTCTTTCAATTTCTTCACCATTTATCTACCCTTTCACTTCATTTTTTCTTCCAGAAAATGCACGTGCATCGAGATTCACTTGCTTTTCTCCTATGGGTTTGCATGTTCTTCCTTTATTCCATTTCACAGGCTACTTGAAGTGAGTGACTTTGCCATTGTTGTGTTGAAAACATTGCTATTGAAATGGATTGGCATGTATTAAGTTATTATGTTGCTTTGTTTTGTGTAGGTAGTTGCAAATATACTTTCTAAAGGTACCAAACTTAGGGATTATACAAAAGGAGTTGAGAATGATTTGCGCAAAGTTGAATTGGATTCAATTCAGGTTTGTGGTCAATTTTCTGAAAATTTTAACAGCTACTCCATTTTATTTTGCTTATCCTGCCTATTATGAATATCTTATTGAAGTGTGGTTGTTTGTACTCGACTAATGCTTTTGCTTTTGCTTGATTTGATGATTAGTTTCCTATTGTTCCTTTTTTTGCAGGATTATATTAAAGAAAGTGATAATCTAGTTTCTCTTCATGATCAAATTCATAATTGTGATAGTATCCTATCACAGATGGAAACTCTTCTTAGTGGATTTCAGGTATGTTTTTGGCCAAGTAAGTTTTATCTTGAAGCTTGAATTTGACACTTCAGTTTTCCTCTCTTTTTATGAAGACTTGTCCCCATGAGAATTATTTGTTGACCTATTTTTCATCTTGAATAGTCATGTAACTAAAACCATGTATGATCATAGAATACCTTTATTAATTTGAAGGATTTAATAAAAAAATATGGAGTACATTTTTCTTGTATATATTGAATATTAAATCATGAAATATTATTTTTTATCAGGCTGAAATTGGTTCCATTAGTTTGGACATAAAGATTCTTCAAGAGAAGTCTATGGATATGAGTTTGAGACTTAAAAATTGCAAGGTATGAATGTTTAATTTAGACAAAAAAATTCAAAGTTGTTCATAAATTGTACCACCCTTTTGCCTTTGCTTAATAGTAATACAAACAAAGCAAAATGACTAGTATTATGTAACTTACTATCCTTTTGACCTGGGAAGCAACCTGCATCAAAAGGCTGTTTACACTTAACAATTGGATTTCTTTTAATGTTTATCACATGCTCTTTCTCCATTTTCGTCTTTTATATCTACTTGTGTTAAGATTTGTCTTGTTTCATCCACAGGTGGCTGAATCCAAATTGGCTAAGTTTGTGGAGGACATAATAGTCCCTCCAAGGATGGTCGACGTTCTTGTTAATGGAGAGGTATATATATTTTTTTCATGACCTACTTCTCTCCACCAATATTGCATAAGTTGTTTTTGGTGGTGTGGAAAATATTTAATCTTTCCCTATAGTATTATACTATTTTGCTTGCATTTTACATACATTTCAATTTTCATGACTTCAAAACCAACATTCTAATTGAGGATCTCAGGTGTTTTGTTTGTGACTTTGATTGTTCACACCATCAGTCACGTCTTGTTTATGATGTTATAGACTAAATATCTTATTTTTTACACCATCAGTCACGTACTGGGAATTACAAAACTTCTTCCAAGGACTTACCTTGGGTCTTGGACTTTTGTAAGGTCTACCCCTTAACGGGAATTACGAACGATCCTTTTAAGGTCTACCCCGTACTGGGAATTATGAACCTTCTTCCAAGGACTTACCTTGGGTCTTGGACTTTAGTAAGGTCTACCCCTTAACGGGAATTACCAACCTTTTAAGGTCTACCCCGTACTGGGAATTACGAACCTTCTTCCAAGGACTTACCTTGGGTCTTGGACTTTTGTAAGGTCTACCCCTTAACAGGAATTATGAACCTTTTAAGAGTATTAGGACGCGTCCGCCCTGGATTTTAGTAAAGCTTTCCAAAGACAGACCTAGGCAAGTACCAGGACATGTTCCTGGATTTTTGTCGAAACTGAACCTGGGAGATTGATCAGGCGACATTTCCTGAAATTTTCAAATATGCATAAAAGAAGAGAGGGATATATTTTTATTAATGTAGCATGTACATATTCCCTCTGTTATTTCTCAGATGGGCCTCATTAAAACCTTTCAAGTGAAAAACCCAGTGGGAAAAAAGGACTTGAATAGGAAAAAGAGTACGTCATCGGGCCTTGAGCCCGCTAGCTAAAATAGAACTTCAAGTGGGTAGCATTTCAGGTTCTTAGAATGTCTTTGCCATTTAGTTCCTGTAGTTTGTAGGCGCCATTGTCCAGGTTGGTGATAACTCTGAATGTGCCTTCCCAGTTTGGTCCAAGCTTGCCTGCGCGATGGTCCTTTTGGCTTCACCCCGGACACACCAAACTAAGTCGCCTGGCTGGAAGTTTCGAGGTTGAACTTTGGAGTTATATTTTCTCGTCGTATGGAGCTTGGTCGCTTCTTCTTTGATTCTTGCTATGTCTCGGTGCTCTTCACTAGTCTACAGTTCAACTCTCATGTTGTCCTCGTTACACTGTTCCTGAAAAAGTGTCCTTCTTGACAAAGGTTCCCCTAGCTTGACAGGAATCATGGCGTCAGTACCATACGTGAGGCGAAAAAGGGTTTCCTTTGTAGTGCTTTGAGGTGTATAGTGGTAAGCCCATAATATGCTGGGGAGCTCCTCCTTCCAGAGACCTTTGGACTTGTCCAGTCTAGTGCGAAGGGCTCGTAGAATCACTCTGTTTGCTGCTTCCACCTGACCATTAGTCTGTGGGTGTTCAACAGAGGTGACTAGGTGTTTGATACCTAGTCTTGTGAGGAAGTCCTCATAGGTCTGTGCCTTGAACTGCGTACCATTATCAGTGATGATAGCATAGGGTAGACCGTATCTGCATATGAGGTGTTTCCAGGTGAAGGTTTCAACTTCGCTGGCCGTTATCTCTCTTAGTGGTTTTGCTTCAATCCACTTGGTGAAGTAGTCGATTGCTACCAGTAAGAACTTGATCATCCCTGGAGCTTTAGGGAATGGTCCTAGGATGTCCATACCCATACAGCAAAGGGCCATGAAAAGGAAATAGTATGAAGGTTGTCAGGGGGAATCCATGGGATGTCCGCAAACTCCTGACAACTTTTACATTTTCACGAGAATTTGAAAGCATCAGTCTTGAGTGTTGGCCAGTAGTATCCTGCTCATACTACCTTGGTGGCAAGGGAGTGTCCTCTAGTGTGGAGTCTGTATATCCCTTCATGGAGCTCCCTCAGGACGTAATCTGCATGTAAGTTGTCCAAGCACTTGAGTAGAGGTGCTATCAGCCCTCTTTTGAATAATTCACCATCAATGATGACATAATAGCTGGCTTTCTGCTTTAGACGTCGGGCCTCATTTTCATCCGCTGGGAGTGTCCCCTTTATGAGAAAGTCTCTGTAGGGGGTCATCCTCAACAACCATTACCGCTTGGGTGTCAATGCTGGGTTTCTTGAGCATTTCTTGGATGATTGTTTTGAGGTGTCTGGTCTTTTTGGTACTGGCCAGTTTGGATAGCAAGTCAGCCCTGGTGTTACTTTCTCGAGGTATGTGATACATCTCGAAACACTCGAAGCTATCAATGAGTGTTTTAGCTAGATGGTAATACTGGAGGAGTATGGCTTCCTTGGCTTGATACTTGTCAGCTATTTGTCCTTGGACGAGTTACGAATCGGAATAACATATCAGAAATTGAGCCCCGACTTCTTTGGCAAGTTTGAGTCCCGCTATTGAAAACACAATGAATATACTAAAAATAAACCAAGAGGGGGGTGAATTGGTTCAAACTGGAAATTTAAAACTTTCTAAAACAATTTGCGGAATTAAAACTTAGGATTGTATCACAAGTTCACCTTTATCAAATTCAGAAATCTTTCTTCACCCAAGATCAACCTTAGTTATGAAAGCAATGACAGAAAAATATTTCTTTAATAATACTTGACTTCACAAAGACATGCAATGAAACATACAGAAATCTAAACAGAACACAAAGCAATTATACTGGTTCACCTCTCAACCTTGGAGGCTACATCCAGTTGCTTCCAACCCACACTAGGTTAAAGTAATTACTAAATCAAAGAATCTTTTACAAGCTATTTACAAGTGACCTCTTTATCAACACTAGACAAAGATACTGATTCTAAAACCCTATTAGAATACAAATCACAAGATACTGAGAACCCTACTCAGAATCCCAAACCTAGAGAACCTTACTCTATCATGCTTGAAAAGAAACCAATTGATATATCACAATACAACATAAAATGTTAGAACATCTAAAAAGATAGGTTCAAGATAAACACAACATGAGATCTTTCATGTATGAATGAATGAAATGAAATGAGATTACCACACTCTCCAAGTTGTAAAGAACAATAGCTCAGAATCACTATCTTGAAAACCTTCTTTCTTTAAAACATTTTCTCTAAAAAAAACTCAGAAATCTTGATCACACAAGATGTTGTTTAAACTCAGATCAAAACAGTATTTTGGGCACTTATGAAAGCTTAGAAACTTTTGGGTAAGTCACTCTTCTTCGGAGTAAATCGTTCAACGTCTATATATAAGAAAAAAGACTCACCAAGCTTTATGTAAAACAGATTTAACTGACAATAATCGATTAATCCGCTAGTGTAATCGATTAAATTGCCATATGTAATTGATTAAAGTAACTAGATAATCGATTAAACTGTTCTTCAGCTTTCTGGAAATGGTTTCATGAACACAATAATCGATTAAACCGTACAGTAATTGATTAAACCAGAACAGCATCATAAAAAATGAATTCAGATAATCGATTACTAAAGGAGGTAATCGATTAAACCAGTGATGCATAGTTTTTCATAAAACACTGTGTAATCGATTACAAGAAACCAGTAATCGATTAAATTGTTCTTCAAGGCTTTTCCAGAATAGTTTGAATGTCTTTAATAGATTAAATTGATTATGTAATCGATTAAAGCAGTAAGATTTTCTTTTTAAAGAACTTAGCCTTTGAGAACTTAACTTTTTGTAAAACCATTTAATTTCTTTGAAACTTAAAAATCATGTATGCATGATCATGAGAATGTACATACTGATGAAAGATCACAAGGCATTTAACTTGAACCACTTAAACAAATTACAAATGCCTTCAAAATTATTGGGCATGTAAAAAGCTAAAACATAACAAGTCTTCAACCTTGGTTCAATTCCTCTTGCAACTTCCTTTAAACTCAACAATCTCCCCCCTTTTTGGCTTTGAGCATGCCAAATCAATTTTCCATTTGTCTATTCTTTTGATTGCTTTAGAGGGATGAATGATTCCTGAAATCTAAGTAAGCTTTTGCAAGATCAAGCATAAGCATCCATCATTTAAAAACATGCTCCCCTCACCTGGGTAGATTATCTTCCAGTTAAAAGCATTCATGCAGTACATGTTACATATCATATGTTACATACCATTTTCTCCCCCTATATCATACAATATTCCAATCATTACTCCCCCTAAATTACAAATATTTCTCCCCCTATTTGGCTTATTAAAGACAAAAAATGATTATAGGAAAAACAGGGGAATAAAAGGAGAGAAAAAGATACACTTTTATTAAAGACAAATCAACCAGTACATTAATCAAACACAAATTTAAAATACTAAAGCAAGCATCAACCTAAGCAATAATTGACAAAAGACAACAAGAGCATGAAAAAACAGCAGCTAGAGAAAAACAAAAGCACCCTAAGCAACCTAAGCTTATTTATCCATATCATCCAATACAAGCCTAGCTTCTATGTTCTCTAATCTAGACCTCATCTCTTCCAAAGATGAATTTGTCTCAGCTCTATGCTCATGATGAAGAGACAATAGTGCATCCATCTTTTGAATCATTAGAGACTCAAAAGGACTATAGGAACGTTGAGTAGAACCTTCACCCTCTTCTCCTTCTTCTGCATCAGCTTCTTCTTCACCTTCAGCTGGTGGCAATTGTTGCCCTGCCATCTGCCATCCATAAGGAGTTTTGACCATTCCAAGCTTGGTTAAATGTTTCTCCTTAATGAGGCTATTGCTGGAGTTTGTGTTGTCAACAACCTCAGTAGTAACATCAACCTTGAAGTAATCAATGAATCTGGAAATCAAGACAACATATGGAAATGGATAATTCATCAACCTTTTGGACTTAAGCATGATCTCCTGAATTATGAGAATCCAATTCATCTGAATACCATTTTTCATACCATAAACAATCTGAAGATCATCATCTGTGGCTTGTGCATGATTAGTGGACCTAGGAGTCAGGATGTAGGTGATGATGTAGTGAAGGAGTCTGTCCTCATGAGTCATAGGACCTATGCTGAGCCTCAACTTTAGCCTCATTTGAGGATCAAGTAGCATTCCTCTGTAAGTTTCCACCCTATTGTATTCTTCAGCTTCCTCCTCAAATTTCCTTTCTCCATCAAAGGAAATACCAGCAACCTCCTACCAAATTTCAGGAGTAATTTCCATGGCTACCCTATTCACCTGAGAGAAGATTGTCCCCTCCATAGAAAACTTAGAACAGGTGTAAAACACCTTCACTAATTCAGGGTAAAAGGTACCCTTCATCTCAACAAATCTCTTCAAACCTTGGGCTTCAAGCATGGCTCGGAATTGAAAGCCTTCCCTACTGAACCAGCCAAGGTCAAGGTGTTTTGGAGAACATATCAGTTTGGTTGCATTCAATTAGAGGTAAGTCATTTCTCTCTCTCATTTGAAAACCAGTGGTCTAATCTACTAACTGCAGGATTAGAAGTTTCAGCAGCCTTTCTCTTAGATGATTTGATTCTCTTAGGAGCAGACATAATGGCAAAGAGAGGAAAAGCTATATGGACAGAGGTTCAAGACTCAGATAAGGAACGACAAGGCTTAAGATAGAAGATGAGAATGTTGTGTTTTATCCCATTCAACATAGGCTATTTATATGGAAGATTTTGGCTCCAAGATTGAAATTTGAAATGTGTAATTGTTAATACGAATTAACCCACTAAAATAAAAGCACAATAGATTCAAAATTTGAATTTGGGGGCAGTTGGGCAGTTACAATTTCCAAGATAAAATCTGCAGATTCTGCAGTAACTCCATGGATAATCGATTATATGCTTATGTAATTGATTATTTCATTAGCAGAATTAGTTTTTGCAAAGGCTGTAATTGATTATTTCGAAGTGTAATCGATTATTACAATGAAAGTTCAGGTTTTCAGACAATTTGCATACAATTTAATCGATTACCATTCACTGTAATCGATTATTCCAGTGAGTTTGAATTTTATAAAAGGATTTTAAGCTTATGTAATCGATTATTTCGATGGCGTAATCGATTATTCCAGTGACTTTCATTTTCTGGAAAAATTTTCTCATGAAGAATAATTGATTATCCATTTACTGTAATCGATTACACAAGTACAAACATCATTCTAAACAGCATTTCAAGTTCATTTAATTGATTAATTTGTGGCATAATCGATTATTATAGTATGATTATCATAATGAATAGTGATTATGTAACATGTATCAAATTTGTATGATTTTGAGATTAAAGGCCAATCAATGATGCAATTTCATGTAAATGAGCATATACACATCAAGCTAACACACTAGATTCATCTAGTATCCCTAGCATGTTTCTAAGAGTGTAAAATCTATCTCTATCCAAAGGCTTAGTGAAAATATCAGCTAATTGATAGTTGGTTTCAACAAACTCAATTTTGATGTTATCCTTTTGGATATGATCTCTGATAAAATGATGTCTGATCTCTATGTGCTTAGTCCTTGAGTTCATGATAGGATTTTTGGATATGTTGATGGCATTAGTGTTATCACACAGCAATGGTATCTCCTTTATCTCAACTCCAAAGTCTTGAAGTTGTTGCTTCAACCAAAGGCTTTGTGCACAACAGCTTCCAGCAGAAATATATTCAGCTTCAGTAGTGGATAAGGCAACACATGATTGCTTCTTGCAGTGCCAAGAAATCAATGAGCTTCCTAACATGTGGCATGTTCCACTTGTACTCTTTCTATCCAATTTGCACCTTGCAAAGTCAGAATCAAAATATCCAATCAAGATGACAGATGTACCTTTAGGATACCAAAGTCCTACTCTTGGTGTAGACTTGAGATACTTGAGGATCCTCTTGACTGTAGTTAGATGGGATTCTTTGGGATTTGCTTGATATCTAGCCCATAAGCAAACACTCAACATAATATCAGGTCTACTAGCAGTTAAGTATAACAAGGATCTAATCATTCCTCTGTATTTAGACTCATCAACACTTTTTCCTTTGTCATCTGAGTCAAGATAGGTAGAAGTTGTCATTGGTGTTGCAGCATCCTTGCAATTTTCCATTTCAAACTTCTTGATCATCTCTAGACAGTACTTGGCTTGACTAAGGAAAGTTTTATTCTTTAATTGCTTGACTTGTAGTCCTAGAAAGAATGTAAGTTCCCCCATCATTGACATCTCAAACTCACTCTGCATTGATACTGAAAATTCTCTGCACATAGATTGATTAGTTAAACAAAAAATAATGTCATCTACAGATATTTGAACCAGAAAGATATCATTTCCTCTTTTCTTGATGAACAAGGTTTTATCAACTTGACCTCTTATGAAAGATTGTTCAAGCAGAAATTTACTTAACCTTTCATACCAAGATCTTGATGCTTGTTTCAAACCATACAAAGCTTTTCTTAATTTGAAAACATGGTTAGGATGCTTGTGACCAATAAATCCAGGGGCCTGGTCTACATATATTTCTTCTTCAAGTAACCATTTAAAAATGCACTTTTGACATCCATTTGAAACAATTTGAAATTCATCAAACATGCATATGCAAGTAACAACCGTATGGCTTCTAATCTGGCTACTGGAGCATAAGTTTCATCATAGTCTATGCCTTCCTCTTGGTTGTATCCTTTAGCAACTAATCTAGCCTTATTCCTTACTACGATTTCACTTTCATCCAGCTTGTTTCTAAAAACCCATTTTGTGCCAATAGGTTTATGAGTTGATGTTCTAGGGACTAACTCCCAAACTTCATTTCTTTTAAATTGGTTTAACTCATCATGCATAGCCATTAACAAATGTTCATCCAGCAAAGCTTGATCAATACTTTTTGGTTCAATCTGTGAAACAAAAGCCATGGTACAACAAAGATTTCTTAAAGAGGATCTAGTAGAAACTCCCTTGGATACTTCCCCTATTAAATTGTCAAGAGAAAGATCTTTAGTTGTCCTCCAATCCTTGTGCTTTTGCAAAGGAGTTGAATGTTCCAGTACATCATTTGGTTCAGCCTTTTCTTTATCATTCAGATCATTAATTTGCAAGAATTCTTCCTTTTGGCCTGCATCATCATCATACTCCAAATTCTCTTTGGAATGATTAGATTCATCACAAATGACATGGACAAATTCCTCAACACACAATGTTCTTTTATTAAAGATCCTATAAGCTTTACTTTGCAAAGAGTAACCAAGAAAAATTGCTTCATCAGCTTTAGAATCAAATTTGTCAAGAGAATCTTTACCATTGTTTAATACAAAACACTTGCAGCCAAATGCTCTCAAATGAGATATGTTTGGTTTCCTTCCTTTGTATAGTAAATAGGCCTTATGAGAATCCTATTCAAAGTATAACAAACCGTACTTACAGCATCAGCCCAAAAGTGCTTAGGCAATTTTGTCTCATTTAGAAGTGTTCTTGCACCTTCCTCAAGAGATCTGTTTTTCCTCTCCACAACACCATTTTGTTGGGGTGTTCTTGGAGCTGAAAATTGTGATTAATTCCAAACTCTTCACAAAATTTTTCAAAGTATTCATTTTATAATTCTCCACCATGATCGCTTCTAATTGAAACAATATTGCAAGCTTTTTCATTTTGAATTATCTTGGCTAACTTTCTAAATGCTGTGAATGCATCACTCTTGGATCTTACAAACAAAGTCCATGTGTATCTTGAGTAATCATCTACAATAACAAGACCATAGAAATTTCCTCCCAAGCTCATGGTTCTTAAAGGAACAAATAAATCCATATGAAGCAACTCAAGAGGTCTAGGAGTAGAAACACCATTTTTGCTTTGAAAAGAATTCTTTGTTTGTTTCCCTCTTTGACAAGCTTCACATATTTTATCCTTCTCAAACTTAAGCTTAGGTAAACCTATGACCAAATCCTTTTTCACAAGTTTATTCATGTGATGCATGTTTATATGACTAACTCTTCTATGCCATAACCAAGTTTCATCAGTTTTACTTACAAGGCAGCTAGTCTTATGAATGTATGCATGGTCAATGGACAAAACATAAATGTTACCCTTTTTCTTACCAACATGGATAACCTCATCACTTTGACTGTCACAAATCAAACAGCAATTGTCATTGAATGACACTTTAAATCCTTTGTCACATAATTGACTTATGCTTAGGAGATTGTGTTTCAAGCCTTCAACATATAAAACATTTCTGATTATAGTTTTGAGGCTGTCTCCTATGCTTCCTTCTCTAATTAACTTCCCTTTGTTATTATCGCCGTAGGTGACAAATCCTCCATCTTTTAGTATAACATTTGTAAGCATGGAAATATCACTTGTCGTGTGCCTAGAGCAGCCACTATCAAGATACCATAGTGATGATTTTGCTCTTAGATACACTTGCACAATTCAAATCAAGTAACAAGGAAAGGTACCCAATTGAGGTTGGGTCCATAGGGGTTAGCTCTTTTCTTTTCCTTTGTCACCCAAACACATTCTCCATTAGGCACATAATATTTTCTTGCATAGCATTTAAAAGATGTATGTCCATTTTTCATGCAATAGTTACAAGTTACAGTTCTAGATGATCTTTCAAAGTAAGCATTTTGATTGAGCTTTGATTTATAAAAGCTCCTTTGATTCTTCTGTTTTGGTGGTACAAATATGGCTTTTCCACTAGATTTTGAACCATGTTTGTATCCCAAACCAGAAGTATCTCCAGCATATTTTTGCACACTTAACATTTCAGCCAAGTTGCATTTACCTCTATACAACCTTTTCAAAAGATCAACCAAATAGTTATTTTTTGAAAGAAGTAGCATATATTTTTCTCCTTGGCTTCTTTTGAAAGCATCAAACTAATCTTGTAACAATGTGCATTTTTCTACATTAGAAGAGGAAGAAGGACAAATACAACCATTTTCCTTGTAACTTGAAAGAAATTTTTTATTCTCCTCTTTCAACTTACAAAGTTCACTTTGCATTTCTGCAAGTTTGGTGATATGCCATCTTAAATCTTCTTTCAGCTTATTATTTGCCTTTGCTAGCCTTTGAGCCTCATCATGCATTTCATGAAAAGCATCAACAATGTTATCATATTAAGAGCTTATCTCCGATTCAGCACTTGAGTAGTCATCATCACTCAAAGTTGAAGTGAAGCATACATTTGCTTCTTCTTCATTCTCACTGCTTGATTCAGAACTTGTTGATTGATTATCTTCCCATGTAATGTAGGCTTTCTTTGGCTTTCCTTCCTTCTTAATCTTCCTGTCACCATATTGTTTCTTTAAGAAGAATGGACATTCAGATTTAATGTGACCAGGCTTTCCACATTCAAAGCATATAAAGTTGGTAGAGGTGTTGCTGTCATTCTTTTTGTTGTTGTTGTTGTTGAACTTTTTGAATTTTCTATTTTTGTTCCTTCTCATGAATTTGCCGAACTTTTTGACAATAAGATTCATGTTGTCATCTTCATCTTCCTTACTTGAATCTTCTTCTATTTCAACCTTAGATGATGCAGCTTTCAAAGCTACGCTCTTATGTTTCTTTTCTGCATCTTCAGTATTGGTTAGTTGTAACATTTCAATTTCATATTCAAGTAGCTTACCAAACAATGCAGCCATGGATATCTTGGATAGATCTATTGACTCCTTGATAGCTATGACTTTTAGTTGTCATTGTGAGACACTTCCAGATTTTGATATTCAATTCTTCAGTATCATAGGTCTTCCCAAGGCCAAGAAGATGATTGACAATATGTGTGAATCATGTTTGCAGCTGAGAAATGGTTTCTGTATTGTTCATTTTGAACATTTCATACTCATGAATCAAGGCATGCTTCCTTGATCTTCTGACTTCATCAGTACCTTAATGAGTTAATTCTAGCATTTCCCACATTTCTTTTGCACTCCTACATCTCACAGTTCTAAAAAATTCATCAGAAGACAAAGCAGATGTTATCATATTTTTTGCTTTAAAGTCATATTGCACAATCCTCTTTTATGCATCTGTCATTTCATCCCATTCTTTGGGAACCAATTTATTATCAATAGTTGTCATAGGAACCAAAGGGCCTTTTTCAATTGCATTCCATGCACTGGGATCATTGGATTGAATAAAGATTTGCATTCGATTTTTTCAAAAACTAAAATGCTCACCCTCAAACATTGGTGGATGATTGCGAGAAGCTCCCTCTCTAAAGGTTATTTAAGTAGTATTCATTTTCTTTTAAAAAGAAAGTGATCTTGAATATCTTTCAAGAACCAGCTTTGATATCAATTGAAAACACAATGAATATACTGCAAATGAACCAAGAGGGGGTGAATTGGTTCAAACTGGAAATTTAAAACTTTCTAAAACAATTTGCGGAATTAAAACTTAGGATTGTATCACAAGTTCACCTTTATCAATTTCAGAAATCTTTCTTCACCCAAGATCAACCTTAGTTATGAAAGCAATGACAGAAAAATGTTTCTTTGATAATAATACTTGACTTCACAAAGACATGCAATGAAACATACAAAAATCTAAACAGAACACAAAGCAATTATACTGATTCACCTCTCAACCTTGGAGGCTACATCCAGTTGCTTCCAACCCGCACTAGGTTAGAGTAATTACTAAATCAAAGAATCTTTTACAAGCTGTTTACAAGTGACTCTTTATCAACACTAGACAAAGATATTGATTCTAAAACCTATTAGAATACAAATCACAAGATACTGAGAACCCTACTCAGAATCCCAAACCTGGAGAACCTTACTCTAGCATGCTTGAAAAGAAACCAATTGATATATCACAATACAACATAAAATGTTAGAACATCTAAAAAGATAGGTTCAAACTAAACACAACCTGAGATCTTTCATGTATGAATGAATGAAACGAAATGAGATTACCACACTCTCCAGGTTGTAAAGAACAATAGCTCAGAATCACTATCTTGAAAACCTTCTTTCTTTAAAACATTTTCTCTAAAAAAACTCTGAAATCTTGATCACACAAGATGTTGTTTATACTAAGATCAAAACAGTATTTTGGGCACTTATGAAAGCTTAGAAACTTTTGGGTAAGTCACTCTTCTTCAGAGTAAATCGTTCAATGTCTATATATAAGAAAAAGACTCACCAAGCTTTATATAAAACAGATTTAACTGACAATAATCGATTAATCCGCTAGTGTAATTGATTAAATTGTCATATGTAATTGATTAAAGTAACTAGATAATCTATTAAACTGTTCATCAACTTTCTGGAAATGGTTTCGTGAACACAACAATCGATTAAACCGTACAGTAATCGATTAAACCAGAACAGTATCATAAAAAATGAATTTAGAAAATCGATTACTAAATGAGGTAATCGATTAAACCAGTGATGCATGGTTTTTCATAAAACACTGTGTAATCGATTACAAGAAAACAGTAATCGATTAAACTTTTCTTCAAGGCTTTTCCAAAATAGTTTGAATGTATTTAATCGATTAAATTGATTGTGTAATCGATTAAAGAAGTAAGATTTTCTTTTTAAAGAACTAAGCCTTTGAGAACTTAACTTTTTGTAAAACCATTTAATTTCTTTGAAACTTAAAAACCATGTATGGATGATCATGAGAATGTACATACTAATGAAAGATCACAAGGCATTTAACTTGAACCACTTAAACAACTTACAAATACCATCAAAATTATTGGGCATGTAAAAAGCTAAAACATAATCAAGTCTTCAACCTTGGTTCAATTCCTGTTGCAGCTTCCTTTAAACTCAACAGCTATGAGTGCCTCGTATTCAGCTTGGTTGTTTGAGGCCTTGAAGTTAAGCTTGAGAGCTTGTTCTAGCGAGACGTTGTCGGGTCCTTCAAGTATGATGCCTGCTCCACTTCCTTCTATGTTGGATGCTCCATCCACATACAGGTTCCACCAATCTGGGGTGGACTTGTCTTTTCCTGGGAATTTTGCCAGGAAGTCTGTCATGAACTGTGTTTTCATGGGATCGCGAGGTTCATATTGAATGTCAAATTCAGATAATTTGACTAACCATGCTACCATCCTGCCTGCTAGTTTTGGTTTCCGCAGTACCTGTTTGATGGGATAGTTAGTCTTAACTATCACTTGGTGACTTTGAAAATTAGGTCGAAGGCGCCTGGCGAAGGTGACTAGTGCCAATGTTATCTTTTCGATCATCTGATAGCACTTCTCAGCATCATGTAGCATACGACTGGTGAAGTAAATAGGGAGTTGGTGCTTCCCTTCTTCTTGGACAAGTGCTGAGCTGACAACTTCTTCTGCCACGGAGAGGTACAAGAGTAATGGTGCCCCTTGTCGAGGTCGACTCAAGATAGGTGGTGTAGCGATTGTCTTTTTGAAGGCCTCAAAAGCTTGCTTACAAGTGTCATCCCAAAGGAATGGTTCTATTTTATTGAGTAACTTGTAGAAAGGTTTGGATTTCTCGATGAGTTTCAGAAGCAATCTTGACAAGGCTGCTAGCCTACTGTTCAATCTTTGAACTTCATTGACGCTAGTCGGGCTGTGCATCTGTAATATGGTTGAGCATTTGTCTGGGTTGGCTTCAATACCTCGGTGTGTGATCATGAAGCCAAGGAACTTGCCGCCTACTTTGAATGTGCACTTTTAGGGGTTGAGACACATGTCATACTTCCGAACTTCTTCAAATACCTCTTCCAGATCTACTACATGTTGGGCGACGATCTGGGACTTGACGACCATATCTTCCACATAGACCTCGACGTTGTGTCCTATTTGCTTTCTGAAGATGCGGTCCATCAATCGTTGGTATGTAGCCCTTGCGTTTTTGAAACCAAAGGGCATGACCCTATAACAGTAGTTGGCATCTTCAGTGATGAAGGCCATCTTTTCTTTGTTTGGGGCATGCATTCTGATCTAATTGTAACCAAAATATGCATTTAGGAAACTTAATATATGAAATCTGGATGCCCCACTGACTAGTCTATGGATGTTGGCGAGTGGATATGCGTCTTTAGGGCATGCCTTGTTGAGGTCTGTGAAATCTATGCATATGCACCACTTACAACTGGCTTTTTTGAACATGACAACGTTGGCAAGCCAGGTAAAGTACCTGACTTCTCTGTTGAAGTTGGCCTTAAGCAGCTTGTCTACTTCTTCTTTCACTACTTTTCGCCTTTCTTGTCCTATACTTCACTTTTTCTGCGCTATCGGTTTGGCCTGTGGACATATAGCTAGCTTGTGGCATGTGATATTAGGGTCAATGCCTGGCATGTCAGATGGTTGCCAAGCGAACATAGATGTATTCTTGTGGAGTACATCAGCTATATGTCTGTACTCATGGCTAGTGAGCTCTTTACTGATCTGCGTGCACTGTCCGGATTTTGGCCCGAGTTGCAGCTTGATTAGTTCTTCGATCGATTTTGGTCCTTTGTCGATATTGTCATCGCATGGATCCACGTCAAAGATATCATCATGGTGAGCTGTATAGACCATGAGCGTGTAAGGAGTAGACTCTCTGTCTATATTCATGACCTAGGTGGTACCCCCTGAAGTGGTACGATGTCTGTCCGACCTCCTGTCAGGAGAATATGGTACCACTTTAAGGCTTTCCTCATAGCATTGTCTGGCCTACCTCTGGTCTGCTTTTATAGTGACAATTTCCCCCATCATGGTACAAAATTTCATCTTCAAATAGGGTGTAGAAACAATAGCTCCCAACTCATTCAGGGTTTTTCTACTAATCAGGACGAGGTATGATGTGTCGGCATCTACAATTTTATACCTGACTGTAAAGCTCCTGTAAAGTGAACCTTGACCAAAGGTGATCACTAGGTCAACATATCCCACGGTCTCCACCCTTTCTCCTACAAAGCCTAGGAGTGGATCTGGGTGAGGTTGTATAGCGCTCGGCGATATCTCAAGTTTCTGAAAAGTCTTTATATATAAGACGTCGGCGGAGTTACCCTGACCGATGAGAACTTTTGTTACCTTGAAATTGATGATTATGAGGGAAACAACTATGGGGTCATCCTGGTTGATGGGATTAATTCCCTCAAAATTCGCGTTGGTGAATGTAATGGGAGGTAGACTTCGCAGTGGGAGAGTATTGACACGGTTTATGTCAAGATCTTGAATGGAATGTAAATGTCTCTTACGAGACTAACTAGATGATCCCCCATATGAGAAGCCACCTGTGATGGTATGTATCACACCGTGAATATGCTGAGCGGGCTCCTCTTCTTGTTGTCGAGGGGGTTGACGTTCGCATCTAGGTTGCGGTTATCGTTGCCTCCCTTGATGTTCTACTCCATCTCTTCGTCTATCATTATCTTTGTTTTTAAATCGATCCTCCTGTCGTCCTTCTTGTCTGTTTTCCCTTGGGGAATTATCAGGTCTTTTTACAAATCGTGATAAGTGTCCCGCTTGGATAAGTTCTTCTATCTTGTCTTCCAAGGCCCAACATTCTTCCGTGTTATGACCTTGACCACGATGGTAGCGACAATATTTGTTAGGGTTTTTTCCTAGCTTTACAGGAGCTGGCAATGTCACCTGTACCTCCGTATTGAAGGCTTCCTCCATGATTGCGGCTTGATTGACCGTCAGGGGAGTATATCTCTCAAACCTGGTTCCTCTTGGGAGAAGTTGCGACTCTGATGGAAACTTCATGTTTTACACATTTTAGTCCAACTTGTCGGACTTCATTTCTGAATTTTGACATTTCTTCCATCTATATGTAACCTTTAGCGTGTTCCCGTATTTCATCCATGCTAGAGGGAGGTTTCTTGCATAGAATGTCTACGAACTTGCCAGGTAGAAGAGCTAGCATCATGGAATGTAGTGCTACCTCGGGATTAAGGTTTCTTATTTGAATAGTTACTTGTCCAAATCGTTCCATAAACCTACGGAGAGGTTCATCGTCTGCTTAGTGCAATGTCGCTAGTGCAGTAGATGTCAGCCTATGGGTTCGATCGGTTGCACATTGTGTGCTGAATTTTTCGACAAGGGTGTCGAAACTGTCAATGGATTGTTTAGGGAGACCACCATACCATGCTAAAGTTGCCCCCTTTAAAGATGTAGGGAACACTCGACATAATATTGTGTCATTGTTCGTGTAAAGATTTGCCTGTGAGAGGAAGGCATCGAGGTGTTCGTCTGGGTTGGTGGTGTCGTTATACCTCTCTAAGTGCAGAGGTTTCCAGCTGAACGGGATATCGATTTCCTTGATGCTGTCGATGAGAGGATTACGCCGTGTGTTATGCCTCTCCCTTCGGTAGCCTTGTGTAGAACTACGAATGATCGGAGGGTTGACATGTTGTTGAAGATGCGATTCATCTTGCGTCTGTTCTTCTCTGGTGTCGGGGGAGCATTCATCTTCCTCGGGATGTCTCGTTCTTGTCTCTCGCTAACTGCGGTTGGCTTTCAGCCTTTGGATTTCTTCCTGATACTTACGTTCCATCTCCGCCATGCGGTTCTGGAGTTGTTAAATGGTGTCGGCGTTCGTCATGGTAGGCTACGTTGGGTTAGACGTATCGACAGGGGTGTCACATCTAACACTGGAGTGTGTGCTGACCATGAGCGTATATCGACGAGTGATCTGAGTGCGAGGCCGTAGGGTAAGTTTTACCTGGGCCCCATGGTGGGGCCAAATGTTCTTACCAAAATCTGGAAATTCCACGTGTGGGCTAGACATGGTCTAGGTGGGCTCCAAATTCTACACGTCAGACGGTGATTCAGATTTTTTTAGGAAACGAACCTGCAAAACAAAGGAAAAACACTCTGATGCTCAAGTAAATACATCAATTATAAGAAAATATCTGAGTGTGGGAACTCAGTATGAGATCTGCAGAATGAATAACTTGAGTAATGCATTCAAGTATTGTGTATGGAGTGAGAATTAAGTGCGAAGTACGAGTGGAATGTCATGTGTATACAAGTCTGAATAGAGTGTCAATGGAATCAATTAGAGAGAACCTGTAAGGTTGTATTTATAGTATGGAGTGTGGGCTTTGGGCCTTCGTTTATTGATAATCTGTTGATAAGATAATAACATATAATAGCAGGCAGTTATCTAATTTAAATATAAGATAATGTGTACCTTATTGATATATTGTTACTTGTAGATAAGTAACAAATTGTAGATAACTTGTGAAGATATGATAAGATAAGGTGGTTGCACCTATTTGAATATCCAAGTATATTTGATATGCTGTTAATAAAGAGATAATATTGTTGGTGACGGCACTCCTGTAGCAAATAGACGTCCGTGCTCCTGTAGCAGGGCTGACATGGAGGGCGGACACGTGTGTCTGGATTGACACCTGGAGGATGAATATGCATTATTTAAAGGACACGTGTCATGGAGGGTGTCCACGTGTACAGTGACCCCACAATGAAGGACACGTGTCATTTTACTATTTTGGACTGTACAGATGCCGTTTTGCTCTCTGCTAGGGTTCCCAATTTCTCTCCCCCTTCCCACCAAAAACATGGCAACCTAAACTCTAGAAGACACCAAGCCTCCCCTCCAGGAGGACGACTGCGCGGAATCAGCGATTATCGAGAATGACGCTTCCTCGGACAACGCCATGGCAAAATCCGAGGATGCAAATGCCAGCAACAAAGACAGAGTCCTTCAGTTATTCGATGACACCACTGACATTGAAGAATGTGAATTCAACAATGATGAAGATGGAACAAAAGGGGTTGTTGTTTATTTAGGGAATTGCTTGAACTGATTTTGAGATTTTGTGGAACTGTTGGTATGTGTATTTCAGATGCGTGCTGGCTATAGGCGTTCCACCTTCGAGCCGCTATTGTCTCTCATTTTGGAGTGCGACTTCAGTGGCCAGGTTGCGGCAATTGGAGATAAGGTGAGGTCGGTGAGTGTGGGAGAACATGTATGTTGTAGTTTCGTGATTACTGCATCCCACTGCCAATAATGTTGTTGATCAGTCTGCAGAGGCCTTGGCTAAAGCTTGGAGTGAGTATAACAATCCCAGGTTAGTTTGGGGGAAAAAGTTACCTTTTCACTTTCTTTTTTTGTTCTGCAACTACTTTTGGATCCATGCCATATTTCTAAATGGATTTGTACAGGGCTGCAATTCTGGTCATGGTTCAGGTTGAAGAAAGTAACATGTACGAGAAGTATTATATTTTTGCACTTCTAAGAGAAAAATATCCTTTTCATATTAGTTATAGTTATGATACAAAAGGAATAATCTAGCAAAGCAGACTTTGATATGTATTATGAGTGCTATCCAACATGACATCAAAGGATATAAAGGCATGTTTTTATGTAAGGAAAACTACTGTAGTTTTTATATTCAGTACATATTTGGATTGAAATAGTTATTATCCTTAGGTTTATGATACGCATCATGTAACGCCTCTTTCCAATCTCTCGTGCTTGGTTGATTTTAGATAAAATATTGTGTTTGCTTTGTATTAGAATTAGATTGATTAAAAAATTTTTTCGAAAATACATTTGCTTTGCTTGTGATAAATTCTTCCTCTCCACGATTTTATTCAGACAATAAAGTACAGTCCAGTAATACAGACTAAAGAACAATTTATACAGTCCAAATACAGTCCAATCACAAGATACATGGAACTTAAACTTTAGTTCATCTTCATCATCCTTTCTTTATAATCCTTCTAGACCTTCCTGCTTTCCTGCTCGCCCAAATAAATTGGGGTCATCACAGGTGTCAAACCACAGACACAAAGTAGGGTAAATTTATGATAAATTTAGTTTGAATAAACTAAACATAAACAACTTATTCACACATTTATTTCCCAACACACTAATTAAATATTTAACATACCACATATTCATTAATAATTATTCCACTTAATCAACATGGGATGTAAGTAATGCATGCTTATCTTCTTTATATGATGCATGTCTGAGATCTCAGGTTATTAAATTATCATCAGTGGCCACAGTCAGATAGCCCCATCCCAGTGGCATAAACTTATCCAACCAGTCGGGGTAGCCCAGGGGCGCGTAGGATAGTCACCTCCACCTATGTGATCATCATGGTGGTGTGGTCCTCCCTGTCTCAACTACCCCCAAGTTCATAACACCTTTGAACGCGTGGACTCAGTTTAGCTATCTGACAACAACAACAACATCAACATCACGGTCTTATGCCCCCGCCAGGCCTATGCATATGAGAATGCATGAATGATTCATTTCATTTCATCTTTTCTTTTTTTAATATTATTTTTCCTCTTACATCTGATATACTTCAAGATTCAACATCTTTAACAACTCATGGCATATGCTTAGTAAACAACATGGAAAGCTTCTTTCAACCAACACATGAAGCTTTATACAACACTTAAGCACATAGCCATGGTTCAACTTCATAAATCTTTTAAAGATAAATCATAAGATTCAATACTTATTCAACTCTTAATCTTTTTTATCACAACTTCAAAAGAACATCTTAGAATCCATAATTAGTCACAACAAATATTCCAACACTTTACTTATCTTTGTCTCTTTGGAATTTCATCAAACACTTGGTAGGTAAGCTTTGATTCATAACTAGAAAATAAGTAAAATGATATTTAAACTTAGCATAAACAATATTCAAGAATCTTGTAAAACACTTTTTAAATCCAATATATAAGCTTTGTTTCATACACTACAATACTTTTTAAAGAAAGTTATGTTAATCCTTATAAAGTTTACTTTGATACATATACTTCCAACATAACTCTAAAATAAAATAGACATATTTAAGAATTTAGGAAACACTTTTATCAAACACATAAACTTTAATAAAAGATAAAACACTTTAGCTTTAGTGACATATTTCATGATATATTTTTAGTTCTAATCACTTTTCCTTAAAGATAATCAATGTAAATATAAATTTAAGTCACTTATCATTCATTTATTAAGCTTAGAATTAAGTTTATTTATTCAAACCATCATCCATTAATCAAAATCAATTCACTTAATCAACTATCCATTCATTTCATAATCTTTAGTTCTTTGAGGCAATTCATCAAACATCTAGTATACAAGGATTAATCTCTTATGAAACCAAATGGAATTCTTAACATAATTAATATTCAAAGAATCATAAACCACCTTCCTACAAAACATACAACCATTAGTAGTGATAAGGCATTACAACTCAAATCTTAATCCATTTTCCTTAAAGATAGATGTTAGTGTTTCTAGATTTAGGTCACTTTAATTCATCACTTGTAAGTTTAAATTATTTGTCTAAGACTTTTTCTTGTTACTATAATCAAGTTTCTTATCCAAGAACTATTCACCTAATAATTCTTAAATCTTTAAAACACTTCATCAATCACCTAAAGCACAAGTCATAATTTCTTATAGAAATTGTCAAGAATCTTAATATTCAAACTTAATTCACCATAAACCTCCCTTACCTTGGTTTCCTTAGACTTTTGGGTAGCTTTTCCTTCCTCCACTTGAATGTTCCTTACTCTAGAATCCAAGCTTTTCACGTGGGAGTGCAAGGGTGTAGGTTTTGGGTTTTGTTTTGAATGAAAAATGGCTTTGTAAAGGAAATGAAATGGAAGTGTTTTGGATGGATGTTTACACGTTTTTTCCCTTTAGGGCAGCCACCAATTTTCGGTTTTCATCATTCTTTTATAGGGTGAGGTGAATTAGCTTTCTTACAAATATCTTTAAAGCCTTATGATTACCTAGCTTTTTACTTGGCTTTCTTCCATTGGCTAGCCATTCTTTTGCTTCCAAGTAGCTTGTTTCTACATTCTTCTCCTTTTCTCTTCTTCATTTCACGTAGACTCCCTCTTGGGCTGAGCTTATTTCGGTTTCTTGCTCCTTGGTTAGTGCAAATATCTTACTAAATTATCATTGTTAACTTTCCTTGTGGTTCCACCTTATTGGCTAACATTTCTCCACCTTCCAAGTGTCCCCATTTCTTGAAACTTCTCAATAATTCTCCTCCTTTCTTGGTTTGTACGTGGTCTAGCTTACTCAAGGTATATTCCCTTTGATTTTTCTAGGCAAATCCGTAAGATATCTTGGTCTTGGTAGATTTTTGTTGCTTTTCTTTATTCAAAGCATGTTTTCGTAAAATATTGATTTTGGGTTCATTAACCGTTGGATTTTCTTGAAATTTTAAGGGTATACTCCTATCTCATATATCTAATATTTTGACCGTTGGATCTTTGAAATAATGTGTAGAAATGTCCACGGATTCCAAAGGAGTCAAGAAGGTTTACTTCAAAAAAAAATCTTCTTAATTCATTATTACCTTACTTTACAAATGGACCAATGACATGTATCCTAGCTTCTTAAACATCCATGTGTCCATTCTTGAAGTTTCTTAAAGCTTTCTCCATTGATTTTGCATCATACGGTCAAGACATAATTTAGAAATCCAAATCAATCCAATTTTTTCTTTTATTACTTATAATAACTAAATTTTACTTTCTTATTGGTTCATTTTGCCTTGAATTATTAGAATTACTAAACTAACTTATTAGAAAAACCTATTTCTTCCATAATTAAGAGAAAATTCTATGGATTGTATCTCTCCTTTTTCTAGTGTTTTCCGGATGCCTGAGTTGGTTTTCGATTATATTCTTTTCAAAATATTTATCAAAATTCCTAGAAATTCAATTTGATGATTTCTTGTCACCTTCTAGGTTAATATTTAGTTATCTAAAAGTATTTCATCTATTCTCCAAGTATCTACAGAATTTCTAAAGTCATCTGGTCATTTTTACCTAAAAGGGCATTTTGGTAATTTACCATCCTCGGGACGTGATGGTAATTATCCAATTTGTTCAAGGGTATTTATGGAATTTCCTCCCTAAAATATCTCACCAAAATATCTAAGGGTATATTGGTCATTTCTAAAAATGTCTAGGGGCAAAATTGTCATTTTTACCTTAGGGACATAACCGTCATTTCTGAAATTGTTCAGGGGCATAATCGTCATTTGCCCTATATCTTTTGTACTGCCCCTGATTAATATTTCACCCCAGCAATTGACTGTTCTTCAAAATTTTGGGGTGTTACACATCATATTATAAGCATGCACAAAACATTGACAGAAATTGATCAGGAAGGAGAAATTCTGCTAAATGAAACACTTTCTGTGTATGTAACCTGTATCTTGAAAATCTGACTCTCTCCTATAGGTTTGTAGCTTAATTACATTTTGTTTCTAACAGTATAGAAATATAATTTCTTGGTACTCACAGGGACAGACAAGAAATTTCAGTTGTTTACTTCCGGGCTGGCTACACGCCAAAGGACTATCCTTCAGAATCAGTGAAATGTAGCTTTCACGGTTGTAATTAAGATTATTATACTTAGCCGAAAAAGTAAGAAACCATATTATTCAGTCCATCGTGTTTAATTTAATTTTAAGGTTAAAGATATGGCTTGTTGCTCATGTAAGTTCAATTGTTCAAAGAGAAGATTGAACCAAGTAAGTTATATAAAAGATATGGCTTGTTATGCTTGTAGCTCACGAATGTTCAAGTAGTGTTCAATTAATCTTATATTAGGTGTACAGTCCTTAAAATTTATGTTAAGAAGAATGGAATGAAATAGAAAAAAATGTTCATTCTAAAGATTATAAGTTTAGTTGAAAATGATAGAAATCTTTATTGTTTGGGTTATAATCTTAATTTTAAAATTTATTATGTAAGTGCTAATATCTGTTGGGTTGTGTGTTTTCTCTCTTTTTCTTTCAATTTTATTTGGTTAATCTGGTTGTGGCTCTGTTGGTCCCACTCCCCACTGTTAGGAGATATTGGGGTTTTTAGTCTTATTGTCCAAATTAAAGGCTTAGTGGACTTGTACTAATATTACTAGCACTGGATGTAAATTTATTTGTAAATAGGAGTATTAGTTTATTAGTTTATATTACGGCTTGCAACAATGATTTCCTAACCCTCTGTCTGGTTGCTTTAATGACCGATCTGATAAGGAAAAATGTCTAAATTGATTTGCGGGGGGGGGGGGGGGGGGGGGAAATTAGCCTAAAATATATACTTGAAATAATGATAATTTGTGAGACATTCAAGGTGTTGTTTATATTTGACATTTCCATTTTGTTTCTAATAAGTTGTGCGGTGGCTTCGGGTCACGAAACTGAATCATGGCTCTGAAGTCAATGCTATATCAGAAGACTGATGAGATTGGGAACTATTATATCCTTATTTTTGTTATTGGTCAAAGGTACAGAAACAGAACTAGGAACAAATTAAAATTATCTCAAATGTTGGATCCTGTATGAAAAGGTAATTATATAATATTATTTATGCATGCTAAAGTACTCTAATGAGAACTTCTTTACGAATGTTACAGTAGACCCATCATGGCATTTTGTTGGGACAAAAGTGATATCACAGGTCCTTTCTCACACACTGGTGCACTCACACAAAACACAAACACACACACAAATTTACTGAAGAAGAAAACTCTCATTCTATTGATAATAGTCTGCCAAAGCCACACAGACTCCTTTACATAATATTCTATTTATAAGCAATGGAAATTAAACCTAAACCTAAACAATTCAAATTTTAAATTGAAACAAAATCTCTCCCCATATCTTTCCACAATATCTCTCTCCATATCTTATCTTTCCCCATATCTTTTCACATATCTCTCCACATAATTCTCTCTTTTATTTTAAATTTAAACTTCGTAAACAATATTTATTTTAAAGTTTATTCCAACAAAATCCCCCCATAAACTTTAAATACTTCTTCCATCTTTCATTCCCAATATCTTCTTAAAATTCTCCAGCAGCAGCGTCGGTAATGGCTTTGTGAATATATCTCTGACTTGTTCTTGGCTCGCCACATAAATTAACTCCACCTTCTTTTCTTTTACTTGATCTCGAATGAAGTGGAATCTAACGTCAATATGCTTGCTTCTTTCATGATTAACCGGGTTCTTCGCTAACTCGATTACTGACTTGTTATCAACCCGGATCTCGGTTGCACCAACCTGAACTTGCTCCAGCTTTTCTAACAAATTCCTCATCCAGACTGCATGGCAGACACACCAGGATGCCGCAACGTACTCGGCTTCACATGTTGATAGAGTCACAATTGGTTTCTTCTTTGACATCCAGGCAAAAGCCGTGTTTCCTATGAAGAATACATAGCCAGTCGTGCTTTTCCTATCGTCCACGTCTCCACACCAATCACTGTCCGAGTAGCCCTTTAACCTGTAATTTTCCGACTTCGAATAGAGAAGTCCTTGTGAGATCGTCCCTTGAATGTACCTTAGAATTCTTTTAGCTGCTTTCCAATGAGAGTAACTCGGTTCTTCCATAAACCTGCTTATAATTCCAACACTTAAACACAAATTCGGCCTCGTGCATGTTAAGTATCTTAAGCATCCCACCAAGCTTCTATAGTTTCTCAGATCAACACGTTCTCCTACATCATATTTTGAAAGGTTTGAACCGAGTTCCATAGGTGTTGAAACCGAGTTACAATCTGCCATCTTAAATCTCTTCAGTATTTCCTTCGCATAAGCTCCTGAGAGACAAAAATTCCAGCTTCGTCCTGTCTAACTTCCAAACCGAGAAAATATCTCATCAAGCCAAGATCAGTCATCTCAACTTCTCTTGACATCTTCTTCTTGAACTCTCGTGCCATTTCTTCACTATTCCCCATAAAAATCAGATCATCAACATATAAAGCTACAAGCAATAAATCATCACCCCTTTTCTTAACATATAGGGCATGCTCATAGGGACACTGTTCAAAACCATCCTCCTTGAAATATGCATCAATGCGGGTATTCCAGGCTCTCAGTGCCTGTTTCAGTCCGTACAAAGCTTTCTTCAATCTTAACACTTTCTTTTCTTCTCCTCCATTCAAGTATCCCGGAGGTTGTTCGAGATACACCTCTTCTTCAAGTACAACATTCAGAAATGCCGACTTGACATCCATTTGGTAAATCGGCCACCCAAACTGAGCTGCTTGCGAGATCAACAATCTGATTGTCTCCATTCTAGCAACAGGTGTGAACACCTCATCATAGTCTATTCCTGCCTTTTGCGCATACCCTTAGCTACCAATCGGGCTTTATATCGTTCTATCTCTCCATCAGTATTCATTTTCTTCTTATAAACCCATTTAACTCCAATGGGTTGACTTCCTTTTGGCAACTCGGCCAACTCTCAAGTATCATTCTGTTCAATAGCCTTGATTTCTTCATCCATGGCGCTTTGCCATTTCTCATCTCAGATTGCTTCTTCAAACCTTATTTCTTCAGAATCTGTCAAAAAACAAACAAGATGGGCTTCGCTAGTTGAATCATACAAATCCTGCAAACTCCTCATCCGGGGTTGTCTTATCTCGTCTTCATCAGCTTTCTCGCCCCTTGCCGGGATCCAACTTGGTGATTCACCCTCATTCTCGTCTTGAATAACCATCTTTCCGGGATCTGATTTGATCTCGGATGAAACACTCCAATTCCATTCATCTTCATTTACTTTCACATCTCGGCTTATCATTACTGTCTTGGTGCCGGGATCTAACATCTTGTATCCCTTTGTCTTCTCATCATATCCAATGAAAAAATATACTTCCTGCTCTTGTCTTCTAACTTGGTTCTTTGCTGATCAGGAACATGTGCATAGGCCACACTCCCGAAGACTCTGAAATGGTCCACTGATGGCTTTTGACCCGTCCATAATTCCTGTGGGGTCTTTCCATTCAATATGTAATGCGAACAGCGGTTCTGTACATATACAGCACACAGAACAGCCTCCCCCCAAAACTCCTTAGGCATTCTTTTCGTTTTCAACATTGATCTCACCATGTCAAGGATGGTTCGATTTTTCCTCTTTGCTACTCCATTTTGTTGTGGTGAGTATGGTGCAGTTAAGAACCTTCTAATGCCATACTCCTCGCAATACCTTCTAAATGCATTTGATGTGTACTCTCCACCTCGGTTAGAACGTATTGACTTAATCCTCCTTCCAGTCGCATTTTCAATCATTATTTTAAAATTCTTGAACACTTCAAACACCTTGGATTTTTCTTCCAGCAAATACACCCAAGTTTTACGACTGAAATCATCTATGAATGTAACAAAATACCTCTTTCCACTGAAGGACCCAGGAGAAATAGGTCCACACACATCGGTATGAATTAGTTCTAGTGGTTGTCATGCTCAGTATTTTGCCGACCTCTGAAATGGACTCCTAGCATGTTTACTCAGCACACAATCTTCATAGAATCTCTTCTCACAGTTCAATCTTGGCAACCCGTCCACCATATTCTTTTTCATCATCTCGGCCAGTCCTCCATAGTGAAGGTGCCGAAACTGACGATGCCACAAGGATGTTTCATCACTCATCTCGACTTGCAAACAGCCAACCTCCACACTTCTCAAGGTTAGTTTGAACATTCTATTTTTCTCCATCTGTACTCGGGCTATCAGTCATCCTTGTTTCTCCTTCAAGAGGAGAACTCGGTCTGTCATGATAACCGAGTAGCCTTTCTCCATCAGTTGTCCCACACTAAGAATATTACTTTTGAGTTCAGGCACGTAATACACATCTTGAATACGCCCAACTCGTCCATCTTTCTGCAAGAAGCTAATCGTACCTCGGCCTTTTACACCGACCTTTGAAGCGTCTCCAAAAGAAACATGTCCGGCTTCTATTTGTTTCAGATTACTGAACAAATGCTTATACCTACACATATGATTGCTCGCACCAGTGTCTATATACCATTCCATCTCGGATGTCTGGTTGCCCTCTCCTCCAGCCATCATCAGAACTCCTCCATCTCTTACTTCTTCTGCAACAAAATTTGCAGTTTCATTTGTTCTTCTTTCGCCTCGGCAATCCTTCACAAAATGACCAACTTGGGCACAGTTGTAACATCTATCCGAGTTGCAATCTCTTGAGTAGTGTCCATACTTTCCACATTTAAAACATTCTATATTTGAATGTCGACCTCTTCCACGACCTCGGTCTCGCCAATTCTGCTGACTTGATTCAGCCTGCTCCTTATTCCATCCTTCTTGACCACGACTTCTACCACCTCGGTCATATCCACGTCCACCTCGGCCACGATCTCTACCTCGAATATTCTGAGAATACGGCGCTTTCTCGTCCTTGACTGAAACTTTTGTCTGGAGTGCTTGCTCCAGTGACTCTTCTTTCTTCTTTTTCTTTCTTTGTTCATGCGCCTCCAAGGAACCAGCAAGTTCATCAACAGTGAGCGTTGCTAGGTCCTTTGACTCCTCAATCGCACATACAACATTCTCGAAGTCATCAGTGAGAGACCTCATAATTTTCTCCACCACTCTAGTGTCGGGCAACACCTCTCCATTTCTCTTTAGAAGATTAACTACGGTCTGGACCCGAGTAATGAAGTCGGATACCCTTTCTTCTCCTTTCATTTTCATTCCTTCCAACTCTCCATGGAGACTTTGAAGTCTGACCTGCCTGACTCAATCAGCTCCCTTGTAGACATTTGCAAGAATGTCCCACGCCTCTTTTGACGTTGTTGCGCCAGCGATCTTCTCAAATCCGGAATCACCAACAGCCCGGAGCATCATATATGACGCCCCCTTGTCTTTCAACCGCGTCTCTTTCAATGTCTTGTTCTGTCGCGTCGTGTATCCTGTCGTGGATGGTGGTTCTTCGAAACCATAATGGAAAACCTCCCAACTATCATTAGCTCCCAACAGAGCTTTCATCTGGATACTCCGGTTCTCATAGTTAGTCTTAGTAAGACGGGGTAATGGCAGACTACTATTTGGACCACTCTCCATTCTCTCAAGCTCTGATACCAATTTGATATCACAGGTCCTCTCTCACACACTGGTGCACTCACACAAAACACAAACACACACACAAATTTACTGGAGAAGAAAACTCTCGTTCTATTGATAATAGTCTGCCAAAGCCACACAGACTCCTTTACATAATATGCTATTTATAAGCAATGGAAATTAAACCTAAACCTAAACAATTCAAACTTTAAATTGAAACAAAATCTCTCCCCATATCTTTCCACAATATCTCTCTCCATATCTTATCTTTCCCCATATCTTTTCACATATCTCTCCACATAATTCTCTCTTTTATTTTAAATTTAAACTTCGTAAACAATATTTATTTTAAAGTTTATTCCAACAAAAAGAAGTGTCTACTGCAGAAGAGATTCATATAGGTGAGTTGTCACTGCATTTTGTTGGAGACCAACAAGTTATACTATATGGATGGCTTCAATTTGAGTTCCACTCAGAAAAGGTATGGCCTGGTGCAATGCGGTAGAGATGTCACAATTTTGGATATACATTCTTTATTTTTATCATCTTTAATTTCTATATGTTTTTATTTGTTGCTATATTTTATCAGGGAATTCTACCATATGCTAGGAACATTATTCTTTAATAGCATTTTAGTATTTATACTTGGAGAAAAGTTCTGTTATTGTCTGTGAGAATTGAACTAGAGATAATAATGGCCTTATGGAAAGAGGAAGCAAAGAAGCAAATATGGTTGGCAGGGCCCATGGTATTTGTTAGTGTGTTTTAGTATAGTTTGCAAGTGATATCTCTCGTGTTGTAGGCCATTTGGATGGGTTGCTTCTGGCTAGTGCTTCTTTGGCAACTTCATTTGTCAATGCTACTAGTTCCAACGTGTTGGTAAGTAAACACTATTTTCTAATTTTATGTTATAGTTTCCCATTTCCAAAATGTGAGATGAGATCAATCCATGATTGCTGGTGTGTATATATATGGAAGTGTTCTTAATCTCAGCAATCCTTGCTGGGTTGCCTGACTTATCTCTGTTATATCACTTATGTGAATTATTTTTTTGCAGTACTATTGAATGTTATATTCATTGCCTATGATATGGAAGGTTGCCATTCACCAAAGTGTTGAGCAAAATAAATGAATTATGTTGTTTACTTAAGCTGTAGGTCCCTAAACTGACAATTTTTAATTAGCAACCTGAATTATTATTATTATTATTATTATTTGATTGTCTCCCCACTATAGGTTGAGAATACTGAGTTTAGAACGTTCAGAGATACCAAGGATATTTAACTGTTGGGACTGATTAAAAAATAAATACAAATTCAGAGACTCAATTGAAAAAAATAGTTCATGAACCAAATTAAAAATTATCAAATGATTAAGAGACCTGTGGATTAGTTTAACCTGTGACATTCTATAATTTGATTTTGGTTTCATATAGAAATGTAATTATAAAATGATTTTTGAAAATTTGGTCTAGGTGCACTGACAATATGTGCTTGTCCAGGTGCACACACAAATATGATGGCCATGTAAGTTTGTCAAGTATATGGATGAAAGCAGTATTCAAATGTTTAAAAACATGTATATATATTTGTAGTAATGTTTCATGATTCACAGAAATCTTAGAACAATGATATTTATATGCATTAATTTTTCATGATTCACATAAATCTTAGAACAGTGATATTTATATGCATTAGTTTTTCATGATTCATAGAAATCTTAAAATACCAATGTATGAATATACTCTTTTGCTGGTGAAGACTTGTTCTTTTAGTCTAAATATTAAATTATAGTGTTATTCTTATTTTACCTTCGTCATTTGTCATAGTTCATGAATTATATATTTCAGAGCTTTTTCAACTAGGCATGTTAGGTAACCTTAACGACTGGTTGTAAATTTACAAATATTTTTATTACAAATATATTATGTAGGCAATGATGTTAAATGATCGCATTCATAACATATCCCAGCTCCCGTCTTCATTAGCAAAGGCAGAAGAATTACTTTCTAAGCTCCTACCCAACACACCATATTCTGACTTTGAATATTCATAACATATCCAAGCTCCAGTCTTCATTGGTTTATGTTGTGGTGTTTGCTCAAGTTCCTACGTTATTTACCAAGCAAGGGATCATTCACAATCAAATTTATTGGTTAATGTTTTGAGCCCATAAATGTGTTTGAGTACATTTGTTCTGGTTTTAGCTAAAGCCTCAATTTTCTTATGCTTTCTGCAGTGCTGGTAATGTGGATTGTGATATCACAGATTTTTAATATCACAGGTCCTCTCTCACACACACAGTGGTGCACTCACACAAACACAAACACACACAAATTTACTGGGGGCGAAAACTCTCGTTTTATTGATAATAGTCTGCCAAAGCCACACGAACTCCTTTACATAATATGCTATTTATAAGAATTGAAACTAAACCTAAACCTAAACAATTCAAATTTAAAATTGCAACAAAATCTCTCCTAATATCTTTCTATAATATCTCTCTCCATATCTTATCTTTCCTCATATCTTTGCTACCCATATCTTCCCACATAATACTCTTTTAAAATTTAAACTACGTAAACAATATTTATTTAAAAGTTTATTCCAACAAAATCCCCCCGATAAACTTTAAATACTTCTTCCATCTTTCATTCCCAGCTTCTTTTTGAAATTCTCCAGCAGCAGCGTCGGTAATGGCTTTGTGAATATATCTCCGACTTGTTCTTGACTCGTCACATAACTCATCTCCACCTTCTTCTCTTTTACTTGATCTCGGATGAAATGGAACCTAACGTCAATATGCTTGCTTCTTTCGTGATTAATCGGGTTCTTCGCTAACTCAATTGCCGACTTGTTATCTACCCGGATCTCGGTTGTACCGACTTGAACTTGCTCCAGCTTCTCCAACAAATTTCTCAACCAGACTGCATGACACACACACCAAGATGTTGCAACGTACTCGACTTCACATGTTGATAGAGTCATAATTGGTTCCTTCTTTGACATCCAGGCAAAAGTTCTGTTTCCCATGAAGAATACATAGCCAACCGTGCTCTTCCTATCGTCCACGTCTCCACACCAATCACTGTCCGAGTAGCCCTTTAACATGTAATTTTCTGACTTCGAATAGAAAAGTCCTTGTGTGATCGTCCCTTGAATGTACCTTAGAATCCTTTTAGCCGCCTTCCAATGAGAGTAGCTCGGCTCTTCAATAAACCGACTTATAATTCCAACACTTAAACACAAATCCGGCCTCGTGCATGTTAAGTATCTTAAGCATCCCACCAAACTTCTATAATTTCTCGAATCAACACGTTCTCCTCCATCATACTTCGAAAGTTTTAAATCTCTTAAGTATTCCCTTCATATAAGTCTCTTGAGAGACAAAAATTCCAGCTTTGTCCTGTCTGACTTCCAAACCGAGAAAATATCTCATCAAGCCAAGATCAGTCATCTCAAATTCTTTCGACATCTTCTTCTTGAACTCTTGTGTCATTGCTTCACTGTTCCCCATGAAAATCAGGTCATCAACATATAATGCTACAAGCAATAAATCATCACCCTTTTTCTTAACATATATGGCATGCTCATAGGGACACTGTTCAAAGCCGTCCTCCTTGAAATATGCATCAATGCGGGTATTCCAGGCTCTCGATGCCTGTTTCAGTCCATACAAAGCTTTCTTCAATCTTAACACTTTCTTTTCTTCTCCGCCCTTCAAGTATCCCGGTGGTTGTTCGAGATACACTTCTTCTTCAAGTACCCCATTCAGAAATGCCGACTTGACATCCATCTGGTAAATCGGCCACCCAAACTGAGCTGCTTGCGAGATCAACAATCTGATTGTCTCCATTCTAGCAACAGGTGCGAACACCTCATCATAGTCTATTCCTGCCTTTTGCATATACCCCTTTGCTACCAGCCAAGCTTTATATCGTTCTATCTCTCCATCAGCATTCATTTTCTTCTTATAAACCCATTTAACTCCAATGGGTTGACTTCCTTTTGGCAACTCGGCCAACTCCCAAGTATCATTCGGTTCAATAGCCTTGATTTCTTCATCCATGGCACTTTGCCATTTCTCATCTCGGATTACTTCTTCAAACCTTATTTCTTCAGAATCTTTCAACAAACAAACAAGATGGGCTTCACTTGTTGACTCGTACAAATCCTGCAAACTCCTCATCCGGGGTTGTCTCATCTCGTCTTCATCAGCTGTCTCGCTCCTTGCCAGGATCCATCTCGGAGATCCACCTTCCTTCTCATCTTGAATAACCATCTTTCCGAGATCTGATTTGATCTCGAATGGACTGCTCCAATCCCATTCATCATCTTCATTTACTTTCACATCTTGGCTTATCATTACTGTCTTGGTGCCGGGATCTAACATCTTGTATCCCTTTGTCTTCTCGTCATATCCAATGAAGATATACTTCCTGCTCTTGTCTTCTAACTTGGTTCTTTGCTGATCAGGAACGTGTACATAGGCTACACTCCTGAAAACTCTCAAATGGTCCACCGATGGCTTTTGGCCCGTCCATAATTCCTGTGGGGTCTTTCCATTTCGTATGGAATGCGAACAGCAGTTCTATACATATACAGCACACAGAACGACTTCCCCCCAAAACTCCTTTAGCATTCTCTTCGTCTTCAACATTGATCTCACTATGTCAAGAATGGTTCGATTCTTCCTCTCTGCTACTCTATTTTGTTGTGGCGAGTATGGTGCAGTCAAGAATCTTCTGATACCATACTCCTTGCAATATCTTCTAAATGCATTCGATGTGTACTCTCCACCTCGGTCAGATTGTATCGACTTGATCCTCCTTCCAGTTGCATTCTCAATCATCGTTTTGAACTTCTTGAATACTTCAAACACTTTGGATTTTTCTTCCAGCAAATACACCCAAGTTTTTCGACTGAAATCATCTATGAATGTAACAAAATACCTCTTTCCACTGAAGGACCCAGGAGAAATAGGTCCACACACATCGGTATGAATTAGCTCTAGTGGTTGCCGTGCTCGGTATCTGACCGACCTCTGAAATGGACTCCTCGCATGTTTGCTCAGCACACAATCTTCACAAAATCTCTTCTCACAATTCAATCTTGGCAACCCGTCCACCACATTCTTATTCACCATATCGGCTAGACCTCCAAAATGAAGGTACCCAAACCGACGATGCCACAAGGATGCTTCATCACTCATCTCGGCTTGCAAACAGCCGACCTCCACACTTCTCAGAATTAACTTGAACATTTTATTCTTCTCCATCTACACTCGGGCTATCAGTCGTCCTTGTTTCTCCTTCAAGAGGAGAACTCGGTCTGTCATGATAACCGAGTAACCTTTCTCCATCAGTTGTCCCACACTAAGAATATTACTTTTGAGTTCAGGCACGTAATAAACATCTTGAATACGCCCAACTCATCCATCTTTCTGCAAAAAGCTAATCGTACCTCGGCCTTTTACACCGACCTTTGAAGCGTCTCCAAAGGAAACATGTCCGGCTTCTGTTTGCTTCAGACTACTGAACAAATGCTTGTACCCACACATATGATTGCTTGCACCAGAGTCTATAAACCATTCCATGTCGGATGTCTGGTTGACTTCACCTCCAGCCATCATCAGAACTCCTCCATTTTTTACTTCTTATGCAGCAAAATTTGCAGTTTCATTCGTTCTTCTTTCACCTCGGCAATCCTTCGCAAAATGACCAACTCGGCCACAGTTGTAACATCTGTCCGAGTTGCAATCTCTTGAGTAGTGTCCGTACTTTCCACATTTAAAACATTCTACATTTGAATGTCGACCTCTTCCACGTCCTCGGCCTCGCCAATTCTGCTGAGTTGATTCAGCCTGTTCCTTATTCCATCCTTCTTCACCACGTCCTCTACCACCTCTGTCATATCCACGTCCACCTCGGCCACATCCTCTACCTCTGAAATTTTGAGAGTAGAGCGCTTTCTCGTTCTTGACTGAAACTTTTGTCTGGAGTGCTTGCTCCAGTGACTCTTCTTTCTTATTTTTCTTTCTTTGTTCATGCGCCTCCAAGGAACTAGCAAGTTCATCAACAGTGAGCGTTGCTAGGTCCTTTGACTCCTCAATCGCACATACAACATTCTCGAAGTCATCAGTGAGAAACCTCAGAATTTTCTCCACCACTCTGGTATCGAGCAGCATCTCTCCACTTCTCTTTAGTTGATTTACTACGGTCTGGACCCGAGTAATGAAATCAGATACCCTTTCTCCTTCTTTCATCTTCATTCCTTCCAACTCTCCATGGAGAGTTTGAAGTCTAACTTGCCTGACTCAATCAGCTCCCTTGTAGACATTTGCAAGAATGTCCCACGCCTCTTTTGACGTTGTTACACCAGCGATCTTCTCAAATCCCCGGAATCATCAACAGCCCGTAACATTATATACAACGCTCCTTTGTCTTTCAATCGCATCTCTTTCAATGTCTTGTTCTGCGCCGCCGTGTATCCTGTCGTGGATGGTGGTTCTTTGAAACCATCATGGACAACCTTCCAACTATCATTAGCTCCCAACAGAGCTTTCATCTAAATACTCTAGTTCTCATAGTTAGCCTTCGTAAGGCGGGGTAATGGCAAACTACTATTTGGACCACTCTCCATTCTCTCAAGCTCTGATACCAATTTGATATCACAGATTTGATATCATAGGTCCTCTCTCACACACACACTGGTGCACTCACACAAACACAAACACACACAAATTTACTGGGGGCGAAAACTCTCGTTTTATTGATAATAGTTTGTCAAAGCCACACGAACTCCTTTACATAATATGCTATTTATAAGCAATGAAACTAAACCTAAACCTAAACAATTCAAATTTAAAATTGCAACAAAATCTCTCATAATATCTTTCTATAATATCTCTCTCCATATCTTATCTTTTCTCATATCTTTTCTACCCATATCTTTCCACATAATACTCTTTTAAAATTTAAACTACGTAAATAATATTTATTTAAAAGTTTATTCCAACAGATTGTACTGAAGATCCTTGGACTTAAAGCAATGGAACCCGCACACAACAAGGTTATGATAGTATAAGCAATAGCAATAGTAGCAGTATTAGCTAAGTAGCTTAAATGCCGACTCTAGTGATAGTGGTTACAAGACTAGAGCCAAATGTTGATTCTTTGACATGTAGACAGTCTATGGTATGTTCTGCTGATCAATTGGACAGTGATGACCCCAAATTGGTATATCATTATTTACTTTTGACAAATAATATTGAACTTTTTTTACTTTAAAAGAAAGTTTACCATGATGAATAAAAGAAAATTACAAGTTTTTTCACTCTGCACATCTGCTAGGGACCGCTTAAAAAACCATGTGCTTTACACAAAATAAGAGCCAATTACACAAACCAATGTGATTTTCCATTATGACTATATTGCTTTGATTTTTATGAAAGTGTTAGGCGTGAGCAGGAACCACAAATAGGGGCTAAGAGAACCCTGCATGTTTACTATAGAAGGAAGTTTTTAAAAGGAAATAATAAGTCAGATTAGTTATTTAGAGTATAGCTAATAGACAATTTAGCAGTTGGTTAGGAAATAGCCTTTAAATAATAGTTCTAAACAACAACAGTGGCATGTTTTGTAATAAGTGAGCTTTGACTGGTTAGGAAATAACCTCTTATAAACAATATTAAAGGCAAACTTTCCTTGGTTGTATCAAACACAGGCTCTTGCATTTTATTAGGAATTTCTTACAATTGATAATTATTTTCTTTGGGATAATGAGCTCTTGTTCTCCTTCCTGTAATTACCTATGTATATTATATATAGTTTTATAACTGTTAATTACTTGTATTATATGTATTATGTTTGGTTGTATGCTTATGACAGATTTTGCCTCCTTTATGTTTCCCTTTTCATTTAGCTTATGCTTGGTGTTTTCTTTTTTCCCTTTATTGTGAATAATGGTCATGTAGTAATTTAGCAAATGATGAAACATTATGGCATGGGAAATTTCTTTTATCCATATATAAGTGATTTTCTTGGAGTACGATTGTTGTGGTTTTCCATATTTCCTAATGCATTTTACTTTATCATCTTGTTTTTTGTAGCTATTTTTTGTTATTTATTGGGTATACCATTTTTTTCTGAGCAGATATACTGTTGTTGGTGTATTTGTTCTTGGACGGATGTTTCGTGAGGCTTGGGGAACTAAAGCTTCACAAAAACAGGCTGAATTTAATAATTTTCTTGAGGTAAAGTTATAAGTTATAAATAAAGAACAAAGAAGGATTCAGTTTTATAGCATCTCTAGGATTCTGTGGTAGTATTAGCAAAAACCATCTCCAAGGGTGGATCAATTTTATCTGCAAACATTTTTGGCAATTACAACTATATCTAGAGCATAAAAATAAGAAAATCAGGTATAGGAATTGTCAATTTTTTTTCAGGTTTTTAGTTTAAAAAATTCCATGTTCTAATAAATTTAGTTAAAGATTGCCATATTTTTGTTATCACAAAGACACAAACATTTGGTCACATTGTGCACATTCAGACCTTTTATTTTTTTTGGCAAAATTCAGGGTGTCCTTGTTAAATTTTTTGTGGTGCAAGAAGAATTATTAAAGATACCTTAATTAACTGGAATATCTTTATTAATTTCCAATCTTTATCTGTTGAAAATTTGCCTAGTCTCTGTATTTTTTTTTCATTTTTTTTGGTTGGGCTTACTCATTTGCAGGATAAATGTTTAAAAAGTATGAATGATTAGTTAGTGATTAATTTGACACTCTTTCAACATGTGGTTTATGATCATTTGGTTTTCAGTTTCTCGATTATGCAATTAGGCATACTTACATTTTGTGTATAATTTTGATTAATCTCTTTCACCCCCTTCCAACATGCACTTTTCAGTATATGTGGTTGTTAATGGTATTCACTTTGTAACTCTAAATTGATACCAGCGTAGGATTTTGTTACTGCATTTATTAACCTTTAGTTTTAATTCATTATCAAACCAACGAAATGAACATTATTATTATCTTCCCTTTCAGAGAAACCATATATGCATATCAATGGAACTAGTAATTGCTGTTCTTGGAGACCATGGACAGCGTCCCCAAGAAGATTATGGTAAAATTCTTTTACTTGATTAGTTCAATGAAATTCTTGGTATTTTGAACAATATAGTGTTTTCTTCATTTGAAAAACTCGGTACAAATAGAAAAATAGAATTCAAACTATTGTTTACTACTGGATGACTTGACAAAATCAGCCAAAATTTTATGTATAAAATTTTTAATTTTGGTCAAATTATCTGTTTATGACTATCAGATTCCAAATATTGAATTGTAAGGATATTATTGAGTATGTATCTGTATGGTTATAGGCTATAGCTATGATTACATATTTTTCATATGTAGTGTGCATTAATTGTAGTCTACACCTGACCTATCTTAGATCTTTTAGTAATTGTTGTATCTTTCTGATCCACAATCTGCTATTAGTAATTCAAAGTTTCATGATTCACAGTTTTCTCTTGGGCCAGGAGTTTAAAAAGGACTGAAGTTCTTACATATATGTCTGAGTTAATACATGGAAATAGTCTACCACATTAGGAAGTAAAGAATGCTTCCAATTTCTAATATTCCTGTTCAAAGATTTATTTCATATGGAGTTTATCATATAATTGTTTCATGCCACATATCCACTACTTCTTTTTAATCTGGGCAACGATAGTTACAGCAGTTACTGAACTGGGCAATTGAAAGCCAAAGTTCTATTCAACTCCTGAGATAATTGCTCTCTGCCGAAAGTGGCGCCTTCCAACACATCATGTGTGGTTGTTTTCAACAAGGTGAACATCTAGGATTTTTTAATTAAAAAATGAAGGATTTTTATTATTTAACATATTACAAATAATGTAAATATGTTATTTCTTTCAAACCTGGTTTATTAAAATGGTATTTTACTGAAATGACTAAGGTTGGATCAGAAGTGGATATTTCTACTTATGTTTGTAAGAAAAGGTGTTCACTTACAATGTTGAAGCACCAAAGTGTCTTCCAAATGAGAACCTTTTGTTTCTGAATTTGTAATTTTTTGTGATTGAAGTATGATGTATTGCTATTCTTTGTAGATTTTTTTTTGAGGTTAGGAAATAGGGGTGAAAAGGATTTAACTTTATATCAAATGATCATAGAAGTTGAATACCATGTCATGAACTTTATGTTATCATTTTGTCTTTTATTTTTCTTTGCCATCCCTCCATATGTGTGTGGGTGCGCGTGTGTGTGAAAAACCTACTATTCTGTTTTGATAATTTTTTATTTTTATCCAATTATGCTAATTCTATTTGAGCTTCATTCTGTAAATAGAAGACTTATACCCAAAGCTTAAAGGAGTTGTCCTTGTTTACTCTATAACTCCTTCTAGTAATAGGCAAGTAACTAAACTCTCAAGTATGCTACTGATATTAGTTAAGAGGGAAGATGAACCTTTAACTATCATTGCATTGGTTGATATTTATTCTTTACTTTTATTGGTGGGATAGTCTGGCGTTATATCTTTTTCCAAGCCAATCGTTGCCTTCAAGGTATTTGAACTGAATTTTCTGAAGAATGTAACTTCTTCTGTGTTTACAGAAAAGTATGCTTGTATCCACCACCTCGCAGGTGGCATGCAGCTTGGCAGCAAAAGTTTTTCAGACCTTTCTATCTCTTTGTTAGGAGACATTTTTCTCGGCCACTATGGAGGATCATGTTGTTAGAAGGTTTGATTTCCTGGAACCATTCCACCATTAGCATTTCCATTACATTTTGAAGCAGAGAGATGATACTTAGTGATATATTCATGACTTGTTACTACTTACAAGATTATGGAAATGAACTATGCCATACACCGTCATGTGACAAAACATTATTAATTTTTATTAAACTTTGTTCTAAACTTAATCTTATTTATTTTTTGTTCTTGGCTTTGGATATATATATACACTTTGTGAGTGATGTGGTGCCAAAATGTCATTATTGCCCAGTTATCTTCTAATACCAATATTTCTGTAACATTGATTTGAATTTTGTTAGTGCACATTTTTTTCATTGGGTGATTTCCCCCCTTTGTTGGTTATAGGATGCAGAGGGACTAAAAAAAAACATATAAAAGATCAAACTGTTTTTTGGTTGAACTATACTTTTATAGAAAATAATTTTCTTTAAAAATAAAAAATTAACGCATTTTAATATTCACATGTAAGAACCACGATTTTTAGAATCCTCAATTTTTTTAAAAAAACATATCCTAAGACAGTTCTCAGGAAAATCGTCTTAAAAAGTCTATATTTGAAAATGGTTTTTGTAGAAAACGGACTTACAATCGTCAACATTTTTTTAAAAAAAAAATTCTAAGATAATTCTATGAAAAATCGTCTTATAAATTGGACAATTTTAGACGGTTTTTGTAGAAAATAGTCTTAGAATCCGTGACTTTTTTTAAAAAAAAGACATTCTAGGACGGTTCTCCGAAAGCCATCTTAGAAAGACTACATTCCAAGATGGTTTTTACATAAAACCATCTTAAAATCGTCAATTTTTTTTTTAAAAAGAAATCTATTCTAAGACAATTCTTCGGAAAACTGTCGTAGAAAGTTTACATTCTAAGAAAGTTAACCATCTTAGAATTGTCAATTTTTAAAGAAAAATAATAATTCTAAGATGGTACTCTGGAAAACCGTCTTAGAAAGTCTACATTCTAAGACGGTTTTTTGTAACAATCATCTTAGAAACACCCATTTATTTATTTATTTTTTTAAAATAACACTTTCTAAGACTACTTGAAAACCATCGTCGAAAGTATTGACTTTTTACAACGTCGATTTCAAAAACGATCGTACAACTATCGTTAAAGGCCTTTAATAACCATCGTAGATGCTTCTTTTTGCAGTAGTGGTTTCAATGTGCTTTTTTTTAGTTTATCAGTTTAATTTTCATCCATTGGATTTTTTCCTTTTAAAAAATATCTAATGTGGGAAAAATTAAAGATGCTCTTTGGCGGTGCATGATCATTTTTAGAATTATTTTTGATTCATTAGATGGTGGTAGTAATGAAAATGAATAGCGATTTATTTACAATAAATGCTAGTCAATTAACTGTATGATAGAGAAAACCCTTGAAGAGGAAGGAATGATAAAACAAGTAATATAATCATGTATTATAAAGGAAAGATAGAGAGAGAAAAAATAAGAGACATCAAATTAATATACATATTAAATGAGTGATTATAGTTTTATGTGTCGATTAATCATGTTACGTGGATATATTTAGTATGTGTGCTTGGAATGCTCATTGTTTTTCAATTGTACTTATGTTGTGTGTAGTGTTGTGAAAACCAGCCTATCCAATCATATAGGTCTAAATGGAAACCAATGGGGTAACTGGACAAAATCAGTTATTAGATCGGATATGGACTTGATTGGCCCAGTTCAAACCGGTGCAACCAAACTGATTTTATTGAAATCCGGCGACCGGACAGGTTTGTAAAACTTGGTTTGAGCATTTTTGTTTCTCTTTTTAAAATTGATATATCACATTTGCATGATGTCCAACACCTACTCTTGACCTACACACTGCCCCACACCCATTGGACATTGTCCCACACACATCTACATGTTGTTGCTTGAAATTTTTGTACTATATTGCTTTAAAAAATATATTTTATTTAAAGTATGAGAAATTGATTGATCACGTTTTGTTAGTTATATCATATTATATATCTTATAATTTTTTAATATATATACCGGGTCAATTAGTGACTCACTGATTCAACATCTGACTCATGACCTAGTGTCTCGACTGGATCAATGACCAAATCGATTTTTATAACACTAGTTGTGTGTAATGTTGCCAATGCTAATGTGGGCCATAGGGTAGTTATGCAATTCCATAGCATACAATCTAACAAGATCAATGTAACATTGTCACATTGATACAACTCATACTGATTTCTTTATTTATTTTTCATTATTTTGAAAAATACTAGTGAATTTTTTTTTTCATTGTTTCATAGTGTATGAAATACAGGTTTTGAAAATAAGGAGACATGTTTTATCAATTACATAAAGAACCATGATATTTTTCTATTACAATCTTTGTTCTTGATACAAATTATATATTCTAAATTTTGAAAATACAAGAAAAGTAGATTCTAGCTATCCCGTCCCATACATCAAAATAACCAAGCAAGAGCAGCTCACATTTCTACCCTAACCCAAACACAATATAAAATTTGATCTTCATTTCTTATATCTCTTTGCTATTCTTTGCGATCTATGCTCAAAGATAATATTCATTCTAGCCTATTGTCACATAGTGTCATTCTAGATATATCTCTTATTACATCCCATTACAAGTCACCAACAATTTAACATATAGTTACATATACATTATTATGGATAGAATCATTCTCACATAACATAAGTACAACAAAAAACCACACATGGCATCCACATCATAAATCACACAAGTTAGATAATTCACAAAAATGCGATGCTGATTTCTATGCATGTGGTGCTAGAAAAACATTTGCGAAATAAGCTTAGGAGGCATGTAGTAACAAACCCACATGATTCCATTAGTACACTCTCACCAAGATGAGACTATCAGCTACGTGTCAGGGTTACCTAGTCTTGCAAGAATTCTCCAAGCCATTATATCAACATGAATAACACAGAGATTCCAAATTGGATACCCCCCAACATCATAGTCATCAACTCCTTCATACCCTCCTCAGTTAAGCTCAACCACATCCCCCATCTTAAAAACATATGCACATTTATGATGCACGATCACATAAGATGCATATGGTTTCACTTATTACATCACATGGAGAATTCTATCCCACATGTACAAGGTTCTCTAAACATTTCAAATCTTACTCATGTACCATGACATCCACATCTCATACACATAAGCATCATACATTACATTTTACACTCATTTCAATATACATAAAATCATGTTATAGTCAAAAGGAATTAACAATGCTCCCAAACATAATTCAATCACAACCATCCTTAAGCATACTTAACTAAGTAGTATGCTACTCAATCTGTCCAAATTTTATATCAGTTTCATATTATAGCAACTATCTATTAACACCTATAGTCCGTATATATCATTTATTAAGTTCTTGGGGTATTACCTCCTTTATTTCCTTTTACGCTTCTATAACCTTTGTACGGTGTAAATGCTGTATTTGGAGTTATACTAACTCAATCAAGTTTATTATTTTCTTGTTTGAAAGATAAGACAATAATCTACTACTATGTTTATCTCAAAAGCTATTTCAATCATCTACCATTCCTAAAATAAGGAAGAACACGAATTTATTGCATAATCCTGACAACTTGACCTTTGTGCAATACTAATTATTCTATATGGAGAGTTTCAAAAGTCCAGATTAAGTGAAACCAACGCCATTTGTTAGCTAATAGGGCTATATTTCTTAAGAAGACGCCTAAGTCTAGTTCAATCATCTTTCTAACTCATTTTTCACATTAATATCACTTTTCTAGTTACGCTCTTCACATCTCATGGTTTCCATTTCATTCGCCAACACTAAGATATGTTGAGATAAGATAAAATACTTACACCAATAACTAAAGACGAAAATAGTTTAGGAAAGATAGGGGGAAACACTCACCTAGAAAGCATAAATAGAAAGTTTGACTAACCTGCACAAACTTGATGGCATCGTCCACCGTGATCCCCCAACTCTTACTAAGGCTAAAACGTGGGTATGATTTAAAAAACAACCCCACATTGCCTATATGCCCTAAGTTTGAAAACTCTAGGGAAGATAAAAATATTAACTATGAGGGGCTTCGTGCTTAATGACAAGCCCACTCTATTCTTTGGTTCTCATAATGCTTGGTGGTCTCCTTTATACGTAGGGAAAGAAATGGATTCAAGAGGTTATTCTGTTGTGGGACTTTAAGTGTTTTTCATGATCAAGTGACCTATTTCAAAGCCAGTTTTCTCTAAGATGGAAGATGATTTTGACTTCTAATATGCAAGGATGAATTATAGCTTTTTCAACAAGCTTACCAAAGATGTAAACAACATGTCAATCGAACAAGATAACTAAAGATATGACATGGTCTTTCTACGATCTTCATCATAAAACTAGCACCAGGCTTGGACAGTTTTCAAGCAATCTAATTATGAGAACTAAACCTAGCACTCTCCTAACATCAGCACATACATAATTGCATAACAATCACACAATACTATAATATAATAAAAAAATAGTAATAATATATTATCTTCAAAAACAACAACAACAAGAATTTATATAAAGTATAAGAGAAATGTCCTAATAAGGATTCTCCTTGTAAGGTATATTCCTAATACTCAAAACTTACAATGTTACACTTACAATTGACTAAACTCTCAAGGGAGCCAAGTGTTTATCTAGTTAAAATATCTCAACAATTCAACCTTTAAGATGTAGTATGGATCTATAATCTCTAATTGAAAGTGAATGGAAGTACATATGCCTCAACCTATGGAAAAAATCTTCATCTTCCACAGATGAACTCAAACAATCTAAATCAAGATATCTACAGTCTTATATTATATAGATTCTTTGGCATACTCTCACACCAATCAATGAAATGCTAAGCTGGTCGGGGATCCCAAGCTTGGTCAGGTGAAGTCCCTAACACAAGATACCCCTTTCGCCACTGGAAGATCTATGTACAAGGGTACTGTGGGGGCAATTACTCCCACAAGATTTATTATTATTTGTAAATGTGTTCTAAAATTATATCCTCCCCCCCCCCAAAAAAAAAGGTATTGCCCCCATAAAATCTATATTTTTTTAAAATGAATCTAAAATATATAAGAAAATAAAAAATAAAAAATAGATATTCATTTTACTAGCATTGACAATGAAAAATTTGTCAAAATTTTTAAAGTATGAATATGCATATTGTTAAGTCAAAAGATATTTATGTCTTAAAGACAAATTGAGACTCCTAGTTATTTTGATTAGATACAAACAAATACAACTGATAAAAACTGTGTTTGATATGTAATTAGATCATAATTTGTCTCTAAGCATTTGAATTTTTCAGATGATGCACTCATAATATGATCTGATATAGCATTTTAGTAGTGTATTTAAGACCTTCATTTAATAATCTCTGTCTGAGATTATTTCATGCAAAAAATATTCTCCTAGGAACTTTTGAAGTCCTATGAAGAATAAATAAAGTTCACAGTTTGGAAGATGATGATCCTTATCAAAAGGCACGTTTTATTGTTGCAGGCCTCCTCTGATGAAAGAAGTGATTTCCCTACTGAAGTATAAGACACGCTAACCTATTAGCATAGACCATGCATGAAGCAAAAGGGACATGCATTTAATGCATCAACATACACAAGACTTCAAACGAAGAATAGAGTGAAGAATCCAACCGTTGAAAGACAACGCATACTTAAAGTTGAAAGATATATATGGAAGAAGATTTGAAGAAACAAGAGACAAATCATCTTTGCGAACATGTTCTTTCATTCTTTCTTGTAAAGTTTTCTATAAATTCTTGTAATGATACTAAGCTCTCAAAACACATTGTATACCTTGAGAGAAAAGACTAAAAGTGCTAAGTGATATATTTGTCTATAAGACCACAAAGTTTAGTCACTGTTCAAACTTCCAACAAATCTTGTCGATTTGTTTAGAGGTAGCAGTGTCTTGGTAGAACAAAGAATATTGTGTTTAAGTCAAGCTTAGGATAGAGCTTGCAAGTGTAAGAGCCAAAAGTGACAGTGAACAATACTTGTAACTTTGATAAGTTAGTGGAAACTTGTCGAGTTGCTAAGAACTAGACTTAGTCTGGGGGTTTGAGACGAACCGATATAATTCTCTAGTGAGCCCTTGCTTTCCATTCCTTAGGAATGCATTAAAATAGTATAATAAACATTTATGAAATACAATAGTTCATATATCAAATTGATATTACCCCCAAAATTGGATCACATATTCATAATCAATACTCAAAGCAATGGAACTAAAAAGGTGAAGAAATACCAAAACGAAAAAGATAGAAATGGATATGACACCATGAACAAAAATCGTTTGATAAGTCAAGAAAGATTCACTACAAAGAATGTGTTTCTTTGATAAGAATCAAAAGGTTCTAATCCAAGTGCCAAGAGGGAACTCTAGCACATAGCACAAAGTCTAATCTCAAATTTCATCCAAAATCTCCCTTGCAAAGTGTTTAGACTCCTATTTATATTACTAACTAACAAGGCCCTTTTGACACAAAGGCCCAACAAGTTAAACACAAAATTACATAAAAATAAAGTCACACAAAGGGTCCACACAAAAATCACATAATTCTCTAGCCTACTATTTGACTCCAATGTAGCCTCTAGCCTCAAGCCTATTTTTTAAGACCTTTATCATTCCCTCATTCTTGAAAAAAATTTGACCTCGAATTCAGTCCCAATATACCTACATCATAAATCAGCACAAATAAACATGTTTTAGTTTTGAGGGAATGAGGAAACCTCTTACTGAATTACCTTGTACCCATCCTCCTAGGTCAAATACAAACCTAAATAAGTCATCACACACACACACACATATCATTTTCAATACAATATATGACTCATGAAACAATACCCTATTCCTAGCATTTTCAACTTTAATGCCCCCACCACACATCTTATACACATTTAGTTTCATGTTTAACGTAACCAATAAAATTTTATCATGGGGTTCTCCATCTAAAGAACCATGTAATAACATCATAGGAATACAAAATGTCTTATCCTTTAATATATGTGCTTCGTGCCTATAGAGTTCATCACTCCCAATCTTGTTACAAACAAAAACACACATGTAAGAAGTCTCATAATGATCATACAAATCCAAATGATGAGCATTAATCTTAAAACTCAAGGACTTGTTACCATCACTTAAAACATATATATACGCAAGCCAAATGTAACATTCAGTTACAAGCATTTTGATTTAACACATGGTACAACTGTAACACCTTTCTACCCCAAAACACATACACCTAATATTTTTAAAATATGTTTCCTGTTGAATTTATTCAAAGGGATGCAACAACTTTCCAAAAATGTTTTGCAGTAAAAAAGCATTACATGACTATCTTCGTAAACTTAAAAAAATAGTTTACTCGATAAAATAATTTGTAGTTAAAGTAATCTTGGCACTCCAATGGCCATGCAAATTGTACAAAATAAAATATAAAGAAAAATACTCATGAATTGAAAACAAAATAAATTTATGAAATCCATACTTGATGTTACATTTTTTTAAAGCATCCATAACCATAAAATTTAAAGATAAAAAAGTAGAAGCCTAAGTCTTTCTTTCAACACCATCATCGTAACTTTCTATAAAGACACACCTGTAAAGGTGACATTCAGCCTAAACACAAACAAGACAAATAGATGGGGAGTGAGATACATCTCAAATACATTTAAAGCTTAAGGAATTCATAAAGAGATAAATTGCATATATGAATATTTAGGTCACGCAAACACACCACTACCAAATTAAACGTCACATACACATAAACTCATATGAAATATGATGCACATTAGACTCAAACTCAAACTCGTATGCATGTGGTACCATTTTTTAAAACATTGTGAATGTAGTCTAAGAGTCCATGTAGTTGATGAATTGTCACACAATGGGCAACCTGACACTATCACTTTTATCGAGATAACATCGTCGAAAGTGCATTAGGGTGTTCCACTTTACAAGGATACTCCAACCCATGTGATCAACATGAGCTTTAAAGAGATTCCAAATTCTTACACCCCAAGGTCAGAGTCATACATCAACTCATTCATTACCTTCCAGTTAAGTTCATAAACGCTCTTCACTTTAAAACACATATGCACAACAAGATGCATGGTTCACAAACAATATGTACATGGTTTAATTTCGAAATCCCATAGAGATTCCTATCCCGCAAGAGCTAGGTTTTCCTCACAGCCAACATGATGTTGGAAGAGTTGGAAACCTTAATGATGTAATTGGGGTCCCACTCGGCATGCTAATTTTGAGTTGGTGTTAAATTCCTTTAGTCATAGTGACTACTAAATACCAAACGATGATTCCCTTTGGGTGATCGATTGACTTAAGGAAGGGATTTTGTTCCTTGTTTGGGTTCTTGGTCCACTCCAAAGAGCTTTCCCGCAATTGATCAATAAACTGAAGTTTCTAAATTAGGCTACTCCTATGTCAAATTGTGGTAAAGGAAGCAATAAACGACTAGAAGCAATAAAGAAACTTAAAGGAGTAGGGAAAGTAAAGAAAATAATAAAAATTATGCAAATAATAATAGGCAGGAAAATGACTAAGTTTTGTGTATTGATGTCTTTGTCTCTTGCTACAATACCTGTTATAGGCCCTATTTATAATTATTAACTAACGGGTACATTAGCTTAAACGCTATTAAGAATCACTAAAATCTAGGAGAACATTAGCTTCCTTGTCTATCATTCAGACTTCCACATTTTCTAAAATGGCCTACACAATATTCAAAGTATTCTGTCTAAGTCATTTTACCATTTTACCCCCAATTTAGCCACGTCATTAGCTTCCTTGTGCTAGTCGTATCCAATCAATAGTTGTTGCTCCAATGGCTAAATTTTTACGTGTTAACATTTATAAAATTATTCCCAAATAGAAAACTTTACTTATAAATTTTAATTATTAATTTTGTAGATAAATGAGATGAAAATAAATGAAAATTATAGAAAAAATCCCTAGCAAACAGAGGGATTTCATCAATCCCAATAGCACGAGCATGATTTTTGAATATGATAAAGACCCAATTTTCTTCTTTATAAGACCCTCTTCTATCAGATTATTGCACCAATCCAATTCAAGACTTCTATGATAAATAAAAAAAACCATGACGTTCAAAGACACAAAGAAAAGAAACAATGTTAAATCAAGTAAGAGTACGAGGGTATATTGGTCCAAGCCCCAGAGACATGACCATTCTCACAAACAAAAGCTCAAACAATTGGTTACCCATGGAGATGGTACCCGAAGCCTCGTTTGAGGCAGAAGGTGGATTGGAGATCCAACATGTGTTGCCACATGCAAAAGATGTACTTGACATTGATCTTCCTTCTCTTCTTATAGCTGATACTTCTCCAAGCCGTGCTCACTTTGAAGTTATGGAAGAACCCTCAGAAGCGCATGTAGTTGTACCTCTGGTGGGAGTGGACTCAGTTAGGCTAGTAGCTATCTCACAAGAAGTTTACATCCTTGTTCTCTCCTCAGATCCTAATAGTCACCAACCAAATGCAGATTCCGATAAATTTTCATCAATTTTGCGGTGTTCTGGTCTGTGGGGATGCCAACATAGCGAAGGCTAGGGCAACGCATGTCAAGCGTAAGGAGGTGGTGGAGGAATCAGAGGCGAGGGATGGGAAGGTTTGGGAGCATTTGGTCTTCCAGCAAAAGTGGAGAATTGGTTTTTTAAAATGACTAACAAGATGTTGTGAGTGCTTAGATAACATTGTTTTTAAATAACCGATGTTAAAATTGCCCAATTAACATCGATTTTTTAAAAATCGATGTTGAGTGCTGAGACAACATACATTTTTTAATAACCGATGTTAAAATCGTCCTAATAACATCGATTTTTCTAAAATTGATGCTAACAATGATATTTTATTTACAAAAATGTCACCGTGCATTTTGTAACATCGGTTTTGTTAAAACCTATTATTTTAGTAGTGTAAATTATAATTATTTTTATTTACACTCATTTTAATTTATTATTGAATTAAATCCAAATAAAATTCACTTAACAACAATATTTCATTGAGCTCAATTCTCATGACACATATTTTTAAATCTATTTTTTGTTGAGTAAAATTCTCATAATAGCATATGTCTCTTGAGCTTTACTTTTGAATTAACAAGTATAACATTTTTAGGCTTAGATATGTTTTTTTTTGTTGTAGAGATTGCATGTTATCCTTCACAGGAGACGCCTTACTTGAGTTATGTAGAATCACTACTAGTAACAAAGTTCTCTCTATGTATTTAACGTAGTTGCATTTTCATAATTTGAACTCAAGACCATTGATTAAGATGAAAAAATTTCACACTAACTAATATATGTGCTTAGTAATAATTAATATGTCTAACATGACTTTGACCTAATTAAATAATACATTAAAAATAATATATATCAATAAATTATTCATTTATTAGATGATTTTAAAATCTTTGACTATAATCCTAACTTTAAATTACATTACCTTTTTATAAATAAATTACTTGAGACTTTAAAAACTTTTGTTGCATTGTGCATAAAAGAGCCCCACTTTCAAAAATTGCTCACATTACCTTTCTCAGAATGCCCCTCGATTCTTGTTTACTAAAACAAATACATAGAAGTCATTGGCAGTGCCATATTATAAATTACTACACAAACAAAACTTCACACCATCAAAACCAAGGCTTTTGGATCTTGCCCCATCCAACTCTCTCGCCCAAAACATTTTACCTCTTTTTTTTCTTTCACTCCATACCTCTTGAAACATTTCAAACACCCATTACATGGAAATCTTCTTCTCCCATAACTCCCTCTCCTTTGACTCAGACTCGACATCCTCCTGGGACAACCACACTAGCTCCTCCTTCCAACGCCCTCGTTGTCCACCATCACCTGCTACAAATCAATCCCTAGAGAATCTTCCTCTAACAATCCCACCCACCAACAAGCCACGTGGCAGGCCTCCGGGCTCCAAGAACAAGCCCAAGACCACCCCTTTCCTGGTGGCCCAACCTGTGGAACCCTGCATGAAGGTCATCATTGTGAATGTGACCCCGAACAGCGATATCATGGAGTCCATTCTTGATGTTGCTCATCGAGGCCACGTTAGCCTCACTGTCCTCAATGCCTCTGGAACGATTACCGGAGTAACCCTCAACAACTCTTCACATGGTGTTGATGCCTTCTCACTTCGCGGGCCCTTCACCTTGCTCTCCCTCAACGGCTCCTACTTATACAACAACCACTACGCTCTTCACCCTGGAGCCAACCCTGCCCCTCCCATATCCTTCGGGATAAGCTTTTCCACCTCTCAAGGGCAAGTCTTTGGCGGTGCCATTGGCGGTAGAGTCATTGCGGGTAATGATGTCAGCCTTACAATTTGCACCTTCAAGAACCCTGTGATGTACAAGTACACTTCTGGTGACAAAGAAAGGGACGAGGGTGACAACAATAACAACAACAATTATAACAATAACTCTGAAGATTTTAGGGAGTAATGAGTTGTTGGGGTTCAACATGATTAGTTGTGGAGTTTGTGGGTGGTGAATGATGTGAAAGTGACAACATGGGAGCAAGAACACAATAAATAAATGAAGATCTATCTCTCTAAATGTGTCAATTTTTTTGTGTTTTTTCTTTTGTTTGTTTTGGGTCTTGTTGGAAGTGTGTTAGTTGTTACACTGTGTCATGGGGTAAAATAAGAGGATGGCTCTCTACAATTTGCTGGTGCTTTTTGTTGGGTGAAAAAATATGTTCAACATACTTGTTTCAACTTATCTATTTTAAATAAAATTCTTCAATTAATCAATGCCTCCTTCTTACAAATCAATTTTATTTTTCCATTCATGCGATTTGTTCCTTTGTGAGAATTGCAAGTTCATGAAAAACCAAAGATCTTCTATGGCAGTGCATGATAAGAATTCTTGTAGATGGAATACATAGATTTTGTAGTGGAAATGAACATTGTATTGTTGACCATAAATTCTAATCAACACAATGAGAGATAAATAAACAGAAGAGTGAGATATAAGAATATGATAAGTCATATAATGTAACAAGGATAGCCAAAATGAGTTATTTTTATTAAATGAGTTATTGTATTGTTGAGGTGTCTATTCTCATGTTAAATGGAAATTGTAGTTTCGTTGTGTGTGTCTAATGTAGCCAATGATAATGTGTGCCAGTCGGTGGTTATGGAATTCCATAGCATAGCAGGATGTGTTTCTTTCTTTTGTTTCTTCGTCGAGAGATGTTAGATTTTTGGTCTCCAATGTTGAGCATGAATACAACGAAAGAGAAATTAAGAAGCTAAGTCACAGGTTCATGGTGCTTTGAAGGAACAGGCCACAAATGGCTCATTGGACTACATCATGTTCAATTCAAGATGCTTTCATTATTCCATTATGAATAATGCACGGAAATTCTCCTTCTCTTTTTCGTTATTAAAGACCCTTACATCATTTCTGTTATAAGTGTCATGCATTTCATAAATCTCTAATTCTTTGTTACTTTTATGAATTCTTTAACTACATCCTTATTTATTAAAGATTCAAAATTTTTAAATAAAATAAATAAGACATTTTTTACAGTCAATGACACCATTACAAATATATAAATCGATTTATACTTTAAAAATTTATGTTTTGTTTGACTGTTTGGACTTTGGACATACATCTTGCATTTGATGTATATCTAGTATCTTCCAGCTCATGGTAAAATTAGATACTCCATTTGTCATAAAATAATTATCATGTAAGAAAAAACAACAAGTCTATAAATAATTATTATTTTTAATGTATGAAGAAAATATATTGCTTATAATATTAATAATATGGACAACAAAATCTATATATAAATTAAGGATAATAAGATTAATTTTATAAAAATTTTACTCTCTTTTATTTATTTATTAAATTTTTTTATCTGTGTAAAAAAACTTAAAATGACAAATATTATGTAACAATTGGAGTACCTAAGATATTATCAATGTTAATTAAAAAGTGTTCCTTAATATGATATTAACAAAGTTTTGGAAACCCTTTACGACGCCATTTTGAATTCTTAGTATACACACTCAACTAAAATGTTTATGTTTTGGCAACCAGAATGAGTGACTTAAACGTGCCCATTCAGAAGTAGCAATTGTAAACCAGATGCTGTTACACCATTAAATTATAATACATTTAATTTTTATGTATTTTTAGCATGAAATATTTATATTTTCTTCAACGACATATTTATATTATATGGGAGTTTGACTATAATAATAATTTTTTTATAAATTTGAGCTGTAACAATTGATATATTAAAAATGTACAAGATAGCTCTTAATGAAACTCTCTAAATATTTTCATTATTTAATTACAAATATGGTCAACAGATTACTCATTTTTGATGTGGCATTGACAATACTTCTTTGACTAGCGTTTTCAACTGTGTGTTGGCCTACTTTATAGTATGTCTCAAAACTGTTAGAAACATGTTTCTAATTAAAACAACCAGACAGTTTGGACTATGGTCAATCAACCTTTAAAAATATTTGATTGAGATGACTTTCACATAGTCAAGCATGTTTTTGCTGGTCAATGTGTCAGACATGGTTGAACTAAATTGTTTTTCTTATCAGTTGATTAATTAATTAAATCGGTTTAAAATTTAATAAAACTAATGTTCATACATCTAATACAAACCCATTCAATGTGATTCAAACTTGCATTTAAATTTATTTTAAACATAAATTTATATTAAATTATGTTACCATTTGAAAATTTAGTTTTGCGTATTTTCCAATTAGATAATTTATATAATTGTGAGAATTTAACCAGAATATTATCTGCAAGCTTTCCCCAAAGGCCAAACTCAAACTGAACCAAAGTAAATTATTACAACAATTATATATTCATTCCAATTTTACAGCACAGGATTACATTCAGTGACTAATTGCAGCGCTTATGTTTATCCTTTATACTAAGGCTCCAAATTTTGACTGACCAAAAGTAGCACATCAGAATCTATCATTCCATTCATAAATTAGTGACAAAATCTCACATGTGAAATATTATATTATTAGAAAATGATTAAGTAACCAAATCACTAAAAATAAATGTGAATATGTGATAAGGAAATTTTGTAGCACGGAATTATTTCAATTTCCACAAGAGTATAACAAATCAAAATCTACTAGTACACAATACACATAATATCAACAAAAATTCTTAGATATGACAAGCTACTGTAATACAAGCTAATTAATGTATAAAAAATCATCATTACCAAGAATCATTGCTACACATTGAAGAAATAAATAATCCTCTTTCTTTGTCGGCTTAATTATATAATTGGTCCCTTAATTATATTAATATTTTACGATTTAATTTTGTCTCTTAATTATTAAAAGGTTTAATTTGGCCCCTCAATTGTTTAAAATGAAACAATTATATCCTTGTTATCAGATCTGTTAATTACTTGACGGCAATCGATACATTTTGCTTCGATTGCCAATACAACTGATATAAAATGTTGTATTTTATAAAATGGATGCTTGGCACCTGATGTAAAAGGCTAAGTTTAGGTAAAGCTTGAGGACATTCTTTTACATCGGTTGTCAAGCATCTGATTTAAAAAAATACAATATTTTATATCAGTTATGTTGACAATCGATGCTAAAAGTTTTTATTTCTGACAAATAATCAACAGATGTGACAAAAAGGGCATAATTATTTCATTTTAAATAATTGAGGGACCAAATTAAAATCTTAAAATATAATTAAGAAACCAATTGTATAATTAAGCCTTGTTTGTCACCAGCAAATTTATGTACTCTTATCATTTTCCTTTTAATATCTTTTAGGCTTCATTCTTTAATAAATGAGTAACTTTGATAAATCACACCAACTACCTTTATTATTTTTCCAAATTCCAAAACTAACATTTCCTCTCAATGAGTATCTCTCAATTACAAACCCTCATACATTAATATTTGGAAACACAAAATGAAGTAGTGCAATAAGATAATATCATTGCAATTAGCATTGATAATTAAGAAAATAAAAACATTTCCATAGAACATATAAGAATAAGATGAAAACAATATTTTATCTCCTTTGTTTTTTTAATCACACCTTTTGAAGAAATTTTCCTACTTACTAATTTCAAGGATCAAGCTTCAATATCACCAGAAAACAACCAAGAATTCAATGTAGCAAACAAACACAAGTTATTTAAGAAAAAGCAATCTTACAACTTTAAATTCTGAATTTGATAATGTTATCAAACTTTACCTGAATTTTTTTTAACCAAGCAAGACATAAGAATATATTGATATCTATCAACAAAGCTGGTACAAGATGTACCTTGATCAACCAACATAACAATGATAAAGAAGCAGCCAAAGAATTGTTATAAACCCCTTACACAAGCCTCTCTCATATTGTAACGATGTAATTTTCTTAATTATTATTAAGTATTTTTAATTAAATTACAAGAATAATTAAAGTTATTTTATGTTGTTGAAAAATATAAATTAAGTGGGTGATGTTCTATGTTTTTATGAGAGATGAGTATTGTTGTGTGGCGCTTTGGTTTGGACCAGATTTAGCGAGGAGATCCCATTTTATTTTCCTTTCCTTTTTTATGACCATCCTTTGTACCAAAAGAGTCATTCTCATCTTTTCTCTCATGAAACCAAGATTACTAGAAAGAATGATTTCAACATTGCTACTTTAACATCAGTTTTTGATAAAACCGATGTTAACAAAAAAATGGTGGCTTTTTTGTAAATAAATTGATTTTGTTAACATCGGTTTTTGAAAAAACCGATGCTAACATGGCGATATTAACATCATTTTTTTAAAAATAGATGTTAACATGACGATGTTAACATTGATTTCTAAAAAACCAATGTTAACAAAGATGTTAACATTGGTTTTTTAAAAACTGATGTTGTTCTGCGAATGTTAACATTGGTTATTCAAAAATCGATGTTAACAAGCATAAGACAACATCAATTTTTATGAAAATCGATGTTGTTTTCTTCGAAAAATATATCTTCTTCTCACACGTTTAGTTTCATGATTGCCAGTCTCCCTCCCTCCCTTTCACCCTTTCGCATTGACGAAACCCCTTTCGTCCCTGTGACCAATCTTCATAAACCCTCACTGCAATAATTTTTCATGTTAAATAGTATGTTTCCCTCTCCTCGCTCACGCCAACCACACTTCTTAATACCAAACAAAAATTTCCTTCCATTTCTCTTTCTCTCTCAAAAAATGTCTTGTTGTGATGGCTCCAAGCAGCAACTAGATTCATGTTGTCCAGCGCCACCGTCCGCAGTGGCGACAATGCCTTTTCCCGCCAAAAGAGCACACGGGTGTGGCCACGGAGAATCCTCAATTCCCACACCTTCTCTGGTGGATGCACCATCTGCTCCTCCTCCGGCTTCCACCATTGGCGTTCTGTCTGGCGTCGTGCTTGTTCGTGCCACGTCACCACCTCCGCTGGTGGAATCTCTCATTTCCGCAGTCGTAAACTAAACCTAACCCATGCATTCCACTCTTAACAATTTCATCTTTTTATTTATATTTATAGAGGTTTATCTCCCCCACTCTTTCTATTTATATTTATGATAAACATCAACTAGTTATTTGTGCCTAAGCCCTGATCACGACTCTTTTTTTTGGCACGGGTAGAGAATCAAGTGTTGAACCCAAAATGGGCCAATGGTATATGATTGATAAGGTGAATATTTGAATCCTCTTTTTTGTGTTGATAGAAACTGAACAAATTTTTTAAAAATAATGTTGTGGCCTTTTTGAATGACTGAGGCTATTGAAGACTATGATTTTTCTTAGATAATATGATACTTGTGTATTCTTTTTATGAAACTACGCAATCTAATAATGATTTTTATGTGACATTCATGTTCATTCTAAAAATTTATGTTAAAATTTATTTTATCTTTGTTTAAGTTGTCAATGTTCTGGTGAAGGAATCTGTCATATATATGTTAGATATGGGTAGTGTGCTAAATTTATTTGTGGAACATTGGATTTTCCATCCCTATTTGCAGTTTTTTTATTGGGTGCCATTTTTAATCTATGCTTCTAAGGAATTTCTCTCTAAGGCTTTCGCTTTGTATGCAGTGCTTTTGTGATTGTGTGTCTGATTAGCTATTCTACCACTTGTTAACTTAAAATGTTATGTGAATGTGATGCTCGTGTTCTTCTACGGTTTATTTTTTTATATGATTTTGAATGAGTTTACATTTTCATACATTTCACTTTCTTATAATTCATTTTCATTCTTTTTTTTTCCTCTATGGATTTATATATTTCTCTTGTTGCTATATTAAAGATTACAAAAAATTTCTTATAGTGACATGTGATATTTTAAATATTTAAGAAGGTTAATTGTCTTTTGCAATTATTTCTATTGATTTTTCTCGTTTAAGCTTTTAATGTATCTTTAAAAATTACAAGGGAAATAAAGAGAATAGACCATATTTTTTTAGAAAAATGGCATTCTACATCAATTTTATACAAAATCAATGTTGTAAGTACTACTCAACATTGGTTTTTGCATAACTAATGTAAAAAGTATCTTTTCCACATCGGTTTTTTGACAAAATTGATATAGAAAGTTCCTTCTCTATATCAATTTTTAGGGAAACCGATGTTTTCAGGTGTACGACAACATTAGTTTTGATTTTTGCATATTTTCCATTTTTTGGTTTATTTATTATTATACGACATCGGTTTTCTTACAAATCGATGTTGTGTAGTGTATGTTAACATCAATTTTTGAAAACCGATGTTAACATTGATACTTTTAACGTCAATGATTTCAACATCGATTAAAAATCGATGTTGAAAGTCGAAAATAACCGATGCTAAAAGCCTATTTTCTAGTAGTGAGTCCTCTTTCTCCTCTTCTTTAAAAAATCTTCCCTCATGTTCTCCTCCACCCACAAGGAACTTTTTCAAGAATGGGACTTGGCCTCCCTTCAAGACAAGTGTGAACTTTTTCAAAAATCTTCCCACGTAACAAAAACAATGAAAATAATAATATACTTTATGAAGACCACATTAGACTTGAGTCAAATAACCACCGCTTGAGTTATGACTACACACTCCAATAAATAGCAAAATGCAACATTAAAAGATAAAACACAACATGAATTTTAGATCCAAAACCCTCCCCACACACTCTACTTTCATCATTAAGAAGTAAAAATTAACAAGTGTGATTACATGTTCAACACTCCATAACATGAAACATAAAAAAACCGAGTTAACGATTCTCATGTCTCACACCCTGTAAAAACTATTAAGCACAAGTTTTTTGTAGTAAGATGAAAATGCACATAGAGAATGTCAATGTGAGAGCTGAAGGGGTGGTTTGTTACCTTCGAAGACAACATTGCACTATTTGAGGGCATCAAGAGCGTTAGTGAGAGGATTAAACAAGAAAAACTTAAAGACCTAGCGAAACCAAATCCCTCAGTGTTTTAATGGTTTTTGTTGAGGCCATGACCCTCGAACAGGACATGGGCAGAAGTAGAATCGTAGAGCAGAATGATGCCATTCAATACCCAAACTAACTCAAGAAACACATTCATTTTGTAGCCATTGTCATACCAAAAAACTAGAAGAAAAAAATAGAGGTTCACAGAAAGAAAGAAGAAAAGAATAAAAACACTAATTCACAAAAATAAGAAGAAAATAAGACCGTGTTTGGAGAGGGAGCATGTGAAGCTTTTAGAGAAGAAAAACCCTAATATCATGATGGTGACAGTGATGGCAATGTAGACAAAAGTTGGCTTGAGGTGCAGCAAGGAAAGCAACGATTTCCGTTGGAGGGAACGAAAACTCTAAGAGTGTGTTTGGAAGTAAAGATGAAAATAATATTGAAGAGAAATTTTGCACTTTTTAGTGAGACCCACACCTTTTATACTCTAATTTAATTTAAAAAGTTCTCTTTTTATTTTCATTCTTTAAAGCAACCATACCATAAGCGGGAACAAAAGAGGATAGGAGGGCATTTTATTTTACGGGGTGGGGTGATTTTCTAAAATGGTTTTAATTTCAAGTTATCTATAAAAAAACAATGTAAAACAGTTAAAAAGTGAATTGATATAGAAATATATTCTTTAAGATCGGTATAACTTTTATCCAATCTTAAAACAATTTTTAGATTGATTTTCTTACAAACCGTTCTAAAAAGACTTCTTTTAATTATAAAATTGTCATCACGTTTTCTTAAAATGTAACTTTTGCACTAGTAGCTTTATCTACATGTTAAATCAAATATTCCAATATTTTGTTTGTTATTTACAATAAATCGACATGAAAGTAGGATATATTTTGTTTATTTGCTTTCTAAACTCATACAGTATTTTCTTCACAATGCTTTTCATTGATACTTTGTTCAATATATAACAAGAAGGGCTTATAGCTTTAACTCAAAAATATTTTTCAATGCTAGAGTCATTTATAATTGCTTTGTCCATTTCTCTAATGTTTTATTATTTCATTCTATGTCTTGTGATTTGTATTCTTTCTTTCTTTTTCTATTGGCTATAGTTTTAGTTAATCTTTTTTATATTTTGTATATTATTTTTTATTTAATATTTTTATATTTTTTATTAATATTAAGGATTACAATTTATTTTATAAATTAAAAAAATAATGTAAACAAAAAACTTAAATTTAAATAAAAATAAAAAACTATTTTTGTCGTCAGTTGCGACCGAATTTGCAACAGATTGTTAACGTGGTTGCTTATTTCCATTAGCAACCGAATTAGCCACCAAAATGTAGGGTCGCTATTAATTTTGGTCCCTATTTCGGTGACTATATATCTATTTACACAAAAATACTTTAGCGACCAAAGAGGGACTTGAAATTAGCCACCGAATACTATTTTCGGTTGCTATATTATGATGAGAGCAACCCATGTTGATTCAATCGCTATTAGACTAATTTACTATTATAATTGCGACGGAATTAACCACCGAATATATTTTTTTTCTTCTACCATTTAGAAACTAAAATTTTAATTTATTTTAAATCATAATAAATATATCATATATACTTGAATACATTTTATACTTGAAAATTATTTAAATAATATATTAGTGTTATTTTTAAATTAATAAAAAAAATTACAATATTTTATAAATCATAATAAATATATAATATTTTTAATTATACTATGATAATTTTTAATAAATTTAACAAACCAATATTTAAATTTTTGATTAAGATAAATAAATCATACTTATCATTAATTTTTTTGGACAAAATAATTATTTATTTCATATAATTATTTAAAAATTATAATAAATAAATACTATTTATATTATGAAAATATGTGTTATAATCAAATTTTGTAAAATTAGGTATTTTAAAATATAAGGCATAAGTGTAACACTAATGATTCATTAAGATTCAATATGGTCTAAGTAAAATTTATGCATTGATGAAACCCAATTGAACTTTAGTATAATATTGCACTAAGCAATGTCCCATTAAGATATAATGGATAACTTATGTATTTACTAAAATCCCAAATTGATTTTAACTTAAGGCTTAATTGCAAAATTCATCCCCTTATTTTTCCTATTTCACCAAATTAGTCCTCCTATTTTTTAATTCATTATCTAAGTCTCCATATATTTCAAAATTCACTATTTAAGTCCCTGAGTTAAGTGATTTTAATCGTTAGACATTGGAGTGAGATGCACACTCCTTTAACCACTACACCCAAGTGCTTATTTGAATATTTTGTGCAAAATATAATATTAATATAAGTTTTATGCAAAAAAAGAATTTTAATATTATAAATTATATTTTAATTTAAAAAATAATATGTAAGATTATGAAAATATAATAAATTAAAAAAGAATAAAATTTGAATTTTGAACAATTTTTGCCAAAGACTTATATTAATACTATATTTTGTACCAAATATCAAAATGGGTATGTGGGTGTAGTGGTGAAGGAGTGTGTCACTCACTCCAAAGGCCATGCTTTTAGTTATTCCGCAAGCCCATTTTCACTCACTCCATTATAGTTAACATTTAAAATTTAATAGTCAATGGTGAACTTAGAATTGTGAGAGTTAACTTAGAATTAATTATTTAATTTTTATAATAATAGATAATAACAAGGTTTAAAAAAAATAACTTACATTTTCAAGAAGGAACAAATATAAAGCTTTAGTAATAACTATATTGCATGAACTTCTGATAATTATTATAAAAGATAAAAGATAATTGACACAATTAAATCTGAGGGACTAAAATTATACTTTTGTGATACTTGACAATTCGAACATGAAAAATTAAAATCTCACAATTACAATTTTTGAGGAACAAAAAATATAATTAAGTGTAATAAAAATATAATAAGGACTTAAATACTTTTGATTATTGGATATTTTGTTAAGGTCCATTTTTATTTATGCGTTAATGTCCACTTTTATACCTTACTATGAACATCTATTTATTTTCCTGAAAACATAGGGCTAACGCCCTAAAGAAAAACTACATAGAACATGTTAAGGTATTGCTATCCGCACTTAACAAGTCCAAAACAAAAAGACACTTCCACAAACACGTACTTACTTGAACAAAGTAAAAAACTACATAGAACATGTTTGTTAATTTTTTATAGTAAAAGGAATTAATTTGTTTTTTATTATTATTATCATCATCATCATTAGCAATATTATTATTATTATTATTATGATCATCATCATCATCATTATTATTATTATTATTATTATTATTATTATTATTATTATTATTATTATTATTATAAAATATAGGAACACTTCACACTTAACCACGAGGGGGGGGGGAATTGGTTAAACCTTGGTAAATTAAAAATTCTTAAAACAAAATCAGAGTTTTCCTTAGGATCTTTATCACTTTTGAAACCAAGAATACTTATTCAATCAAATGCTCAGTCCAAGGTATCCAATAGCTCAAAATTAAATTGATAAGCAAAGCAAGATAATCAAGATGGACAGAAAATAATCAAGAACGAAATTAAAATCAAAGCACAAGAAATTTATACTGGTTCACTTCAAACACTATGAAGGTACATCCAGTTTTCTTCCACTCAACACTAGAGTGCAGTTCCCCTATTGCAAATTTTCTGTTCTTACAATTAATTACAAAGTTTCTCTTTATCAACTGTAGATAAAGTTCAGTAATCTAAAACACTATTAGATTCTTAGAGACAAACCCACTGTGAACACTACTCAGCACAACCCCTAGAGAAACCCTATCTCTAGATTACAAGCAAGAAACCCATTTACAATAGAAAATCAAATACAAATTCAAAACAGAATTACAACCACTAAGTTAAGGAACGAAATCACCTGATGATCCAGTAAGTGAATATGCACATGAATGAATGTACCAGGTTGAAAGATGAAATTAAAACTCAGAACATCTCCTTCCTTAAACTTTTAAGAGAATCTTCTTGCTTCAAGAATCACTTAATAACCCATAAGTGTATTAGTGAAAGCAAGAACTCATAGAACCCAAAAAATCACCAAGAAAGTATTTAGAAGGCTTATGCTAGCTCAGAATACGAATTAGTCAAGTTACAAAACAAGCTGAGCAAGGGTTCTATTTATAACAAACTTTTGTAACTGTCAGTAATCGATTAAACGCGCCCAATAATCGATTATTTCACTTATGTAATCGATTAAATCAACCATGTAATCGATTAATGTGTTCTACAGAAATCTGGGTATGGGCAACGAACAGAATAATCGATTATTCCGTCTTGTAATCGATTAAGACAGGAAGCTTGATAAACTTGAGAAACACTGTGTAATCGATTACGGATTTTGGTAATCGATTAAGACAGAAAGCTTCATAAAACATGTTGAACTATGTAATCGATTACTATATTTGGTAATCGATTAATGTAACAAAACTAGTTAAGCAAAGGCATATGATGTAATCGATTACTAACCTTTGGTAATCGATTAAAACGTTTATCAAGGCAGTTTATATGTAAACGTAGGTAAAATAATCGATTAATCTAATACGTAATCGATTACATTGTTCTTGAAGAGTTTTCCAGAAAGAACTAAGAACAAAATAATCGATTATATTATTATGTAATCGATTAAACTAGTAGAAAATGTATTTTCCCAAAAGCCTTTGATTTAATTCAAAAAACTTAATCAATTTATCAAAGCCTTGTGAATTCTATAACTCTAATTAAACGACTTAATGAATGATGTGAATGTAATGCACTTGGATCACCAGAAATGCTTCTTCCTTTTACATTTAATCACAAATTAATCTTCAAGGCTTCAAGGCATGTTGAAAGTTCAAAACTAAGCTTGATTCTTTGTCCATTCTTCAAGTGACCCCTTTGAAACCAACAATCTCCCCCTTTTTGGCTTTAAACATGCCAAATCTTCATTGATTGACAGTAAGGCTTGGAGTTAATTATTGAATTAATTTGAAGAAATTTGAGCTTTACAAACCTGAAAATTTTCAATCCCTTTGCCAAGACAAGTGTTAAAAGCATTTGTGATTCAAGTAGCATTCAATTACAAGTCATAAACATTGATTAAATTCCTTTTAACATCACAGCTCCCCCTAAATTACAGCATCCACTCAGTTCAAGATTTTGGGCAAAAATGGAACAAAAAACAAGGGCAAACAGAGCATGCTGCAAAGCATATTTATTCAGTCAATTCTCCCCCTTAATCAAACATTTCTCCCCTTATTTGGCTTGTTAAAAGTCAAAAACAATTAAGGCACAGTGGAAAATGAACTAAAAATATTATATTAATGCATAAGGGAGTCATTACATAGTGAAATTTAAAAACAGTCCTAGAATTCTATAGAAGCATTACATAGTGAAATTTAAAGCAATCCTAGAATTCTACATAAGCATTATCATTCATGTTTGCTTCTAAGGAGTCTAGCCTTTCCCTAATATCTTCTAAAGCCTCATGAGTTTCAGCTTTGAAGTCCTCTTGCATCTTGAGCATAGAGTCCATTTTCTCCAGCATCAAGGACTCAAACTGAGAATAGAGAGGCTGTTGAGGATTCCCTTCTTCTTCATCTCCAGAATCAGCCACTTGGTGTACTTCAATGTCATCAGCAGCAGCAGCAGCAGAAGGATGGGCTTGACCAGCCATGATCCAACCATCAGGGGTCTTCCTCATGGCCATTTTGGTGAGATGCTTCTCTGTGATCAAGCTGTTGGAGGATTCAGTGTTATCAACCACTTCATTTTCAACATTAATGTTGAAGTGGTCAATAAATCTAGACACCAGCACAGGGTAGGGAAAAGGATAGTTTGTTAACCTTTTTGATTTGAGCATGATTTCTTCAAAGATGAGTACCCAATTCATGGGTATGTTGTTCTTCAAACCATAGACCAATTGAAGGTCTTCATCTGTTGCTTGGGCATGGTTGGTAGCCCTTGGAGTGATTACATAGGTAATAATGTAATGGAGGAGTCTATCCTTAGGGGTCATGGGTCCAGTCCCTAATCTATTCCTAAGTTGCATGTGTGGATCATGCAACATCTCCCTATAGGTGTCCATTTTATTGTACCCATTTGGTTCCTCATCAAACCTCCTAGCACCCTCACAGATGACACCAGCCACAGACTCCCAAACTTCAGGGGTAATCTCCATTGTCACACCCTTGACTTTGGAGACCATGTTCCCATCCATGGACCCTTTGGCACGGGTGTAGAACACCCTTACCAATTCAGGGTAGTATGTACCCTTCATTTCCAGAAATCTTCTAAGCCCTTGGGCTTCAAGGAAGGCTGGGAATTGGAATCCCTCCCTAATAAACCAATCTAACTCTAGGTATTTAGGGGAGGCTACTGGTTTGGTTGCATTGAACTATAAGTAGTTCATTTTATCAGACTCTGTGGAAAACCACAAATCAAGTCTGTTTGGGGGTTGAGGTGGAGGTGGGTTGGATGAAGATTCACCCACTTTTCTTTTGGAGGATCTAGCACGTTTTGGTGTAGGGTTTGACATGGTTTCAGAGGAGAGGTTTGGACACAAGAAAGCTTAGAAAACCAGAAATTTTAGAGAGAGAAGATAGATAATGGTGCAGATTTTTCATTGATGCAATGCACTATTTATAGGCAAAATTGAGGCACCTAACGTCCATATTTTTGAAAAATAGCTGTTGGGGACAGTTAAGGCACTTCATTGGCCTTGGATTTCCTTTAGATTTAATAGGGCAGTTACATTTCCAGAAGAAAAAAAACTGTCAGAACATGTTCAACAGCATACATAATCGATTATTTCGTTAAGTAATCGATTATTTTGGCACATTTGGGACACAAAAATTGCTTATGGTAATCGATTATCCCGTGGCGTAATCGATTATTTCCTTACCAGCCAAAGGTAGAAGACGAGATGTAATCGATTATATGATAATGTAATCGATTATATTGTTAAATTGGGATTTTTCTCAAGTATTAGGGCTTATGTAATCGATTATCCCGAGTGGTAATCGATTATTCCAGTGGATCACACAAACTGAGGGATTGATTTTATGTATAATAATCGATTATCTCAAGTGGTAATCGATTATTCCAGTGGGTCACACAAACTGAGGGATGGATTTTATGTATAATAATCAATTATCCCGATGTGTAATCGATTATTCCAGCGGGTTGCTTAAACAGAGGAATGGATTTTAATACGAAGAATAATCGATTACAAGATCAATGTAATCGATTACTGGAGTACAATTTGCATACAAAATGTGATTTTTGATGAATTTAATCAATTAACTCGTGGTGTAATCGATTACTACTGTAAATACATTAGAAACAGAGCATTTTTGCATATCACTTCGAATTTCAATCATTCAGTGACAAATGCAGCAGTGGGGCTTCAAACAGTTATGGAAAAGCATATAATAAACAAGCTATCATAGATTACTTTCATCAAGAATTCCTAGCATGTTTCTAAGTGCATAAAATCTATCCTTTAGCAATGGTTTAGTAAATATGTCAGCAAGTTGATTATGGGTATCAATGAACTCAACCTTGATGTTACCTTTCTGCACATGATCTCTTATGAAGTGATGTCTAATTTCAATGTGCTTGGTCCTTGAGTGCATGACAAGATTTTTTGAAATATTTATTGCACTTGTGTTGTCACAAAGTAGTGGTATCTCTTTAAGATCAACTACATAATCTTGCAATTGTTGCTTAAGCCATAGGCTTTGTGCACAACAACTCCCAGCTGAGATATATTCAGCTTCAGCAGTTGACAAAGC
>CM023951.1:18714701-18762095 GCA_013407115.1 Glycine latifolia | reverse complement strand
TGTGTGTGTGTGTGTGTGTGTGTGTGTGTGTGTGTGTGTGTGTGTGTATGTATATATATTTCATTGATTTTTAATTCAATGTAATGAATTAAAATGTTTTACAATTTTAACTTTATAAATTTATGTAGTCAAAGGAGTTTCAAAGACCACCAACTGCTTGGGAGGTGATGGAGAAAACTAAGAAATTAAAGTCGGGAGAATGGGTCAATGATAAGTCCCGTGAATTTGCTGTAAGTTATTTTTTCTAATTATATCACTTTATTTGATATATTGTAGTTGATATTATAAATGAGCTCTTACCTTTGGTTAATATCTCTTGAACTTATTTACATCTCTTGATTTTCTTTTCTTTTGCAACTATTAAATGTTTGTGATTGGCTAGTATAAACTTTGAAGCCTACTATAGTAGATTAAAGTCAATTTTTTTTCTATATTAGTGATGATTTTCTTGAATATTAATTCTTATATGGCTACACATTTAATAATTTATCTTCATATCTCACTTTATATTGCAGGAGAAATATCAACATCGTCAAGACGAAATCTTACAACATTTGGCAAAGGAAGGCATATCTGCAAGGGATTCCCCTGACACTGTTACTACTGTTGATGTTAATGAAATATATTTAAATGTTGTTGGAGGTCTAAATTACAAGGGGAATGTGTATGGGATAGGTACTTTGAGCAAAAAGTTTAGTTGCTCAAAATTAGCTCCATCTACTTCTATTACTCTTGTGGAAGACCAAATAGAGGAAATGCATGAGACAATTACTAAATTGAATGTTGATCTTATGGTGACGGTTTATAAGGAGAAAAGATGTTGGAGCTGGTAGAGAATTACGACCATCAAAGTCAAGAGATGAGACAACAAATGCAAGAGCAACGTGAGCAAATTCGTCAACAAAGTGAGCAAATGCGTCAACAAAATGAGCAAATGCAACGTATATTACAACACTTGCATATTCAGTCTATCATGCCAGCTCTTAGTCCATCAGCTACCACAACAGATGGAACTAAGCACCATGTTGACGATGCTCAGGTTGATCGTTCTCATGACATGTCAAAGGACCATTAACTCCTGGTTATAATTTATTTGAGTTTGATTATGCTATATTAGTTATGAATTTGAACTTTATTAAACTTTGACATTTCGTTTTGTTAAACTTTGAAAATTTTGAATTTGCACTTTATCAATCTTTAAATTAGAACTGTTATTAGACATATTTACATATTATCAATGTCCATTTTTATTTATAAGTTTGAATATATAATTTATTAAAATACTATTTATAATCAATACTTATTAAGCAGGTTAAAATTTAAAATATGAAAAAAGAAAAAATCAAGCATATTTTAATTTATCTTATATTTTAAAATTATATATTAAATAGCGACTGAATTAGCGACGAAAATGTATTTTCAATTTATTTTATATTAACAAATTAAATATTAAATAGCCACCGAATTAGCGACTGAAAGGTATTTACTTTTAAAATTAATTAATAAATAGCGACCGAACTAGCCACCTAAACGAAATTTATTATAAAATTAATTACTTAATAGTGACTGAATTAGCGATTGAATATTAGTTTAATTTACTTTAAATTTAAAATTTTATTATGTATTATAATTCAAGTTAGCGACTGTCTGTTTTGGTTGCAGATTTGGTCATAGTTAAAAATAGTAACCGAATAGACTGTGGTCTAATTTAATTAATTTTTGTGACCAACTATTTCAGTTGCTAATCTGCAACCAAAATCAAAATCGGTGACTAAGGACATAGCGAGTCAGGTTTTTGCGACGCACATAAATTGGTCGCCATTTCGATCTAACCTATTTAGTGACCTAATTCAATGATTTAGCGACAAATTTTGTTGGTCGCTAAATCATGTTTTGTTTGTTGGATACACATATTTGTTCAAGAAAAATATTAAAAGTGAATCAACATCAGTTTCATTCCCTTGATAGCGAAGATAAATTACCTCAATATTTGGGTCCACATTTTTTGTCTGATCCTTCAAATGACAAAACACAATGGGAGGTCAATCACTAGTAGTATACAAAATGAGATGAACGAATCAATTCCAAATAAATCTAAGAAATGATCATTGTGTAGAACTGTATAGTAATAGTTGTCTATACAAACAAGTTGATAATTAATATTGTTTCTAATTTTTTATTTTATACTTGTGCTTAATTTGTATTATTGATTTTATATTAATGCATTATTAAGTTGTTTTTATTTTCATAAATACTTTTATTATTAAATTATTTTCTGTTGTTAGTATTAAAATAGTTTTATCAAATAAAATTAATTAATGATATTATAGAAAATTAGTAATTTACTTAATGATAACTATAAAAAATAATTAAAAAGAATTTAATATTATTTGATACATTTTAACTTAATATTAGTAAAAATATATTAAAACATTGATTAAAAATATTGAACTAGAAACTAAAAATAAAATCTAATTAAATTCGTTTTAAAAATTAATTTAAAAAAATTACAATTTTAAAGTCATAAATCAATTGATGACATATAATAACTATTTAAAAAAATTAACATGATTTGAGGTCAAAAATTAATTTACGACTTCAAAGTTATAATAAAAAAATAGAAGTTATTTACTTTTTTATAAATTCAATAAAAAAATAAAAATAAAAACAAAAATAGTGTAATAATTTATGACCTTATCTTGAGAAGTCATAAAATATCTTACAATTTACCCATTGGATATTAATTCAAAATTTACTCATACCCTTTTACAGATATTAATTCAAAATTTACACATTTGATAAATTGCTGAAATATTGTCCCCTTTTATAACTTTTATATTCACAAGGTATTGCAGAAGTGAAAGGAAGATCGAGGGCAGAAATGAAAAGAAATATACCACTTGTACTTGTTCGTAACAAGTACAATAGATATGAAATATTTAAAATCCATGTAGGGCCCACATCATAATCTTCTTAGCTCAAGTTCGATGAAATACGAAGAAATGTGTAGAATGCCCATGAGTATCCTCACTTTTTAAACACAAAAATTTTGGATAACTGGAGGGCCAATAAAACAGAAAGACTATCTACAAAAAACTTGTGCCGAAGAATCAGCCAACAAATGAATGTGAAGAAAAGAAGGTGGAGACTCAAAGAATCCATGCCCCATTTAGATAAGGCATCCGCCGAATAGTTGGCTTCCCTAAAAATGCAATCGGCAAATACCAAGTGGGGTAAAGAGAGATCGAAGAGATAGAACTTGATACACAATATGTTATGAGTATGTATTATAAAGGATAAAATAGTAATTTTCATTAATAATATAATTTCTTTTTTTTTTCCTTTCTTTCAAACTTAACAACTTGTTAATTTTACTTTCATTTTATTTGTCTTAAACCAAACACTTTTTTTTTAATTCTAGCACAATTATTTTTACTCTATTTATTATCTATTTTTGTTCTTTTTATCACATACCTACTTTCACCCTTAGAGTGAATAATGAAAACTCAGGAGGTATGTGTTTTTTTTATGTGGAGGGATCAATAATTCAATATGTTAAAAGATACAAGACCATAATTTCCATTTTGCTTTTTGTCTAGGAATAGGAATATCCCCATTCATGATAATAAGCTAGAGTTTGTACTGAATGGACTTGATGTACATATCTAGTTTGTCCTTCCAGTAAGAATAATCTCACCTATGAAGCTTGGTGGCCTTGTGAGATACTCCCTTAGTAATAAATTGATTGTTTTGTTCTTATCTTCCATCTGGATCTTTTACTCTAGACACTATCAGGTGCTCAACCCTTAAAGGCTAAGCTTTCATACCAAGGTCTACCCCAAGCTTGATGAACACCTAGTATTTTTTGTCCTATCAAGCGACTAAGTGCATTTTCACAATGACTAAATCTATGATTGTCTTAAAGATGGATTTACAATTAGAACTTAATCTTTCTCTCAATATGTTCAAAGTGTTTTTAGAGCTTTTCTTAAATTTACAAAAATATACAAAAGTCTTTTTACAAAAAGAATAATGAATGTTTGCATGCAAGGTTCACGTCCTTGTTCCTCAAAGCTTCTGGTATTAATGGCCTTTATCTTAAAGTGTCCATTGTTTGACAACAGGTAGATTTCTTCACTTATTCTTCATCTGATGATAATGATCGAAAAATCATTTAATGCTTCTATTGAATGCATATCATTTCTTTATGCAAAGAGTCCACTCTAGTTGGCTATTGTGTCAAGAACTTCAGCAGATAGTCACTTCTCATCTGTCAGAGTATGTCTGCTTAGCAGAGTGGGTCTTTTGATGAAGTTTGGCACTTTCAGATGTTAAGCTTCATTTATAATTCATAGGATTCGATGGATCCTACATGAATGACTTTGCAAAACAAGTCTCAAACACAGATTAATAAATCAAGTCTTAAATTCTAACTCTTATATATTGTATCAAATCATGGTTTTATCCTGCTATTGTCTGATAGTTTAGGCGCAAACTCACGAAACACAATTTGATAACACATAAGATGCAACTTTTAATATTTGTATTTATTTCCATCTAATAAAAATAATTAGAAGTCTTGATTCATCTTAAGACATAAATGTTTTTTGACTTAACATTATTTTATTTTATTTTTAAAATAATTTCAAATAAAAAAGGGATTTCAAATTATTTTAAAAATTGAAATAAAATGAAAATTACATAATTATCCTTTAACTTTTATTAATTTAAGTTAAAAAGGTTTTTTGGTGCAAATGAAAAGGTGTTGGATGCTAACATACACATTCTAAATTTAAGTGGGTCTATGTTAGCTCTCTCTCTCTCTCTTTATATATATATATATATATATATATATATATATATATATATATATAAGATAGGATCCATTTACATTAGGTGTAACTCTTAGACTTACACCAAATCTAAATCATTGATCAATGCTAATCTAATGGTTTATAATATTTCAACAAAAGAATTAACAATCTTTCACGTGATGAACTTGCCTAATCCTCTCCAAGTTCATTCAGCATCTTAGAAGGGTCATGGGAGAAGCCAAATTCTTCAGCCCCACCATCTAAGCCACAATCGAACAATCTCTTATCTTTGTCTCTTCCACTGTCCTTCTCTCTACACTGTTTATCGATCAAAATATCCTTATCTTGCAATCATAGATTTTATAGCACTACTACATATGTGACATTTAACATCATTTTTTTGCCTAACATTTAGTAAAAATGTTACTAAAAGATTTTGAGGGAAATGAGCTATACATAATATTTGATAAAATATCATGAAATCATATTAATAACAGTAATTCATATTTGGTCACATTTTTAAAAATGTTTGCAAAAGCTTTTAGTAACATTTTTATTAAATTTTACTAAAGATCACATGTGTGGTCGTGTAAGCTTGTTCACAAAGACCAAGAATGATTAGGAGGAAAAAAACAACAACTACAATATAATCATCTAATCGCTTATCCTTCACAGGGGTTGATTTGCACTCTAAACAAATAATTGCAATTGATCAAACAAAAATAACTCGCCAATTCTAAATTTCTGCAATATTAAATTTGAGCTTTAAATAAAGAGAGCAATCATTGATAATGCACTCAGTGCATTCGGCCTTGGTGGAGCCTACTCCATGGTTGTGATATCATACTGCAACCACTGCAATAGGAGAAGAAGATGTTGAAATATTATAAATCACAGGATTGGACAAGTTCATCACATGACTACTTGCTATCTTTTTTTGTTGGAATATTATAAATCATTGGATTAACATGGACCAATGGTTTACATTCGGCGTGCATGTGTGTCCAAAGTTTGAACAATCAAATCAATGTAGTATATGAAAGGAAACACCATAAATGTATACTATATAAATCTATTTATTGTGCATGATGTCATTAATTCTAATAAATGCGACTAATTTTTTTTTACTAAATTAAAATAATTTTGAATCTTTAATAAATAAGTAATTAATTAAAGAATTCATAAAAGTAACAAAGAATTAAATATTAATGAAATGCATTCCACTTTATAACAGAAATGACATAATGGTATGTAAATAAGGAAAAAAAGTGAAGGGCAATTTCCATGGACTACCCATAACATAATAAATGAAATTAACAACTTGAACTCATGAACATGGTGCAGTCCAATGAGACATCCATACCTCGTTCCTTCAAAACACCATGTACTTGTGACTTATCTTCTTTCTCTTCCATTTGTCTTCATGTTCAACATTAGAGACCGTAAACTAATTGAACCCTTAAGGACCCACTCACACAAACAAGTATTGTATGCCATGGTATTCAATAAGCACCCACTGACAGAAACAAGTATTGTCAATATCACACACAAGACAAGTCTATTCGTAAAATAAGTTTATTCTTCCACGCACACAGAAACTACAATTTTAACTAAACAAGATTAATAACCACACCTAAGTGGAATAAAAACTGATTTAATATAAATAATCCATTTAATATCTCTTTTAGTTATATTATACCAGTTATCATATTAGCACTTCTCTCTCTTCATTTTCTTTTTCACGCATTGTGTCGATTAGAATTTATTGGCAATAATACAATATTCATTTCCACTACTTACACCATCAACAAGAAATCTAAAAGACAACCACGCATCGTGTAGAAGATCTTTGATTTTCCATGAACTCACAAGAACAAATCACATGAACACAAAATAAATTGATTAATTAATAGAGGCATTGATTAATTGAAGAAATTCATTAAAATAGATAAATAGAAGATAACATGCTTACACAAAACACCAAGAAATAAAACATTGTAAAGAACCCTCCTCTTATTCCACCCTTATGATGACACACTATCACACTTCAATTAAGACCTAAAACATAAATAAAACAAAAAAAATAGTTAAACATGACACATTTAGAGAGATCTTTGTTTGGTTCAACTATTTGTTGTGTCCTTTCCCTTATTTCATCACTTTCACATCATTCACCACTCATGGATTCCGCAACTAACCATGTCCCCCAATTGGTTGCCACCCCCATTTGAGTCAATAGGATTATTATTATTATTGTCATTATCAGTTTTGTTTCCTTCTGGAATGTACTTGTAAATCTCAAGATTCCAAAAGGTGGAGAGCGTGATCTTAACATTTTCGCCAGCAATGACTTGGCCGCCAATGACACCACCAATGACTTGGCCTTGAGAGGTGGAGAGGTGGATCCCGAAGGATAAAGGAGGGGGAAGGGTTGCTCCAGAGTGAAGGTTGTAGTGGTTGTTGAATAAGTATGATCCATGTAGGGAGAGCAAGGTGAAGGGACCCTGGAGTGTTACGGCGGCGGCGCCATATGGCGAGTTACGAAGGGCCACGCTGGTGATTATGCCAGAGGCGCTAAGGATAGTGAGGTTGATGCGACCTCGACGAGCAACGTCAAGAATGGACTCCATAATGTCCCTACCCGGGTCCACATTGATGATGATGAGCCTTACAGATGGCTCATTGGGCTCGGCCATGGGGAGGGAAATGGTCTTGGGCTTGTTCTTGGAACCTGGTGGCCTGCCACGTGGCTTCTTAGGAGGTGGGGTTGGGAGAAGGAGATTCTCTTGGGGCTGGTTTGTAGCAGCAAGTGGTGGTGGATGGTGGGGGCATTGAGAGGAGGTGCTTATGTGGTTGTTCCGAAAGGATGTCGATCCTAAGACAGAGGATAATGAGTGCTTGGAATTGTTTGTCATTGTTCGAGAAATGTTTAGAGTGAAAGAAAAGGATGGTGTGATGCTTTGTTTATTTTTTTTGGGGGGGGGAGGGGGGTGGGGGATTAATTTATAGAGCGGTGGTGGCAGTGACTTCTCTAAAGAGTTGAAGAAAAAAATAATCAAGTGGCCTTTTGAGAAAGATTTCAAGTATAGAATGTGGGCACACTAGTGAAGGGTTTTAAAAGTGGGGTTTCCTTTTTGGCACAATGTAACAAAAGATTTTAAGTCTTTGAGAATTTTATTTATAAAAGGTAATATAATTTAAGGTTGATATTATAGTCAAAGGTTTTGAAATCATTTATTGAAATATATAGTAAAACTATTTGATAAGGGTTCTATGCTATAAATACACTAGTCATAATAAAATGAACAATGTTAGTAATATATTATTTTTAATGTATTATTTAATTAGGTCAAAGTCAAATTAGATTCATTAATTACTTTCGAGTGTATAGATCAATTATCATGAGATTATTCCAATTTAATATGTTATCTAGAGTCCTAATCATGAAAATGCTACTACGTAAAATACTTAGAAAAAACAACCTAGAGGGTTCCTATCTAATTCGAACAAGTTTCCTTTCATGAAAGGTAAAATGTGGTCTCCATAAACAAAATATTAGACTCATTAATTGAATAATAACATTCAATGAGACACATTTTATTATGTGAATTTTATTCAGTAATAAAATAGAAATAAAAATATGGTTCATGATAAATAGAATTCAATTAACTTCTCAATATCATGTGAATTTTATATAGATTTTACTCCATAAATTAACAAATGTACGTTAAGATAAATAAGTTAAAATTTGTATTAATTAAACTTTTCTAATTGAATTACTTTATTTTATTATAACATATGGAAAAATATGTTAATTTTTTTTATAATAACTGATTTCTTTGATTTCTTTAATAGCATATACTTAATGGAATCTATCTTTGAATTATCTTGTACTTGTTTAATTAAAATTATTTATTAAAATTTATAATCAAAGTTATCTAATATAGAAAATCAGAAATCAATGACACATGTGGTAATACATGAGTCTTTTAATTAATCAAGGTTTAGGATTCAATCCCTAACTTTCAAATGAAATCGTGATAGAAGATATATGACTTTATCCTACAATAGGCCGAATTGGTAGGAGGAGGATTAAGTTGGTGATTAACATACTTGTTTCAACTTATCCATTTTAAATGAATCTCTTCAATTATTCAACACCTATTTTTTTTATAAAAAAAATTAGTTTCATTTTCGTTCAAGTGATATTTTCGTTTGAGAGAAGTATAAGTTCATGGAAAATTGAAGATCTTCTATTATGGTGCATGATGGTTTTCAGAATTCTCCTTGATGGCTAATTTGGTGTTACTGATGGAAATAATTATTGTATTGTTGACAATAAATGCTATTTAACACCATGAGAGAGAAAGCGAAGTGACAATATGATAAGTGATATAATATAACAATTTGGAAGGATAAAGAAAAAGAAAAGAGGGATTAAATGAGTTTTTATAATATTGTGTCCATATATAATGTTAAATGGAAATTGTAGTTTCTATGCAACTTGTTTTGCTTATGGACATATGTTGTCTGCAGAGTAAGACCTAATATTTATGGTGTCCTGGTAAAAACAAGAAAATGATGCCATCTTAATCGTTTGAAAATTATTCATATTGCATTTTTTTTTTTTGCAAAACCATCAATAATTAGTTCATAATCAAGATTCTTAAAAAAAAATATTTCCAACATATATTAAAGCAAGATTATTTAATTTACCTTGTGACATATTATAGGAATTTAACAATTTCAATTTCGAATTCTTTCAGCAAATGCAACAGTAATAAAAATAGATAATATTATTTTATAAGCTATAACGCATTTGGAAAATAATTAAATGTCTTTAAAGAACTAAATATCATAAGGCTTGATTTTGATTTAATTCTTAAAATGTCTCTAATGACTTTTGATTCTTCAAATACCATCCAAATATAAATTATCATGTTTAAGATAAGTTTGAAGATATTCACAATGTAATTTAAAGTCTTGATAAGAGAATGGTTTAAGTCTTTTAACAGTAAAAAATCCAAAAATTTCTCCATATATCTTATATTGCTTAAATCTTCTTTTAAGTATGCCAATCTTTTGAATCCTAGACCTTAGTTTAAGGACCCAACCATTGAATCACTTGTCACAACCACTTTTGGTTTTCTATACATGTTAGATAAATTTGCTTATAACTTTTAATGAATAATTTATAATTAATCAAAAAGTAGAAAAGCTAAAGATTGATTCCATTTGTTTACTCTAAAAGAACTCAATTATTGGACCTTTTTTGCCCTTATTTATTTTACGATACCAGAAAAATATTAGTAAATGATATTTTTTTATACATAAAAATGTACGAAGTTTGGTTGGTAGGGAAGACCTGTATGCCTCTAAAAAAGTCAGGGAAGGTTTGTAAGCATAAAATGGTTAATATTTTTTTAAAAAATAATAAACATTAAATTTATTATTATTATTTAAAATTATAGTACAATTTATATAAAATAAAAAAATTTAAATTCTATTTCCTATTTAACTGATTGTAAAATTTTATAGATTAACCAAAAGAAATTTTTTAAAATGAATTGCAACAACATTATTTAACGAACTCAATTATTTTACTGATATTATTTTATCATATATTTTTTATCTGATTACAATAGAGAAATTTAAACAATGCATTTTGAATACATTTTGCTAATATACAGTTTATTATTGATTTAAATTCGTATCAAGTTTACATAATAATATGTGTGTCTTTCAATTCTATTTCTCATCAAATAGGTCTTAAATGATTTTTACCTATCTAAAAATGAATTTAAGAAGTAATACAATGTATTTAAATAATTATTTTTAAGAAATACATTTCAAAATGAGTCATTTTTATTTTATTATATTTATAACATAAAGAATTGAATATATTTTTTGTCTCTGAAAAAAAATTATTCTATATTTATCTCTGCCATTATATTGGCTCTATTATAAGTAATTCTTGAAATATTTTGGGATTTTTCTTTTGGTGCTTAAAACGTTTTTGATCATAATCGTTGGTATATTAACCATTTGATGGTGACGTATCAAGTTAACAAAACCCATGTATCGTTAGAAGCAAAATACCAAATATAATTATTTGGGACCAAATGAAAAATTCAATTTTTTTTTCAAAAACCAAAAATATATTATGGCATAACATAAATGATTCCTCAGTTGTTAACTTTACGTATGAATTTTAATAATTAATTTTAGTGATAAATGGAATGAAAAAAATTAAAATATATTAAAAAAAAGTAATTTACCCAGCTCACAACACAAGTCCATTAGTAAAACAAGTTGAACCGTCCATGCACATAAAAACTACAATTTCCCTTTAACATTATATATATAGACACAATAGTATAAAAACTCATTTAATATAAATAACTCATTTAATACCTCTTTTTTTCTTTATTTTTCTAATTTGTTATATTATATCCCTTATCTATTGTTACTTCTCTTTACCTCTCATGGTGTTGAATATTATTTATTGTCAACAATACAGTAATTATTTCCGCCACTAACACCAACTTAGCCATTAACGAGAATTCTAAAAACCATCACACACCATCATAGAAGATCTTCAATTTTCCATGAAGTTAAAATTCTCTAAAAGGAACATATCACTTGAACGAAAATGAATCTAATTAATAAAAGAGGTGTTGAATAATTGAAGGAATAATTTAAAGTAGATAAGTTGAAACAAGTATGCTGACACATAACTTATCACACAAAAAAAAAAAATCAAGTTAGACACAAAACATAAACAGAGTAAAATAAAATAAAAAATAAAACATGACACATTTAGAGAGATCTTTGTTGTGCCCATTCTCCCACGCCATCACTTTCACTTCATTCGTCACCCATGGATTCCACAACTAACCATGTTGAACTCCAACAGGCTGCCACCCCTACTAGAATCACTAGGTTATTAGTAATTGTTGTTGTTATTGTTCTTGTCATCATCATCCTCTTCTTCGCCTTTTGGGATGTACTTGTAAATCTCAAGGTGACAAAAGGTGGAGAGAGTCATGTTGACATTGTCACTGTCGATGACATTGTCATCGATGGCACAACCAAGGATCTTGCCCTTAGAGGTGGAGAGGTGGATCCCAAAGGATACAAGAGGGGAATGGGTTTCGCCAGAGTGAAGATTGTATTGGTTGTTGTTATATAAGTATGAGTCGTTGATAGAGAGTAAGGTGAAAGACCCATGGAGCATGAGGGTGTCGCTGATGCCTTGGGGTGAGTTGCAAAGTGTGACTCTAGTGATCGATCATGCTAGAGGCGCTAAGAACTATGAGACTGATGTGGCCTTGGTGAGCGACATTAGGAATAAACTACATGATGTCCTTAAATCAAATCCATATTGATGATGACAAGCTTCATGAAAGGCTCAATAGGTTTGGCCACTGGGAGGGAAGTGGTCTTAGGCTTGTTCTTAGATCTCGGTGGCCTGCCACGTGGCATCTTTGTAGGTGGGTTTGTGAAAGCTTGGAGGGAGGCAATTCTAGGGAAGGAAGTTCTTCATGGAATTTTTTGTCATCATGAAAAAAAAGGTGAATGAAATGAGAGGAGGAAAAAGTGTAAAAGGTGTATGAAATGTTTCAAGGCATGTATAGATTGAGGGAAAAAATGTAAAGTGTCTTGGGTGAGAGAGAGTTAGATAGGGCAAGATGCAAGAGCCTTGGTTGTGATGGTGTGAAGCTTTGTTTTGGGGGGAGGGGGGGATTTGTTTTGTTGTAATAGCATTGACTTTTGTGAATTGTTTTGAGAAGATAGGAAATCAAGGGGCATTGTGGGGAAGTTTTCAAGTGTAGAAAGAGAGCTTGGTTGTGTTGGGGGTCTTGAAAGTAATGCTCTTTTATGCACCATGTAACATAAGATTTTAAGGGTTGGATAATGTTATTTAAAAAGGGTAATATAATTTAAGGTTGGGATTATAGTCAAAGATTTTGAATTCATTTATGGCTATGCACAATGTAACATAAGATTTTAAGGGTTGGATAATGTTATTTAAAAGGGGTAATATAATGTTGGGATTATAGTCAAAGATTTTGAATTCATTTATTGTAATATTTAACTACATTTATATTATGCCATTATGTTATAAATACACTTGCCATAATAAAATGAAGAATGTTAGTAAAATATTCTTTTAAATGTATTACTTAGTTAGGTCAAAGTCACGTTAGGCTGATTAATTATTACCGAGAATATAAATTAATTGTCATGTGATTGTTTCAAATTAATATCAATGATCTCGATTTTGAATCATGTACATAAAACTATGTGTAAATACTAACGGCCTATAATGTTTTTGCCTAAAATGATAGACTCGTTAGTTGAAAAATTAAATTCAATGAGACACATATTATTATTATGTGAATTTTATTTAACAATAAAATGGATTTAAAAAATGTTGTAAAAAAATTGATTTAAAAAATGTGTCATGATAAATAAATTTCAATGAAATACTTTTTATTATATGAATTTTAAATGATTTTTTCAATAATAAAATTAGTGTTAAGAAAAGTATGCTAATATTTTGCATAAGTTAAACTTTTCTAACGAAAAAAATATACGAGGAAAAGATAATGATAAAATAGTTGAGCTCGGTAAATAATTATTTATATATTTTTAATTTTTTTCATCCCATTTATCACTAAAATTAATAATTAAAATTCATATGTAAAGTTAATTACTGAGGAATTATTTTATGTTATCCCTAAATATATTTTTGGTTCTTGAAAAAAAATTTGAATTTTGCATTTGGTCCCAAATAATTATATTTGGTATTTTGCTCCGAAGGATACATGAGTTTTGTTAACTTGACACGCCACCATCAAATGGTTAATATACCAACGATTATGATAAAAAAAAATTTAGGCACCAAAAGAAAAATTCTAAAATATTTCAAGAATTACTTATATTAGAGCCACCATAATGGCAGAGACAAATATAAAATATTTTTTTTCAGAGACAAAAAATATATTTATATCTTTATGTTATAAATATAATAAATTAAAAATGACTCATTTTGGAATGTATTTCTTAAATAAATTATTTAAATACATTGTATTGCTTCTTAAATATATTTTTAGATAGGTAAAAATCATTTAAGACCTATTTGATGAGTAATAGCATTGAACGACACACATATTATTATGTAAACCTGATATGAATTTAATTCAACAATAAACTGTATATTAGAAAAATGTATTCAAAATGCATTGCTTAAATTTCTCTATTGTAGTCAGATAAAAAAATATCATAAAATAATATCAGTAAAATAGTTGAGTTCGTTTAATAATGTTGTTGCAATTCATTTTAAAAAATTTCGTTTGGTTAATCTATAAAATTTTACAATCAGTTAAATAGGAAATAGAATTTAACAATTTTTGCACCAATAGACCCCGTGCTTCAATAATATGAAATGGAGTATAGCTGATGAGATTTTGAAAAGCCTCCTCTTTACTATATTAAGTGTGGGTCCCCATATTCATAACAATGGAAGGAAAACTGCGAATAATGGGGGAAGGAAAAGAAAGCTTGAGAGCTTGGAAATTGAGAATAATCAAAAGGAATCATATTGAGAAACTGATATGAACAAATACAATGGTGCTCTGTCTATAAAGAGCTTATTAACAACTAACAAAACTAACTAATTCCTAACAGAATAGAAACTAACATCTATCAAATTACTTATGTATTAACTAACAACTCTACTATTATTAACTCCCCAAATATTCTAGGAGAGAAAAGAAATATCATTAAATTCCTTCATCATAGAAAACAAAGGCTAGGAAAAATGACGAAAGGAACCTATGAATTAAGCATGGATAGATTCCATTTCCACATCCTAAACCTCGAGTCTTTGGAACAACCACCTGCATACTTTGACTTTCGCCATTTTCAAGAGAGGGATCATCTATAAATTTGAAATGGTTAGACCCTACTTTGATAATGTTCATGGCCGTTTTAATGGTTGGGCCCAAAAGATGTTTGTTAGCCACCACGTGACGGCCTTCACCTGGTTTGTGATTAAGGGAGAACTTGTCATTACCTTTTAGCAGTTGGGAAACAAAGTCTTCCTTTGTAGCCCCACTCGGAGCTTGACTAACATAGTTTCTTTCTAGTTGTTACTTGTTCCAAATATTTTGGTCATTGGTCAAAATGTGCTTTTATTCCCTGTACTCTTGGTCAAATATGTTCAAAGTTTTTGTATTTTTATAATGTTAATTTCTTAATGGCAGTTTCAGGAGTCATTTAAATATTAATTGAAACCATCATTAAAAGCGAGAATGGCAGCAGCTTGCTTTTTACGGAGGTTTGGTGCATGGTTACTTTTACGGAGGTTTGGTGGCCTAAAAGGAACTTGTTCAAGTAACCCGGGACCCTATTTTTTTTTTATCAATAAATGTTAATTATTAGTATTTGGTTAGTGTAATGTGAGAATCAAACTCACAGCCTTATTATCTCTCAAATTCTTTTTTATTTTACCATAAAGTCAACCTTATAATTATGGGATCCGAAAAATATAGTAATAAGTAAATAACTTTCTTTTTTACAATTTAGGATAAAAATTACTAAAGCAAATGAAACAATTTTCTGAAAAACATATATAATTTTTACAAAAGCTCAAATAAATTTCATATAAACTCCAAAGTCCTAACACATTAAGCCATTTAAAATGTTAAAAACCAGACTTGTTTACTCACTTTCTCCTAACATTTTAAAACAATAATTTCAAAATAATAAATATTATAACATTTTTTAAATAAAAATGTGAAAATATGAAGCTAGCAAATCACGGGACAGTGAAGCTAGCAAATCACAGGAGATCCAAATCGTTAGATCATATTCATCACTGTACAACAATTACATTTGGTCTTGCCTCCCATTGGTGTATCCTCTCAAGTGTTCGATAAATATTTACTCCTAATAACCTAAGTGTTGGAGAATGGGAGATATCCCAAAAAGAGCTAGCCTTCTGTTGTGTTTCAATTGTGAAAGGACTGCAGACTAAAGAGACATAGGACTCATTGAGTATAAACTATGAAGGCACAAATGATGTTATACGTAGAAATGTCACGACTCTTGGCCAAACATATTACAAGGCCCAAATAAATTTCAAAATGTTGGACAACTTTCCCAAGGTGTGGGAACCAAAGACCACAACCATGAAGAAGCTAGAGACTTAAAGAATCTTGCATGGGATGGGCTATTAGGTATTATAAGAGTCCATGAAGTTCACCTTCATAACAAAGATTATTTGCAAAAGAAAGAGTCTAGTTCACTACTACAGCAGCTGCTTTTAAGGTCGGTTATTTTAGGCATTCAAAGTCGGTTCCCCAACCGACCTTGTATAGGACGACGTTATAAAGGCAACCCTACAACGTCAATTTTTTAAAAACCGACTTTGAAAATTTTTTTTTTAATTTTTTTTTTAAATTCGTAAAATCTAAGTCGATTATTTGAAAAAATCGACTTTGAAAGTTTGACACAAAGTCAGTTTTTCTCAAAAACCGACTTAGAAGGCATAGATACAAAGTCAATTTTTACAAATAACTGACTTAAAAGGGTCTGATACAAAGTCGGTTTTTCTAAATAACCGACTTAGAAGGCTTACATACAAAGTCAGTTTTTTCAAATAACCGACTTAGAAAGGTTGGATACAAAGTCAGTTGTTTTAATAACCGACGTCATTAGCTTAGATAAAAAGTCATTTTTTCAAATAACCAACTTTGATGTTCCCAATGTTTTTTTAAAACGCTATTTATTTTTTGATTTCCCATTAACTAACAAAATAGCCAAATAATTCATATTTGTTCACCATATAGTCCAACAAACAATTGACTGGAAAAAAAATGGAACAACATTAAATCAAAAAATAGTCAAATAAGATTAAATAATGTGTAATGTTTATAACAACCAAAATGATATTGGCAAAAATTTTATGCCTTCACCATTAATTTGTCAAACATAAAGCAGTACATGATAGGAATTTAATATATAACATTTCTATTCTTGGCAGAATTTATCCATCCTCCTGCAGCATTTGCCGAAGAGGCTGCATTGATGGCCTTCCTCATCCATGGTTGCTTCCCTTTTCCAAGTCACGGGGGTTTCACCACTTGCTTTCAAGAATGTAGCATAGGCTGCAATGGGGAAAAAAGAACCAGTAGTTCACACTTCAAATAATAAGAAATTGCACCAAAAATACAATATAACAAGGAGAAAACAATTTGAATACAGAGGCACCCAAGAAATGTATAATAGATTGATTGGAATCCGTATAAAACTCCTTGTTTGTGGCCATATTTGCTGTCATCATCCCATAAAAGTGAAAATATAAAATTACTAACAATAAGCATCTTCCAGGTAGTTTTTTTTTTAAGTAGTTACTTTTCCCTCCTTTTCTTTTATGAAAAATACATTTCTTAATTCTTTAAGAGTTTTTTTCTTTTCTAAATGTGTTTGACTTAACTTCTCTTTTTAAGGAGAAGAAAAACATTTTTAAAAAAGGATAAAACACTACCTCAATTAAATTTACATGACAAAAAACAGATTTTATTCTTTTCCTTTCTTTATTGATATGATTGCTACACAATATAGTGGTAGAAACATAATAAAACCTGTCATTGAGCCAAAATTCGAACATCACATACTGTATGTATCTGTTAGCCATTATTGGGCATGGGTCAGGCAAAAATAGAAGCTATTCATAAAAATCATAATATAAGTTACATCCAGACTTTGCCTTATTGAACTGAATAAAGACATTAAAAAGCATACAAGTATCTAGCATGCATCTGATATGGATTTATACCTGAATGACTGAGGTATCTTTTCCTGTTTTCAACTTAAACACAAATTCTGGATCTTGCAACTTTTGCAAAGAAAATTGCATTACAATAAACAATTCCAGAAACAGTGCCTGGTCAACATCACTATTTCCCCTCTGTTCAAGCAGTATGACTAAAGAAGGAAGCCAAATCGTACTTGTATATTGTTCACAAATTTGCATTGCAAATTTATATTCCCACTCATCAGTATAAAATGTTAAAACATCTTGTGTCTCAACATTAAGGAAACAGGCAGCTTTCCTTGAAATTAATGAACGGAAAAGTAGGATAAGCAATGAGGCTAAGCTTTTACCCTCACCCAAAGTTCTGCAAAACAGCCATCATTATAAGACAAGGCCAAAAACCAATGGCTAAAGTATCAATAGCAGGATCATGATGTAAAAGTAGAACAAGAATACCTTAATAGATATAACACAAATGACAGCCTTCTGTGCTCAACAATTTCAGGCAATATATTCATGAAAATCTGGAGGAAAAAAAAACATATTAGTAGGTTGAACTGCTAAGAGATTCTTTTGTATCAAGCAGCAGAAGATCATTTCTGTGAAAAACAAACCTTCAGTAATTTCTCCACATCATCTGTCTTAGCCAGCCAACATGGAACAATTGCAGATATAAGATCCTCAAAAACATGCTTCGAATAATCTACAGGCACACAAAAAAGAGAAATGATGACACCACAATTCCTACACTGGATTATTAGTCCCTAATAAATTGAATTGTGAAGAATTTCTCTTAAATACTGCAACTAAAAGTTAAGTTGAAACAGTTAATAAGTAAGGTCACCCAACAATTGAGGTAGGTGATGTAGGATTTTCCAAACCCCCTCCCCTTCCACAGATGCCTGCTGACCAAGTGATGCACAAAGGAAACTCTGAAATGACAGAAATGGATGGAGGCTTTGATACCATGTTAGATTTCATCTTAAAATTAATTGGCATTAAGTGAGGATTTGATGATCATTTTTTTTATAATCATAAATTCCTAGAACTCAAGAGAGTATTTCATTATATTCATGGATGAAAAAAAATATTCTAAATTCTTTGAATAGTTCCTCATTGAAGATGGGAAACATTTTTAAATCACCCAGTAATATCTCCACAGCCTTTGCCTTGTCTTGCCTTAAATTTTGAAAAACACCAGAGACAAAACAAGGTGAAATTTCATATAAGTGCAAACATGTTTAGAAAAAAAATTAAAAAAGATACAAAGTTCCGCATACCGGTCAGGTGCTTCCAGATATTTCTGTTTCCTGATTTCAAAAAAAATAGAAAATAAGACCTTGATCATAAGACAAACCCCTTGTTTTGAATTGATTATGCCTTATATGAAATTCCTTGTTAGTCACCTCCACCTTTTTAATTAATAGGCAGCAAAAAAAAATAGAAAATATTACCTAAATTATGATGTTAGCGTATAAGTATAATGTAAAGTCACACTCAATATAAAAATAAAAGTATAATGAAATTTACACAATTTAGTTTCTCTTACAGAAATCAGGAGTAGCCATGACCTTTTAGATAGATAGTTTATAAACACTCTTGTCCCTTATATCATCAAAACACCTTTTGAGCAAACTCAGAACACAAATGGGCCAAGACAAACAAAATAGTTACATTAGAGAGAGGAGGTAAACAAACCTGCATCAAAGATGAGGCCAGGGACCAAAGCAGCTCTGGGATTAACGTGTCCACTCCCATAATCAAAAGGAGTGCCTTTGACCAGCTTCATTGCTTGGAGTTTCAGAATATAGCTGTGCCTTTGACCATGCTCTTGCGTTTGCACCAACATAAGTACCCAGGAATTGACCCATCTTCTCCAATAACCCAGATATGCTCAGCAACATCGCCCAATGTCATCCTCAGTTCTGTTTTTACCAGTATTTCTATTTTCTTTGGGTATCTTATTAATATTGCTTAAAAAAATTAAGAAAATATACAAATATAAATTACCCATCACTAATGTCTTAATCAAATATTTACAATCATTAACTTCCTTTGAAAGTTCTATAGGAACCTACAAAGCCAAAACTGCCTGCAAAGAAAACTTGGACCAAAATCACACAAATCAAAACACGGATATCCATCTAAAAATGCAAAATTGAAAACAACAGAAAATGTAGTAGTGTTTTAACTCAGACAACAAACTATGAGAATCATGATTTTGCACTAATAGATTTAACTTTGATTTCTACTTCAGAGACTACTTTTCTACTGCATAACAGGCCAAATATCAATGAAACATCAAGCTGCATAATAGAAAACTTCATGGCAGCATCAACTACAACAAAAACTGTATTTGTCTTCATTGAGGAATTTTTACAAACAGGTTGTGTGCATAAAAAACTTTATCTTACCAAGCTGGAAGAAACCCCGTCAACAAGAACCACCCATAGCCATAGCATGCGAGCATGAAAAGCAGAGAGAACACTCATGACGGCAGAGACGCACGACGGAGGTCGATGGCTCAATTGCTGCGGCGGATGACGGCGGCGCACAGTGGACGGAAATCGCCTCACGGCGGCAGAGACGCTCAATAGAGGGGTTTTGTTGCGGACATGGAGAGGAGTCGATTGATGGTGGTGATTTCTTGTTTCACGACCGGAAGAAGGCACAAATCTTGCAATCGGAACCACGTTGGAAGAAGCTCGAAATTGAAGTGGAAGTCAAATCTTTGAAGTGAAAGCTGTGCGTGAGGTGCTTGAATGAAGAGAGAGTTGGAGTGAGCGTGTGTAGTGTGTTGCAATGTCAAACGGCTTCAAGCTTTCAGGGGAGGTGGTAGTTTCAGGTTTCTTGGTTTCTTGGTGGAATATGAGTGAATCGTTTTTCTCAGAAAAAGAAAGAAAAAGAGAAAGGCGAGGAAGAAGGAGCGAATGGAGGAGTCGGGGACGGCAGCAGCGAGAGAGGAGTAGAAGGAATTTTAGGGTTATAAATTTGGGACAATGAAAAGAAAAAATAGATTTTAGGGTTATAAAATATATGGGAAATTTCAAATACTAAGACAACGACGGTGTTTTTAAAAACCCGTATTTGAATTAGTTCATACTAAGTCAGTTAAATGATAACCATCGTCGTTGTCGTTGATAAGTGCCTATTATTACAAAAATGCCACCGCCTACTTTTCTAAGATGGTTATATAACAACCGACGTTGACAGAGTGACGTTAAAGGCCAATTGTATAGTAGTGGTTCCGTCAAGTATGGAGAATCAAGCTCCAGAAGAGAAGATAAGAAGAGCTTATCTAAAGCTCTCAAAGTGTAGATGGCTGATTCTAATGGACTAGACAACTTTGAAGGATCCGCAGATGATGAGGTATCTCTCATGTCCAAAAAGTTCAAACAAATGATGAAGAAGAAAAAGTGGTTTCAACATTCCTCTAGAAGAAAAGACACAAGGTTCAAGAAGAAATACAAGGAGGAAAGCTATTAAATCATTTTCTTTGAGTGTCCCCAATTAAAGAGAAGAAGATACCCTAGTGACAAGAAAAAAGAAAAGTCTGATGGTCACCTGGGACAACTCAGATAGTGAGAAGGACATAACCCAAAAAAATATGTCTAATGGTTGATAAAAAAAAGATTAAGGTAAACTCATACTCTGAATTCAATACTTCTTCTATTGCTTCATTAGATGATGAATAAGATATGCCTTATGATTTTCTCTTTCAAAACTATCTTAAAATTTTGCTTCAATGCAAAAAGTTTAAAGAAAAATTAAATCATGTGTTTGTGAAAACACTGAATTGAACAAATCAAATTAAGAGTTAAAGAAGATAATCCAGACTTTAGAATAGACTCTACGTAAAGCCAATATTTTGTGAAAACACTTGAGAAGAGACTTTAGACAAATGCACCCTCTGTGGTTGAGAAACTAAGAGAGGAAGTATCATGTCTTACTAAATATTTTGGAAAGTTTTTGGAAATTCCAAACACTCTAACAATGCTTTTAAAATTCAATAATCATCTAAAGTATAAGTTTGGCCTAGGTCTAGAAACAAGGGTATCTTTTAAGCACAGTCAGATTCAAACAAATGTGACTTCTATGATAAGTCTAGACACTCCAAGTTCAGATGCATCCATAAGAAGAAACAAATGTTTAAGGGTAGTAATATTGTTAGTCCCAAAAAAATATGGTATCTTAGATAGCTCATGTTGCATATATCCATGGTAGGAAAAGCCAGGGTTTAAGCTGGTACCTAGACAATGTATGCTTGCTTGTTACATTCTTGAGAAGCATACCAAGTCGCGCATATAGTATATAATGGAAGTCCAAGTATCGTATGCACAAGGATTCATGCAATACTCGACAAAATAGCAATGTTCACTAGCTATGACTTTTGTAAACAACAATTATAATTTGATTAAAATACGAAAATCTAAATAGCAAGAACATAAATAAAAAAAGAAAAAAAAACTATTTTTGGCATTTTTGCGAACACTTGGAGTGTAATAAAAAGAAGTAAAATATCAAAGAATAAAGAGTTAGGGTTGATTTCACTAAATCACCTCTTCATGCAAACAAGGGTCACTAATCTAGTTCAGAGTCCAATTATTATCATTAACTCACAAAAATACTCAAACCTTGATTCCTTAGATGGAAAGAATCTAAGTCCCTTGACCAAACTATCAATCCCTTGACTAGTCTAACCAAATGACTTGCTTTAAGAGCAAGAGTTAAAAGATGACTAACAAGCTTTGCTCCATCCCTAGACACAAAACCCATTAGGTGTTCCTCTCGATTTCTAAGTTAAAAAACATTTCCCAATGACAATCCAAATCACAACATCAAGCAAATGGTGATCAAGCCTAGGCAAGCATTAATTCATAAAAGAGAACACTTAACAGTGATCAATAAATATAGATTAATGCATACAGACGGAAGAGGAAGCATGTTCGAAAAGACAAGAGTTTTTAGTTTCCTTTTGAACAATGTGTGCCACCTGTTTTTCTATGATTGAAAATAGTTTCGAGTAATATTAAATGTGATTTGAATTGTTACTATTCATTTCTCTCTTTCTTTTCAAAAACCTATAAAAGGCAAAGGTGGGCATCTAAAGAGACTTTTTTGAAAACTTGAACTCAGAGAACTCTTGTGAGTTTTGCTTGCATCTGAGAATTCAATTATTCAAAAACTTGCATATTCTCTTTAAAAAACATGTTTGAATCTTTGTGAACAATGTCCCCAAAGAAGAACAAAGCAGTCTTTGTTCCAGTAATCAACAACGTTGAAGATGAAAAGAAAGCTTTCCCATAAGACGTACTAGTTCATTCCTGGAAGATGGGTGAACTTCGAATGTCTAAAAGAAAATGGGTTTGATGTAAAATATTTTTTTGATTATGTAGGATGGACTATTTTTCTGGAAAGTTCAGTCCCTGACACTATGGCCCCTATGCCTTATTTTGGGGAAACAAATAGGCAAGACGAAGTAAGCATCCGAGGATGCGTAAATAGCTAGGAAGAGGGTGATTATCTTTCCTAAAACCATTGTTGCTGCAAGTGGTTGTTTGAAGGAGGGATTGGAGTTCGATAAAGACTAGGAGAAGGACATAACCCAAAAAAAAGTTGATATAATGCTTTAAGGAAGACATCATCACTACTACAGGCGATACATACGATGACGGTTCTAAATCCCATATGACGACGGTTGTAGAACCGTCGTTGCTGCGCATGTCATTGAAAATGGGAACTTTCGACGACGGTTCTAAAAACCGTCTTTGTATCTCTTTTTTTTTTTACGCACCTACGAAGACGGTTTTGGCTGAAAACCGTCTTTGTATGTCTTGTGTTTTTTTTTTCTGCACCTACAAAGATGGTTTTAGCTGAAAACCGTCTTTGTATCTCGTGTTTTTTTTTTCGCACCTACGAAGACGATTTTGGCTGAAAACCGTCTTTGTATCTCGTGTTTTTTTTTCCCGCACCTACAAAGACGGTTTTTGCCAAAACTGTCTTTGTATGTGCACATTCAAAGACGGTTTTGGCTGAAAACCGTCTTTGTATCTTGTGTGTTTTTTTCTCCGCACTTATGAAGACGATTTTGGCTGAAAATCATCTTTGTATCTCGTGTGTGTGTTTTTTTTTCTGCACCTACGAAAACGGTTTTTGCCAAAACCATCTTTGCATCTCGTGTTTTTTTTTCCACACCTACGCAGACGATTTTGGCTAAAAACCATCTTTGTATCTCCTGTGTGTGTGTTTTTTTTTATGCACCCGCGATGATAATATATTCAAAAACTCAACTCAACATACTAATCTTAATTAGTATTCTAAACCCAGGAGGCAATGAAATAGGAGCCACATTCATATATATGAAAGCCCAAAATCACCAATGTAATTGGATGGTACAAGATCAACACCTGTCAAGTAAATAGACCTTATAAATATGATATTATGTATAAACAAATTGTGTCTTTACATGGCATTACAACACCAGCAACAACAACACACTGAGCAGCTTCTACCCATGACTGCATTTCTTGATGTGCATCACAAAGATGAAGCAAACACATTATGTGAAGATCAGGGACTGAGGCAAATGCCATGGCCAGTTTATAGAAGCTTTCAGCAGCAGCATATCTATCCATAGTCATCATGGGGGCCTAAAACAGAGATTAAACTTATTTAAACTAAAGCCCAATAAACAAGTAGTGATCAGGAACTAAGCATTGAAAATGGACAAGTTCTTCCACTACATCTTGAGAGAGAGAGAAAAAAGAAAGGAGGCAAAAGGACATGTAACTCCAGATTAGTACAACAAAAAGAACTTATATATTAATCATCTTGCATCACAAATGAAAACATAATACTATAAAATATTAGAGAAAGAGAGGACTCGGTATTTGTAATAGTGAATGTAGGCCCAACATATATAGCATACAGCATAGTCCAAATTGGTTATTCCAGACTAAATAGAAATGACTGTATAATTGATCTCACTACAATTAAAGCCTATAATGATGCATAAAGAACCATTATCTGGTGTTCCCTGAGGCTGCCACAAAAACGTAAGGCATGAGATTGAGATGCACAAAATGCAGTCACCTACATCCAGTACTTAGGCCAAATAAGGGAGCAAATCAAGCAGTTACAAGATATCAAACAACACAAAATTATATCAAGCAAATCAGGATTTTGGGTAAATCATGAGGCATGAAACAGAAAAATCTAATAAACCAATAAAACTACTTACAATTTCCAACCCAATTGACTGCTATGCTGTATGAAATTGGTACTTCTTGGCAACCCACAAAACGCTTGGATCAGATCTGTAAGTTTAAAGAGGTTCATAAACACTGATTTGAGTCAATTATTAACGTATGCAATTAACACTAGTAAGATTAATTCACAGTTAATAAAAAACTGTAAGTGACAGAAAAAAGAAAAATAAAATTGGTGTTGTTCATCAATTTGAATAGGAGTGTCACCATACATACATACAAATATAAGTCTCGGAACTGAAGAGACTGCTTATAATCACTTTATAGTTACAAAACAGGGAGAGAAAAAAATGGTAGTCACAATCTTCATCATTAGTCATAAAGTTCAAAATGAGTTTGGGTTTTATAGGCTTACAGTGCCCTTATAATCCTCCTAATATAGTCAATCTGTGATTGGTATATGCAGTTTTAATTTTGCGATTAATTCTAGTTTATAAGATTTATAAGTCATAAATAACCAAAAAGTTATATAAGAAAATTATGATTAAGAGTTAAAAGGGGAAGTCTTTGAATGACTAAAATGGAAAACAGTAGCGAGCAAAGACAGAGGAAGAAAAGAAGCGAGAAACTAGTGAGAATAAGGAAGTGAAGGGGAAATTCAAGAACAAGGAAAGAAGGAGCTATGATCATCTAAGAGGAAGAAAGTAGGAGTTAATAAGTTAGGTTCCCAAGTTTCATACTCAACCTCATTGAAAAGTGGTGATAATTAACAACCTTAGAATCCCTTTTTTTTGTTGCCAACTACACTACACTCATTGGGTCCTTAAAAACCCTTAGGCTGGGAATTAGGAGGCGGTTTAGAGTGTTCTTCAGTGTATACTGCAGCTTGGCCTAATGCAGCTAAGAGAGTTTTCTCAGCATAGCCAATTCGCAACTATGACTACAAAACAAGAAGTGCATCAAAAAATTGATTAGAGTTTTCTCAGCTTGGTTAGGTAGGACACCCCATTAAGATCTAGTAAGGGAAGACAGAAATTGGTTGGGCGTGCATCAACCCCCACCTCAAACACTACAACTCCTAGGTGACAACAGGAAGTGCCTTGGCCACAAAGCCATTGAGCTAGTATTTCTTTACTAAATTGATTATTACACATAAAAGAATAATATTGATTCAAAAGTTAATCACTGACTTTTGGTATAGTTTGAATATGACTTCCTTCAAACTCAAGAATGGATTTTGGTAATAATTAATAAATATTAGATAAGGTACATGTTATGAATTCTACAAAAAAACATAGATATCAAGGAATAAGAACAGAAAAATTGTAACAGATAGTAATATATGCACAGAAATATGGACCGCTTTGCTGCATATTTTAGTCATTTGGCTGGGTGTTTTCCTTGCTTTTGTTTCTTTAGAATATGCCAGACTCCCCCAGCTTTATTTGCTTTCTAATAATGTTTTCTTCAATAAAACACATTACAGTAAATGCAATAAAACTCAGAAGCAGACATTTTGAGACATTTATTTCAAGATAAATGTATTTTTGTCACATCAGGCATTTAGAAAACAAGGACCACAAAAAAAAAAGGAAGAAGCAACTAGCAAGAGTCAAACTAAAATCATTATTTCCCCTTGCTCACTCCCCCATATTTCTCAAACACATGTAAATCTATCACATTATGAAAAAACTTGTTTCTGAAAAATATTACCTTTCCAGTAAGAATTATCTCTCTGAGTAGGCCAACTCCATTGTTTTGAATGAGATATTCTACTATCTTACAGCTCCATGACAATTGTAAGTCCTCCTAGACTTCTTCAAAATATTTTGAACTGTTACCACATGCATATAGAGTTATAAGTTAAAGTCGCATCATAATGCATAGGTGTCTTTGAGAATGTGTATGATCATGTGAATATGGTGTAAATGTTTGCCATGTGTGATGATACATTGTTTTAATCCTTAAAAGGAGAAAGATGTGTCTTTGAGAATGTGTATGATCAATTCTAAGTGTATGAAGATGCGTTCCTTTTCTTCCTAAATCTTTAGTATACTTTAGTCCTAGAAGGAGACTTTCTGAATCGTTGGGATCTTTGTTGGATTATGTGAGCTGAAAATTTGTCAAGTCTCATAGATTATGGGCTATTCACTTGGGGTTTCAACTTTGATCTTATCATCTTAGGTTTCATTCTCTATTAATTGTGGGCTACCTTTGGTCAACTGATCTATCTTGTGAAGTTAAGGTCGATTGAGTCATGATCCAATACTCAAACCTTGGCCCTACTAATCAAGTGTCGCCCAACACAATGTAATCGACAGGTATTTGAGGTTTCTATTTTGTATACCCAACTAATAATCTGCCTTCCAGATCCACCCATTTGTTTAGTAACATCATAATTCTACTTATGACTTCATTCCCAAGCAAGGGATCGAATCCTAGACCTTAGTTTAAGGACCCAATCATCGAACCACTTGTCACAATGACTTTTGGTAATTTTCTATATACGTTAGATAAGTTTGGTTATAACTTTTTGATAAACCACTATTTGACTATGTTTGGACTCCAATTTTTGTCCTATTTTTTTACTATTTTTTTTATAGAACTCATGGATATGTGTTCATAGTGAATAGTTGAGGAGAGAAGCTGATAAAGAGGCAAGAGTACTGTTCTGCTCGTGAGAAACAGAATGTACCCAGCAGGTTTGCTGGGATTTGCTATGGGATCAAACTCTCCCTCTCTGAAGATGCCTATGGAGATGAAGCACCCCCAGGAAGATGATCACTGCCAGAGACAACACAAGTGGTGTGCTGTGTGTGCAGTGTGAAAGGAAAAGAGAGAGTCAGAATTGTTGTATACCTTTCACCATGAATGAAGCTGTATTTATAAGATGATACCTGGATCCTGGAAAGATATTGTTGAGGCCCATTATCTTTTGTAAAGATATTCAGATTATCTAATATATGAACAACATTGGTTATGATTATATCTTCTGTTTTATCTTCTATCTTTTGGTGGTTGCAACATTTAAATATTCCAATGGGCCTATCCGTAACAGATGCCCCTCAGCCCGGTTATCTAGTACTCTGGATGACTGGGATGTATCAGATGGATAGGTCAGAACTAGATTGAGTCCAGAATCTTCATACCGTCGTAGGTTATTATTGTTACCTCATGCCGAGATAATTAATTCAAATTGGGACGAGGGGCTTTCAACCGATGCCGATCTTATTTCGCGCCAAGTTTGGCTCTATTTGTCCTTCGCCGAGATATTGTTGTTTGCTCCACTACCGAGGTGTACATCTTTTCAAATGTTAGCATGGTCCGATCTCTTAGCTGTATCCGAGCTATTTATTTTCGTATAATTTTTCATCCTATCCGAATTCCCTTAGGAAGCCGAGATAAATTTACATAGGATTGTGGTGAGACCTTCGGCCTTCTAGTTTATTCTGAGGTTATTTGAAAAGACAAAAGGTTGTCCTTTCACCTTTTCCTTGGCGACCTTTCTTACTCCAAGCATTTAATGCGCCGTTTCTATATCTCACGCTTCCATCATGAGCTTTGAAATTACTTCCTAATATGCCCCTTGTATGAGTTGGGAAATGTCATATGTGCCCCTGATATCAGATCATATCTTGTGACCCACGTTTTTTGAAAACGTTTCGTGAAGTTTTTTCTTGGTTTTGGCGGTTACCAGTATTTCAGATTCTTCACATCCTTTTTACCTTCTCTAACCTTTCCTTCATTCTTTCGACGTTTTCTCTCACTATCATCTTCTCTGTATCAGCATTCTCTGAAGTTGCATTTTCTTGAAGTTTCCCAGGTATTTACTACGTCCCTCTTTTTGATCGCATTATACTCTTTTCTCTTTACACCTTCGCAATCCCTTTGTAGTTCTATTCCTTTAGTTATTTGTCTAGGCATTCTGCTTTAGGGTGTTTTTTTTTTTTTTTTACTTCTCATATCGTATTAGGGTTTCTCCCTGTGCCCTTTTCGATAATGGGAATCACCCCTGAAGAAGAAGCTTTTGTGCGCAACAATGTTCCTCCCAAAACTGCATTTTGGCTTTGGGGTATCCCAGTTTCTGATGAGGAAAAGAGGAAAGATTTGTTACGAGCGCCATCAGGTTCTAGGAATTTCAAAGCCAACCTTCCAAAACCTTGTAATCCTCCCAAAGTAGGTTCATCTTCGTCTCAGAAAAATAAGGCACCTTTAGTCAAACCCAAAATATCCTCTGATGTTTCTCCATTTTCAAATATCGTTAGTGTTGTTCCTTCTAACTTGATTGGAAAAGAAAGGAAACTCGAACATTTTGAGACTCGATTTGAACCCTGTTCCAAGTGTTTAGATGACTTTTTGTATTTTGCTAGTGTTCACCAAGATAAACGAGCCGAGGCTATACTTGACACATGTCGACATAACCCAGTCCGAATAGCTATTTCAACTAGAGTTCTTAAGACCTCTTTACCGAATGCCGAGGTTGCTAGGGCGATCTCTTACACCAATTCGTCATCGGTCATGTCTTCTCCTCTTCGTCTTCCGCCCACTCCTCTAGGTATCTTTACTAACCTTTTTCTTTTTATTTTGTCATAGGTCATTATGGACATTCCTTCTGTGGAAATGGTAGATGAATCCCAGTCGGCAGGATCTCAATCCAACCTCCCCCCTTCTTCTTTACTTGCCAAATTTCCCTGGGTTACATATGAAGTACTTCGTACTTCATCTATTCTAACCCCAGGAAATATAGCATCAATCCCCATAGGTAACCAAGACGGATTCTCCATTTGTCCTCCTACCCCGGATGAGCCTATTTGCTCTTGTGCCGGGGAAAAGGAACCTAACTATTTTTTCTTTTGTAAGGATGTGGTCACGCGTCTTGGCATTCGATTTCCTTTATCGGATTTCAAAATGCGATTATTAGATCATCTTCAATTAGCCCCTTCACAATTACATCCCAATAGTTGGGCTTTTGTCAAATCTTTTGAGGATCTTTGTGAAGAATTACAAATACCTTGTACTGTCTTGCTTTTTCTATACTTTTTCTCTGTTCAGGCCGGTCGTACCGGCCGAGAAGCTTCTAATAAGAAAGGGTGGACTTCACTTCGAAGCCGACCCAGTCGTCGTCTCTTTCGTATCTTCACCGATTCCTTTAAAAACTTTAAAAACAATTTCTTCAAGGTTGCAGCCGAACCCGGCAAGCAACCATTCTTTCTTCAGGGTCCAGAAACACCTGGTGTTAAATGGAGATTTCCCCTCTACTGGACCCGAGCTCATCATTCTAATCCCCCTTCCTTTTACCGAGTTGAGGAATGTAATCTTTCTGATAGTGAGGCATCAGCTCTTGTTCAAATTCAACTGCACCAGGAAGCTCAAGGTCGTGTATAAAAACTTTACATGCTCATTATTTTGTTTATCTTTTTGCTAATTTATTTTGTGCCTTTCAGCTACCGAGATGGAAGAAGATCCTACCATCAATTTGAACCCTCGTCGTTCCAAGAAAACTACTGTCGAGAAAACCGCTGATTCCCGCCGTGACTATGTCCGTAAGATGCCGGCAAGGAAAACAAAGAAGCGCCGAGTTGAGGTACCAACCTCTGGTGATCTTCAAGAGACGGCCCCCACAAGGTTGGCCGAGGAAATATTTGCGACCGGGACGCAAGCTGTATTTTTACCTGGGCACGAGATCCAGGGAACCCCGGCCGCCCCTTTAATTACAATCGAAGACGTAACAATGGATTCATCCGCCGATGTTTCTGCTACAGGTATCCCAGTTGCCGTCCCCAAGGAGTCTTCATTAACCTTTGGATGCCTCTGGGAAAAAGGGGTTGAGGATCTTTTCCCTTATACTAAAGCTCCAAAGCGTTTTTATGATGGGACCCCCTTCTCGGATGACGACATCCGGGAACTTGATCAACTCCACTTCCAGGCTTTCAAGAGTGCTTCTTTGGTACCGAGCTTAGTATCTTTAAATGCTCGGTACAACAAAGTTAAAAATGATGGCCTCAAGCTCAAAAATGATAACCAACGGTTGGCTGACGAGAACAAGAAGTTATCTGAAGAATCTCTACTGCTGAAAGAAAAACTTACCCTTTCTCATCGGGACTTGTCAACCATGAAGGAGGAGGTCGTGTCTCTCCAAGGTGAAGTTCAACGGCGAATAGAAATGCCGATTTTTTCAAAGCCTCTGCTGATACTGCAACGGTTGAAGCCAACAAAGCTCGGGCAGAACTATCTTCTTTGGACCAAGACCTTGTTTCGTTGAGGGTTCTCTATGAGAAATCTCAACAAGAGGTAACTTTTGCCAAGAAGGAGGCAGCCGATTTTCAAGACACATTGGGGACCGTTGCTGAGGATGCATTTTCTAATGCCGCGGAGCAAATTCAATTCTTGAACCCGGGAGTTGCTTTAAATTTAGAAGGAGCTGATTGCCGATCCTATGTGGAGGACGGCAAATTCATCCCTTATGTTGATCCCGAGGTCACCTCTCCAGATGATGATCAAGAGCCGATCATGGATGATCAATTGAACAAATGAAAGGCCGGAATGCCGGTTTGCTCTGTAACATTTTATTCCTTCTGAACAATTTTAATTTGTCTTTTGATTTGTGCCGTACTTTGAACAATTTATTTAATGCATGTCGCTTCGCCGTTTTGCTTATTCGAATATCGCCTTTGGTTCCAATGACCAAGTGTTTTTAATCGAATCATCTGTTCGAATATTGTTTTTGGAACCGAGTTCCTGTCCTAGCAACTGTTTAATGTATTTCGTAATAATTTAAGGATATAATTCTTTCGATGTAATCGATGACTTATCCATAATTATATACGTCGGTTTGATCAAGACCGAATTAATACATAATAGCGACTAGGCTCTCGATAAATTGTGCACAATAACATCCTTGATAGGATTTTATTTATTCTTCGAAGATTAAAATTCGTGGTGTCAATGGAAAATTTATGCCGGGTTTATATTCCTCGTCTTATTTATCCAATGAGAAACGCGTGAATACATGGAAAATTCGTGGTATCAATGGAAAATTTATGCCGGGTTTATGTTCCTCGGCTTATTTTACCAATGAGAAACTCATGAATACATAATGATGAAAATAAATTATAATCTCGGTCTTATTGCCGAAAAATATGATAAAAACGATATTTCGATCTTGGGTTAATTACCGAGCTCCTTTCAATTGTAATATCTCTTTAGCTTGTCGACGTTCCATGTGCGCTTGATCTGCTTGCCTTCCAAGGTTTCTAGAACGTAGGCTCCTTGCCCCAAGTTTTGGGTGACCCGATATGGTCCTTCCCAATTGGGTGCTAATTTTCCATCTCGGGCATTTTTGTTGCCGATGTCTACACGTCGTAGTACGAGATCATCTTCCTCGAAGGATCTTGGTCTTACCTTTTTATTAAATTTTCGAGCCGAGGTCTTCTTCATGTGCAGATCTCGGTGGTGAGCTGCGATCCGGACTTCTTCTATCAAATCTAGCTCGGCAGCTAATGCCTTGTTGTTGTCTATATGTGACATTTGCCTCCTCCAAGATGGTTGGCCGATCTCAACAGGTATCATAGCCTCGCAACCATATGTCATTCTGAAAGGAGTCTCACGGGTGGCTGTTTGGGCCGTGGTTCTGTATGCCCACAAGACATAGTACAGTTGCTCGACCCAATTTGGGCCGGCCTCTAGCATTCATTTTTTCAATCCGTCCAGAATGATTTTGTTTGCTGCTTCCGCCTGGCCATTAGACTGTGGGTGTTCTACCGACGAAAAGTGATGTTTTATGTGTAGTCCGATCATCATTTCTTGGAAATTTTTGTCGGTGAACTGTGTCCCGTTGTCGGTGACGATTTCTGCCGGAATTCCGAACCTCGCTATTATACTGCGTTCAAAGAATTTTCGGACGCGGGCCGAGGTGATAGTAGCGAGGGGTTCGGCTTCGATCCATTTAGTAAAGTAATCCACAGCCACTATTAGCCACTTCATTTGTCCTTCCGTTGCTTTAAATGGTCCTAACAGATCCATTCCCCATTTGAAGAAGGGCCACGGTGCTGTGATTAATTTCAACTCGGATGGAGGAATCCATAATATTCGTGCATGTTTTTGACAAGTGTCACATTTCTTTACATGCTCTACTGTGTCCGCTTGCATCGTCGGCCAGAAGTATCCGGCACGAAGGGCTTTTAATGCCAAAGTCTTTGCTCCCATATGCTGGCCATTAATACTCTCATGTATCTCGGTAAGTACGTACTCAGTTTGATCAGAGCTTAAGCATAATAATAACGAGGTGTGGAGACCTCGTCGGTATAGCTCACCATCAACAATTATGTACATTGAAGCATCTCGGGTTAGCCTTTTTGCTTCTATTTTGTCATCCGGCACTATCCCTTGTTCCAAATAGTTTATGATCGGCCTCCGCCAATCTTCGGCTATTAAGACCACCATAATGCATGCAGGTTGTGCGAGTTCCTGTTGGATGACTGTTCTGTGATTACCTGTTCCTTTCGTACTTGCTAGCTTCGATAATATGTCGGCTCGGGTATTTTCTTCTCTTGGAATATGGGCTATGGTGAATTCATCGAATTCGGCTATTATTTCTTTAACTTTAGCAAGATATTTTGCTAACGGAGGGCCCTTGGTTTGATACCGCCCTTCGATTTGTGCTGAGACCAATTGTGAATCAGTGAAGACATTCACTTTCAGTGCTCCCTGTTCTCTGGCCTGGTTTAACCCGGCGATCAGTGCTTCATATTCTGCTTGATTGTTAGATGTTGGAAAATTGAGCTGTAGTGATTGCTCGAGTGATACTCCCTCGGGATTTTCAACAATGATCCCGGCTCCACTTCCTTTAGAATTAGATGACCCATCAACATACACTTTCCACACATTATTTGTTGACTAGGTGGAAAATGCCGGGGTCAATTCTACTATGAAGTCGGCCAAAGCTTGAGATTTGATTGCATTGCGAGCTTCATATTTGATGTCGAACTCGGATAATTGAATGGCCCAATTCATCATCCTCCCTGCTAAATCCGGCTTGTGTAGTACCTGTCGGATAGGCTGATTTGTTCTTACCACTATGGTGTGGCTTTGGAAATATGGTCGCAGTCTCTTAGCCATGGTGAGTAAAGCGAAAGCCACTTTTTCGAGCTTTTGGTAACGCAACTCCGAGTTCTTGAGAGCTCGGCTTACAAAGTATATTGGCAACTGACACTTATCCACTTCTCGGACCAAAACTGCGCTTATGGCTTCTTCCCCTACTGCAAGATACAGGATGAGAGTTTCTCCATGCTCCGGCTTCGATAGAACTGGGGGTGAGGCCAAACATCTTTTTATTTCCTAAAATGCCTCTTCGCATGCCTGATTCCATCCTATCTTGGCTTCCTTTTTTAATAACTTAAAGAATGGTAGGGCCTTTCCTGCGGCTTTTGGGAGGAACCGTGTCAAGGCCGCCATCCTTCCTGTTAATTGTTGGATTTCTCGTTTATCAGTAGGAAATTGCATGTCGAGTACGGCTTTGCATTTATCCGGGTTTGCTTCTATTCCTCGGTGTGTTAACATGAACCCTAAGAATTTCCCGGCTTTCACCCCAAAAGCACATTTTAGGGGATTCAAATGGATACTGTGTTGTCTTAGCTTGCAGAATGTTTCCTCTAGATCTTGGATGTGGTCTCCTTTTTTACCTGTTTTAACAATCATGTTGTCAATATATACTTCGATATTGCGTCCGAGTTGGTCAGTGAAGACCTTATTCATCATTCGTTGATAAGTAGCTCCTGCATTCTTCAATCCAAATGGCATCACCTCGTAATAGTAATTTGCTTCCGTACCTCGGATTGCTGTCTTTTCTCGATCTCCTGGGTACACCGGCATCTGATTATATCCGGAGTAAGCATCCATGAAAGATAATGACTGAAATCCGGCGGAATTATCTACTAGCTGGTCGATACTCGGCATTGGATAAGAATCCTTTGGACAAAACTTGTTCAAATCTGTGTAATCAACACAAACTCGCCATTTCCCATTGGACTTTTTCACCATCACCACATCAGAGAGCCAAGTGGTGTATTGTATTTCTCTTATGAACCCGGCCTCCAGCAATTCCTTGATGTGTTTCTCTAATGTCTGCCTTCTGTCCGGGCCGAGCTTGATATTTTTCTGAGCCACAGGTTTGGAGTCAGGGTACATGGCTAGCTTATGACAGCAGAATGTGGGGTCAATTCCGGGAACCTCGGATGCTTTCCAAGCGAACACGTCCTGGTTTTCTCTAAGGCATTGGATTAACTTGCCTTTGATTTCTAAATTATTCTGTGCGCCTATTTTTGTAATTTGATCTGGAGATCCTCCGATATGAACATCTTCCAATTCATCTACTGGTTCCGGTTTCCATTCTTCAACATCTCGCATATCCAACTCCATAAGATTGACCGGCTTGCGAGATGCCGGTCTCTCTATTTGTTGGCCCGAGGAATCTCCCTGCCGAATCTGAGGTGGAGAAGATGGGTCGCCCTCCGTTTCTTGGATTGTATTGAAATAGCATTGTCGAGACTCCTTCTGATCACCGCAAATCGTAATAACTCGGCCAAGGTCCGATCATCTTCATCTTCTGGTGCTTGGTAGACATTAATATATCCCATTTATGAAGTGTTGGCCTGCCTAATATGATATTGTATGGTGAGGTGAACTCGCCTACGGTAAATGTGACTCGGCCTGTTTTGAACCCTTCTTTTGTTCCCAACGTGAGTTGGAGGTCGATTGCGCCTTTCAGACCGGTGCCTCCTCCATTAAAACCGATTAACATTGTTTGGCACGGCTTTAAGTCGTCTTCACTCAAATTCATCTTTTTGAACGCACTTAAATTGAGAATGTCGGCCGAGCTGCCATTGTCAACAAATATTCTCTTAACTCGGAAATTTGCCACGGTCCCGGTTATGACAAGACCGTCTTCGTGTCCGGGCACTACACCTTTCATATCGTCCTCTGTGAAATAGATTAACGGTGGTGCACTTTTCTTACTTTCTTTGAATTTGGGTTGATCTCTTACCGACATAACTTCCTTGAGATATTTCTTTCGCTGACTGGCGGTGTCGCCTCCACCTCCCATGCCTCCCGAAATCACATTACATTCGAATTCGGGTTCTGGGAATTCGTCCTTTTTAGCTTTCTTCTCATCTCGGTCTTTATTCTCCTGCTGACTTTTTCTTTTTCCTTGGTGCCCTTGGGTTCGAATAACGTATTGCCGAAGTTTACCTTCGCGGACAAATTGCTCTATCGCATCACGAAGTTCCCGGCACTGGTCAGTCGTATGACGCGGCCCATTGTGGAAATCACAATATTGGGAATAATCTAATCCTTTATTTCTCATTATTGGACGAGGACGTTCGACTTTCCTCATCTCTGTAAATGCAACTTCCTTCCATGTTTGGCCTCGTGAAGCATTCAGTGGAGCATACTTGTCAAATTTCCACTCGAACTTTTTGGGCCTGAGGTTTGGGTCTTGGAAGTTTCTTGGAGGTTGGTTAGCGAGAAACTTTGATGGTTGTCGATTGGATTGTGCATCTTCATGACGTCGGTTCCTCGGTGATGTCGGTTTCTTATTCTCCCTCGGGGCCGAGTTAGCGATTTCCATCTGTTCCAACTCCAAATATTTCTTGGATCGGATCATAAACTCATTTAAAGTTTTTACAGGATCTTTGTAAATGGATTTGGCGAGACGGGATGACCCATTGAGCCCGGCCGAGATGAGATGTACATGGACCTTTTCCTCCAAACCCTGTACTTGCAAGGCGGCTTCTTTGAATCGGTCCATATAGCTCTGTAATGTTTCTCCGGGCTTCTGGCGTATCTTCCCTAATATGAACTCGGATTTGGGCTACTTCTTGCTTGTTGCAAAATTCAACAACAACTTCTGTCCAAAATCTTCAAAATTTCGGATAGACTGTGGCGGCAACGTATGAAACCAAGCTTGAGCGGCTCCAGTCAGAGTAGTAGCAAAAATCTGAGAAATTATAGGCTCGTCGATACCTCGGACACACATTTGCATATCGAATTCGTCTATATGCTCCCGGGGATCTTGGCTTCCATCGTATTTGGATAAAAAAGAACTATCGAAATCCTCCAAGAATTGGGCTTCTACTATCTCGTCGATGAATGGGCTGTTATTTTGATGACCTCGGCGGTATTTCCTCTGATATGTCTCGTCTTCTCGTCTGGGCCGACGTATAATTTCCCTTGCTGACCTGTCGACAACGGCGTGCTCTGGGATTCGGGCTGACAGAGCGAGCCGAGGTCCTTCGTTGCGTGAATGGGGTCTGACCCGTTCGGATTGACTGGCTGTTTCCCTATTACCAGCCTCAGCTGTGGGTGCCGAGTTATTGGTTTCATGCCTTTGTACTGAATTCGGTTGCTCGTTGTGCGTTGTCGTTGGTCGCTCAATATTAGAACCCGACTGTTTGGACAAGTTCTGAGCATCCTCCTGTCGTTGAAGCTCGTAACGTTTCTCCAAGTTCTCTAACCGAGATAAAATAGAATTCAACGCATTGTGGATGAAACGTTGATTGTTGTCTAATTCTACCTTGGCATTTGATGGGGGAATACGAGCTGGTGGTATCGCTGGAGAGGAAGCGGTATGGGACGCCGCGTCTTCTGCTACCACGTTCTCCAGATTCGCATTCCGGGGTAGTGGTGCCTCGTGTCCAGCGATCTCATGGCTTTTGGTGTTAACCATTGTGAATTGGTGGGATTCGAAATTTATCGTTCCCACAGACGGCGCCACTGTTCTGCTCGTGAGAAACAGAATGTACCCAGCAGGTTTGCTGGGATTTGCTATGGGATCAAACTCTCCCTCTCTGAAGATGCCTATGGAGATGAAGCACCCCCAGGAAGATGATCACTGCCAGAGACAACACAAGTGGTGTGCTGTGTGTGCAGTGTGAAAGGAAAAGAGAGAGTCAGAATTGTTGTGTACCTTTCACCATGAATAAAGCTGTATTTATAAGATGATACCTAGATCCTGGAAAGATATTGTTGAGGCCCATTATCTTTTGTAAAGATATTCAGATTATCTAATATATGAACAACATTGGTTATGATTATATCTTCTGTTTTATCTTCTATCTTTTGGTGGTTGCAACATTTAAATATTCCAATGGGCCTATCCGTAACAAGTACCAAAAGAGAGAAGACAAGGGGAAATTCCAAAATTCTTCATTGAGCATGGCCTATGCTAGCCTCTACGCTATAGTTTAATTTCAATAGTATAAATAGAATTGTAAAAACACTTTTTAGGTTAAGCTTTATATAATTTTACAAACAATAGAACTTTAGAGAGGAGAACTGCACTAGAAACAATTGGGGTCCGAAGGATTTTCGATCTCTTGTATTCTTAGTGCAATTTTGTATGTTGTTTGGCTATTCTATGACCATGGTTGGCTAAATCCCTAAGAACTTAGATTATGATGTAGTTGTATTCATGTACTCTAATTCTTCTTTTTAATAAAGTTCTTCGATGTTATTCAATTAATTGTGTCTTTCTAGTGCTTTCACTTCTATATTGGAATTGATTACTTTAATTCTTGGTTAGTTGCATGTTAGTGATCATCTACTCATAATTAACTGACATGTATAATAATAAGATTTATAAAACTTGTATGACCAACCTGGTGGCATGAACCCCTTTTTTACAAACCTCTCTGTAATTCTCATATACCCTAAATTAAATCTCAAATTACCAATGCAAGATTGATTAAGGGGAAAGAGTTTTCTCAAACCTTGACCATAGACTAACAATTAAATTAAGAGGTACTAGGTGATTAATTGGTTCTAGAGTTTGTGAATTAAAATAGGAATTATGGGATAAATGGTACATGAGAAATCATAATTCGAGTAATCTCTATTCATATATATCTCTTTGAAATTGTTGTTTGTCTTTAGTTTTATTATTGTAAACACAATCATAACACAATCCCCACACTCAAAATAAACACTCAAAATTATTTTGTTTACGCGATTTGGATTATTTGGGAATACAACTAATCTCTAGGGTACGATATCTGAACTTTGAAGTCCACGATACTACTGTATAGAATACATTTATCCTTATTCATGTACACATTTTACGCATCACTTTTAATAAATAATTAAACAAAAAGAAGAAAAATTAAAGATTGAATCCATTTGTTTACTCTTAAAGAACTCAATTATTGTACCTTTTCTAACCTTATTTTTTCTATTTTATTAGAAAAATATTAGTAATTGATATTTTTTATACATAAAAATTTAAGGGGCTTGGATGGTGTCCCAATTCAATGTAGAAATTTAAACAATACATTTTGAATACTTTTTTCTAATATAAACTTTATCATTGAATTAAATTCGTATCAAGTTTACATAATAATATGTGTCATTCAATGCTATTTGTCACCAAATAGGTCTTAAATGATTTTTCTAATATATATTTTGTCTCTGCCAATAGTTGGCTCTATTATAAGTGCTCCTTTAAAAAATTTCATCACAATCGTCGATATATTTACCATTAGATAGCAGCGTGCCAAATTAACAAAACCCATGTATCGTTAGGAGCAAAATACAAAATAAAATTATTTGTGACCAAATGCAAAATTCAGAAATTTTTTCAAAACCAAAAACATATTTAAGCATAACATAAATTATTCCTCAGTAATAAACTTTACATATAAATTTTAATTATTAATTTAAGTGATAAATGAGATGAAAAAACTAAAAAACTATATTAAAAAAAAATATTTACTGAGCTCAACTATTTTATCATTATCTTTTCTTCATAGTTTTTTCGTTAGAAAAGTTTAATTAATCCAAATTTTAGCCTATTTTTCTCAAAACTAAATTTATTATTGAAACATTTTATTTTAAATTCATATAATAACAAGTATTTCACTGAAATCTATTTCTCATGACACATTTTTAAAATCAATTGTATTGTTGAATAAAATTCACATAATAACATGGGTCTTATTGAATTTTATTTTCCAATTAATGAGTCTAACATTGTAGGCAGAAACATTGCAGGCAAAAAACTAAAGTTCACTCTGAGTAATTAAAATAGTTTCATGTAGGGATAACAAAGTTTATCTAGACCGTACGGGTATCCGCTAAAATATCCGCAAGCAGGGATCGAGGGTAGTTAATTACTTGCATATTGAGGTTGGGTACGGGGGCGGATATGGGGGCAGGTGCGATTACTATAGTATCCACCCTCCCCCATAGATGTCACATATATATTAATATAATTATAATATGTTACTTAATATATATTATATATATAACTTTTTTGTGAAAAAATGAATTATGTATTTTTTAATCGTATGACTAATAAAGAACAACAGAACCCCAAATCTAAATGTTTTCTAGAACACTATATCCAATAACCATTGCATTCTTTCTTTTGATATGTGAAATAAAGTTCTCTTTGCAACATTGACAAATTTGTCCAATTGTAGCTATTAGAAATATGATTTTCAAATTTGAGAAATATTGGTCTAATTCATGGAATTATGGGGATTGCTATTATTTTAGATCAATGACACAAAATTAAGTTGTTGGAGTATTTCTTTCTTTAGCTTTGTGTAAGTTCATCTTCAATTTAAATTACAATATTAAGAAGTTGTGTTACACATTGTTTGAAGAGTATCAAGCTACGTCTAAGGGAATAGTGGAAAATTCAATTTCACATGAAAATGATAATGAGTCAAAGTTGAATAATTTGAATGTTAGCAATTTCCTTTTCTTAGTGACCATGACTCATGTATGAATGAAAAAATTGAGATACAAACAAAGTCTGAACTAGATTTCTACTTGGATGAGAAAGTTTTGCCTAGGCGTGCTAATTTTGACATATTCTTGGATGGTGAAAAACTAATGGATCAAGTATCCAATTATGTAGAAAATTGCTAAGGATGTTTTGACAATCGCAATTTCAAATGTTGCTTCAAAATATGCTTTTAGCATGGGGTGATAAGTTGTTGAGTTCTCATCACTCTAGATTTCATGAGTTTACTTTGAGACACGTGTGCACAAAGTTGGTTGAAACAAAAGCAATAAGGTAATGAAAATTATATTATTTTATTATTCAATTAGAGTTGTTTTATATCTTCTATTGGTATTTTTAATTATTGTCTTTATAGTCTAATGCTTAGTCTTGTTGTCATATTTTAGTTTCTATTGGTATCAGTGGACCAAAGCAATACATAGACTTTGGAGATAAGCACTTTAAAAGATATGGAAAATTTGATTCTGATGATGAGATCAAATATCTTATCCATTTGTGCTTTTTTAATTTATAATATATAATTGTACATTAATTAGTTTTACTATATTCTTTTTTAATAGGTATTGGAGAGTACTGTCACCACATGATATCTAAGTTTAATTAGAATTTTTGTTAAACAATTAGAATATTAATTTTAAGAATCACTATGTTGGATGATCATCTTTGTAATGTTTTTTATTTATAACTTGAATTTGGATGATTCTTTTTTTTCTTTTTTTTTGAGAAGGAATTTGGACGAATGAAATTTTTTCATTGATTCCATTTTCAATCAATTTGTCAATAACAAACAGATTGCTCATAATCTGTGTCGATCTCACGAAAGTGAATATCGATATAGATATAAATCAATATATACAAAAATCCACCTTTTCATTTACAGCAAAATGGTTCGAATCCGAAATAGAAAAATTGAAAAAGAAAAGGGTTTGAAAGAAACCGTAAAAATATGTAGATTGTACAACCCTTTCCTTGGAACTGTATTTCAATTGGTCAGAGCACCGCCCTATCAAGGCAAAAGTTGCGGGTTCGAGCCCCGTCGATCTCGATGGATCCAACCCCCCCAAAAAAAGACATCCATTAATTTTTTGTGTGAAAGGGAATAAAACTGGTAAACAAAATCTTATTCCTAAAAAGGAAGGAAAGGAAATTTTGAATTCCATAAAAAAATGTTTTTTTGTTTTATTTAGTATGGATAAAATTAAGATCTTCCTATGTTATACTATTTAATTCTCAACGATGAGTCAATTTGATAACTCAGATATTGTTATTCATGATATTGATCCAATTTGATATCATCAAAATCAAATTTATACCATTGTTGAATTAATTATTGATGAAAGATTTATCATGTATATGGGATTAAGTCCCAAATTTTTTATTGAAAATTTAAGAGAAATAAAACATAATAAAGATTATGGAAGTAAATATTCTTGTATTTATTGCTATGTTTTTTTGTTTTTAATATTATGTGTGGATGCTTTTAATGTTATAAAATATGAATTTAATAATACAATTTGAATTAACTTAATTGTTTTGATTAATTTTTTTTATTGATTTATTAACTTTATATATAAGTGTGTGATGTGGGTGTGAGTATGAGTATATAGATACTCAACGAGTATGGGGATAAGGATTAAAGTTGCTACTAGCACGAGTATGAGATTGGGTAAGGGGATATTTTTTAAAATGTGGGCATGGGAATGGATACTATAGGATCCTAGCTACCCATTGTCATCCCTAGTTTAATGTACATTATTCAAACTCAAGACCACGTAATAATTTGGAATAATCCCAACAAAAATTAATTTATATTCTTGATAATAATTAATCAGCCTAACGTGACTTTGACCTATCTAAATAATACACTAAAAAGTAAGGCATTTAACAGAATATTTTATTCTTCATTTTATTATGGCAAGTGTATTTATAACATAATGGCAGTATCTGATAATTTTAGTCAAATATTACAATAATTGAATCCAAAATCTTTGACTATAATCTCAACCATAAATTATATTACCCTTTTTAAATAACATTCATCAACCCTTAAAATCTTTTGTTGTGTTGTGCATAAAAGAGACATTACTTTAATTTCAAAACTCCTAACACAACCCAGCTCTCTTTCTACACTTGAAAACTTCCTCACAGCACCCCTTGATTTCCAATCTTCTTAAAACAATTCACAAAAGTCAATGCTATTACAACACTATAAATTCCCCCCTCCCGCCACAAACAAAGCTTCACACCATCACAACCAAGGCTCTTGCATCTTGCCCTACCTAAATCTCTCTCACCCAAAACATTTTACTTTTTTTTTCCTCAATCTATACTTGTCTTGAAAACATTGCATTCAACTCTTAGATTTTTCCCCATCTCAATCCATTCACCTCTTTGTCATGATGACAAACAATTCCATGGCAAACTCTCTTTCCTAGGATTTCCTCTCTCCAACTCCAACCAGGGATCCTCTTGGGACAACCTTACTAGCAGTCACAAACCCACCTACCAAGATGCCACGAGGCAGGCCATCGGGCTCCAAGAACAAGCCCAAGACCACTTCCCTCCTAGTGGCCCAACCCGTTGAGCCCTCCATGAGGCTTGTCATCATCAATGTGGACCCGGGTAAGGACATCATGGAGTCTATTCTTAATGTCGCTCACCAGGGCTGCGTCAGCCTCACTGTCCTCAGTGCCTCTGGCACGGTCACTAGCGTGACTCTTTGCAACTCACCCCACAACAACGACGGTGACCTCATGCTCCATGGGCCTTTCACCTTACTCTCCATCAATGGCTCATACTTATTCAACAACAACCAATACAATCTTCACTCTGGAACAACTTGCTCCGCTCCCATATCCTTTGGGATCCACCTCTCGACCTCTAAGGGCAAGATCCTTGGCGGTGCCATTGGTGGCAATGTCATCGCTGGTGACGATGTCAGTATCACACTCTCCACCTTCAGCCACCCTGAGATTTACAAGTGCGTTCCAAAGGGAGAAGAAGAGGATGATGGTAACAAAAACAATAACAACTACTATTACTAATAACCTAGTGATTCTAGTGGGGTTAGTGACTTGATGGAGTTCAACATAGTTAGTCCTTGAATCTGTGGGCGATGAATGAATTGAAAGTGACGACGTGGGAGCATGTACACAACAAAGATCTCTCTAAATTGATCATGTTTTACTTAATGTTTAGTTTTACTTTATTTACGTTTTGGGTCTTCTTTGAAGTGTTTCACGGGAATAAGAGGAAGCTTGTCTACAAAATTGTTGGGTTTTTTTTTGTGTGATAAGCTATGTGCCAACATACTTGTTTCAAGTAATCTATTTTAAATGAATTTCTTCAATTACTCAACACCTCTTTTTTTTAATTAATTAGCTTAATTTTCGTTCAGGTGATATGTTCCTTTGAGAGAATTCTAAGTTCATGGGCAATTGAAGATCTTCTACGATGATGGATTATAAAAATAATTATTGTATTTTTAAAAATTTATTTTCGATAAAAAAAATTAAAACAAGACTATTTAATGTACCTTGTGACATATTGCAAATAGGATTTTAACAATTTCAATTTTGAAATATTTTTTTCGGCAGATGCAACAGAAATAGATAATATCATTTTATAAGCTATAATGCATTAGAAAAAATTAAATGTCTTTGATTCAATTGTTAAAACATCTCTAATGACTTTTGATTCTTCAAATGAATTTTCACCATTCAAATACGAATTATCATGTTTTGGATAAGCTTCAAGATATTCACAACGTAATTTCAATTCTTGTTAAGAGAATGGTTTAAGTCTTTCAACACTAAACAAAAAATCCAAAATTTTCCCCCATATAAGTTATACATCTTAAATATTCTTTTAAGTGAGCCAATTTTTTATCTACAATCTATAAAAAAAAAGGCTTCGATAGATTTTCAGTCCTTCAAAATTTAGCATTTTTTTGTTTTACGTCCTTGCAATTTTTATATTCAATCTGTAAAAAAAAACTAATTTTTTTTGGAAGGTTGTTATGACTGAAGTTGATTGTCAACATTTTTCAAAAGAACTAGTCAATTACCCATGCATTTGGATTTTTCGTGCCCATCTTTATATATGTTCTAAAATGACTTAATAATATGGTTTATAGTTTTTAAAATAAATAATAAAACATATGAAAAACTAAATATTAAAATAATATAGGAGAAATCTTTGTCCCGTGATGTCGAGGACTTTTTTGTATTTTTAATTAAAATATAAAAAAAATAATATGATACTTAATGGAACTAAAGTAGTTGTTCTTGATAAAAAATAAAAATAAAAAAGGAACTTGAGTACGCCTTGTTCTTTGATATTTTACTTCGTACGTTGTCTGCGACAAAAAGATAAGACTTTAAATTTCATATAACAGAAAAAGGGGGGAAAGTTTTGTTGGCACCAAAATAGTTAGTTGATGACAAAGTGTGCGACAGCAGCAAACAATTGACAGGATTAGCCAATATTGTGACGACTATATTAGCTGACAAGGGCGCGATAAAGGGCAAAATTGTTAAAGCAATTGGAAAGAGCCTATTATTTGAACAGGCTATGACTTAGGGGACATGATAGGCAATGTTTGTGACTTGGGGAAGTTGTTAAATAAAGTAAGCCATGATTTCCTATATTTTGGGAGTAGTGGTTATGAGGCGATTAGGATCTATAAGCCGTTTTTATCCCTATAAATTCGAGAAAATGTGATGTTCTCAACACCCATGATCTCAATCAAACAAAAATTTACTTTTCTTCCTGAGTTTTACAATTCGTATACTGCTTCCATTGCCTTTAATCGCTTTTTTTTTTTTTACTTTCAAGCTCTTTACAATTCGTATACTGCTTCCATTGTCTTTAGAAATCTCAAAAATACTATTTTTGGAAAGCTATTTGAAGTGGACTAGAAGACTAATGAAGTAACAAAATCCCTTCCTTGAGTCAGTCGCTACAAGGGAATCAACCGTGTTTGTCAACACTATGACTTATTCGATTTCACACCAACGGGTTCATATTGAAATTTAGTCAGAACTTAACAGGAACACCAATATTGTCCATGTCCATGATCGGGAAAAAAATACTGCAAGTGAAAGCATCGAGCAATGGTCGAGAAGGTTAAATTCTGGTAGAAATTAATGTGGAGGAAAATAAGGAGGTAGCATGATTTGTTACAAGACTACAATTTAATACCAATGATGAGTATCTGCATGTTATTCCGATCAATGTCAACAATGACAAAGAGGATATTATTCGATCATGGCGATTGGATTGTTATGAAACGGAAGAAAAAGGGTAGCTTTTATCACAGATCAACAAAAATAGGTCATAAAGTGGCAATGAATTCAAAGGTTGTTGTAAACGAAATTTCATAAAATCACTAATCAATTCTACCCAAATTGAATTGTTGTGAAATCAAAGAAAAATGTGATTCTTCATGGTGATTGGATTGTGTGAAACTGAAGAAAATTTTGACTTTAATGCAAAAGATCATGGAAAAATGGATAATAAAGTGGCAATGGATTAAAAGCCTATTACAATTAAAAAATTCCAAAAATACCATTGCACCAAAAGTCAATCACGTGATCAATATAGTCGTATGAAGTGCAAGCTCTAGTGGAGCCAATATTTTGGCCAATGACCAAATAATTTGGAACATGCAAAAATGAAGAGAAATTATGGTTGTCAAGCTATAGCATATAAGTGGGTCAACAATGGAAAGCTTTATTTCAAATGAAGAGAACACTCCAATAGGGACCCAATTGGCGACATCCTCTAACAGGGCGCACCAATTCTTCAACAAAATGGAAACTAAGAATTCTATTTTGTCGAAATCACTTGAACCAGAGCTCCAATCCCAGTCCTGTGAAACCCTTAAGTCCCTCCATCATTGTGAGAGCTCGATCCATCTTGTTGCGTGACTCCTCCACCACTCGCATCAACGTGTAGAGGGAAGCTGCACTTGGTGTGCCTATCTCCATTGGACCCCAAACTCTTCGTCGTGCTCAAATCCCTATCACAACAGATGGACATACTTGCTTCGAGGTGGCCATGCGTGCTTCTAATTTAGGTGTTGATTGTTTCAGAGTCCAATAAGGGCTGCTAAAATGTGGAAGGGGAAGGATAGGGAATCGAGGAATGATGCCATGGAAGTGGTGATGCTTCTTCAGATGGTAGTGTGTTTTAGGCTATGTAGCACCGACACCGACACGTGACACAATACAACTCGACTCTTCGACATGTCAATCTTAAAAAATTATGGATTTCGACACGTTGGGACACATTTTAATATTAAATAATATTTTTAATTTATAAAGTGTATATTTCCTTTAATATTCAATAATTTAACAAAAAAAAAATTAAACTAAACTAATAATACCCATCAATGTAACCGAAAAAAATTCAAAGAGGTTGCATTTTAATCTTCAAAACAGAATATATATAGGTGAGATTTTATAAACCAGAATTTTAGAAAATATGAATCCGCTGCCTTCTTGGCTAAGATCTTTAGTGCAGGATCCTCCAAATCACACCTGCAAGGCTGCCTCCAACAACAACATTAATAAGGAAATTAAAATAAAAATCCTTGAACATTTTATTTTGATGAATAATGCATTTAAAAGACCAATAAATTTGTAAATCCCGAATTAATTAAAATTAGGCCCCAAACTAATAATAGTGTATAAGTCAACAATATGACTATAAAGATTAGGAAATTAAAATAATAGTGTATGA
>CM023951.1:18679316-18699701 GCA_013407115.1 Glycine latifolia | reverse complement strand
ATTTAGGGTTTGTGGTTTCAATTAATTTAGGGGTTAATTCGATTGAACTGCTCCTAATGAAATTGAATGAACTTTCACAATAGGATAAATTTCTGAGAATGATGATGATTCGAATAGCTTGGTTTGGTGAATTGGATTGATGCTCTTTAATCTGTTTTACATTACTTGTTATTAATTCTGTTAGTTTCTGCATTAATTTTTAATCGTAGTTTGTGTTTTTGCAATTTTCATTTAGCGCATACAAACTGTTTGATAAAAATCCCCCCATTATTTACTAGTGAATTAAAGTTGGAACCATATTGATTGTGTCTCTGAGTCGACCTAGGTTAATCCTGTGCTACAGAATTAGCTTAGTTTAATTGTTTTGAAGCCACACGACAAACGCTTATCAAGCATCTGCAGGGGTTGGATCTTCATCCAATCAGGAAGAAGATTCCAAGAAGCAATCAAAATCTGGGTCATCAACCCAGTCTGGGTCATCTACCCGGGTGTTACCTCAATCCATCACTGGGCCTTCTACTAAAAAGCCTAAACCTCAATCACAAACAAAGGCAGATTATGCCATGCCAATCCAAACCCTTTTGGCCCTCCATGAACAGGGTCTTTCCCACCTTCCAAAAGGCATTCCATCAAATACTTGGGCTGACATTACTTCTGAAGAAGAAGAAAATGAAACCATAGTCGACATGATCAAGACCATGTCCCAAACCCCTATAACACTTCACAAACCCAAAGGCAAAGCCATAGTTCAACAACTTGAACCATTGGCAATCCAAAAGCCAAAACCCCAAACACAATACATCCCAAAAAATAAGTATCAGGACGTCATCCAGATGGAACCTGAATTTTGGGACTCCAAACCAAACAAAGTTTCCCTAAAAATCTTCCCTAAAGACATACCGGGAAACCAATTTCATTACATGCCGACCTCTATGCTCAAGACAAGGCAATTTTATGAGTTTATTTTGGTTGATACTAACTCAGTCCAGATTAAACATTATAAAAACAAGGACTGAGCAAATTGTTTATTCAACTCTGCAAATTCTTAAGGTTTTGACACGTAGGAAATTTGGAGATATGAAATAAGATAAAATATTTTTCTCAAAATTATGATCCTATTGGTTTTTCATATTGAGATTATCAAACTGCCTAGCATAATGTTTTTTATATTCAAAATAAAAATTTTATGCATTCTTGACTTATTTATTTCAAACAGAATGTCTAGTATAAGTTCCCACAGTGGTGAAATTTTTATGGACCAATCCTTGAGATACTCCCTTCCGAGGTAGTATCTAGCATGACAACCTTCACAAAGAAGTTTGAACATCCAGACAACGATCCGTTTCCAGTGGATCTTTACTTCTTCAACAAACTCTCTCTCGCCTGGATCTTTCAATGGCGTTACACTTATGGTAATACCTCCATAAAAGGACAATTATCAATGCTCAAAAGACAAGCTTTGGTAAAATGGTGGTATCAGTTTGACCATTCAAGGGCCAGTTCTGAACAGGTTTTGCTTTGGTTCAAACAGGATCCAACCCTCACCAAAGCAACAGATCCAAAAGCCTGCAAATTCCTCAATCAAAGATCACAAGTGTTATCAGCCTTGGCATCTTCTTCCTCTAAGGAGAAGTTTACTGAAAACATAAAAATGATCTTTAATCTTTTGGAAAAGAAAAATCAAGATGCCTACTCATCATCCAAAAACCCTATATATATATATATATATATATATATAGGACATGTACGGGCGCGAGATGAGCACTACAGTACTTGCCCTCATACCCAATCCCAATATGTGGGTAACTACCCTTACTACTTGCGGATATTTATCGAATACCCATAAGGTGTTTGGGATACTTTTTCATATCTGCAAGAAACTATATTAAATACTTATAGAGAAAATTTTTTAGACACCAAAACAACAATCCCAAATATATTTCAAGGAGCACTTATAATAAAACCAACGTAATGGCAGAGATAAAATAAACAATACATTTTTTTCAGAAATAAAAAATATATTTAAATCTTTATGTTATAAATGTAATAAAATAAAAAATGACTCATTTCGGTATGTATTTTTTAAAAATGATTATTTAAATAAATTTTATTGCTTCTTAAATATATTTTGTGATAGGTGAAAATCATTTAAGACCGATATGATGAGAAATAGAATTGAATGGCACACATATTATTATGTAAACTTGATACGAATTTGATTTAATAATAAAATGTATATTAGAAAAATGTATTCCAAATGCATTTCTTAAATTTTTCTACTGTAATCAGATAAAAAAATATGGTAAAATAATTGAGTTCGTTAAATAATGTTGCTGCAATTCATTTTAAAAAATTCTTATAAATAACTTTGGTAAAATGTTTGTAAGACTGCTACTAAAGTCAAAAATCCCTTGTAAATAAATTTCAACATTAGGTATTATAGGAAAACATGTTGAATCTATTATTAATCTTTAGCAATTTTTTTCAAATCAAAACTGATTTATGCAATTAAATTTCAATATTAATATTAAATATTAAATTGTGTTACGATTTTAATTTTTTTACATATAAATAGTAAAAATATCAATAGTAAAAATATACTAAATTATCATCTAATTATATATTACCATGGATTACTATATAATTTATAAATTTTTGTATAATAAGATTCTTTGCTATATAGTAATTATTTTAAAGATATCAAAAAAGAGAATATTTAAAAATTATAGTTTAGGTGATCTTTAATTGAGTTAGTGTAGAAGTTTTTATTGTGACAATATATAAAAATTAAATTCAACTTTATAATGCTTTCATGCCTCGCTCAAGACGGTTAGAATAATTTTTAAAGTTATGTTATATGATTTATGATCATTTCAAATATGATTACTTTAATAAATGATTTTTATCATAAATATTTCTTTCACATTTAAAATAATTTTAATCATAGATTATTTATTTAGAGATTGGTTATTTTAAATTTTAATATAATTTATGGTTAAAAAATAACATTAAAAGAATTGACTAGTAAATTAATTTTGTTTTTTTTATAATAATATAGAATTAATTTTACGATGTAATTATAATATATTTTTTTGAATATTGAATGCAAAATTAATTATATTCAAAATTTTATAATTTCTTTATTCCTTTGTGCAACTTCAATCTTCTTCCCCAAATCTGATTCAATGGGCGACTAAAAATATGTTTCTTCTCTTCTTTCTTTCTTTTTTTTTTTGGAGAGGATAATTATGCTTTTAATGATCTTATGAAGTCACAGAATGTGGTTATTAAATTAGATTGAAATTAGTTGATGCTAGCTCTATCTCATAGCAGTCCTAATTACACTGAATTTGGTTTTGTTGTAGCAATTTGTAGAATTTAACTTTGTATATGTCAAAGCGTCATGATTCGTTTTATCAGAAGGCAAGTTAACCAAGTCACTTTTTTTGTGAGGATGTTTAGGTTTCATGTTAGTCACCAAATATTTAGTACTTGTCATCTTGTATTTTATTATTATGAATAGAATGACATAAGCCTCTCTTTATCAAAAAAAATAAAAATTGTTGTAACAAATAGTTGACTAAAGAATTATTTTTTGCTATGCATATATAATTTCAAAAGAGTATCCTGGTCAATTATATATCAAGATTTTTAATGATTCTCATAGTCATCCGAAAAATCTGTTGGTACTCATAGGTGGATTGTTTCCTCCCAATAATGACATTTCCATACAAAAATTGATTGAAGTTTATTGTCAATGTTTTTCAAAACAAAGCATTAACAATTCGTTGGTGTTATAAATCATTCCTAAAGATTGTCATTTTTGCTATAAAGGTTAAAAAAATGATAAAAGTATCGTGAACGAAAGTATTTTTGAGATTCGAAAAGGGGGAAGCATTAAAAACTCAGTATTCTACTTTAAAAAACAAATACGGCACGACGTTTCTTCACTTCTTTATTTGGAGAGAGGAGGAAATAGCGCTTTTTCCATAGAAGAGAATTTTCGGGATCATCCTGTACTTGGACGTTATTCATGACCCTATGAAGTCCTGGGTTCAATTGATTAATACCAAGTATTTTCATGCAAAATTCTATTCTCCATAGAAGATAATTCCCGGGATCATCCTGTACTTGGTCATCCATAGTGATAGCTGCTGAACTTCTTGAACCCGGTTTCATATTTGGAGTGGGTAAAGGAGAACTTTCGCTTTGGTTTGATCGGTGGTCTACTAGCTAAGGGCAATATCTGTAAACTCTTGGGTGATGTGGAAGTGGATGTGCGGGATGTTAAAATTTTTATCAAGGACGATCTTTTCGTTAATGGCAAATATATGGAGTTGGCATAATCCCGATATATTATTTCGGGTAAATCTTCAGATGGTGTCTACACTGCGAAGGCTGCTTTTTGTTGGCTTACATTACCAAAAAACATCAAATATTTTCTTTGGTTGATTGATGATCAAAGTCTCCCAACAAATATATTTCGTACTAACAGGCATATTGCTAGTGATTGTTCTTGTTGCAGTAGTTGTAGAGGTGCTGAAGAAAATATGTTTCATCTTCTTTTGGAATGTCCAAAAGCTCATAGAATCTAGAGCATCCTAAACCTTGATGTGCAGCGAAGGGACCCTAACGGAGACATAACCTCTTTTAATAATTAACCGAAAAATATGTGCCTGCACGGGAATATAGTTCGTTATCCATGGCTCTGGAATGGACAAATAGAAAGTAGTTGTGATCTTCTTAACGTTTCGTCAAGACAGGAAGTGTTTAAGTTCTAGAAAACCACTCTTGCACTTCTCATCACTCCTTCATCTTTTTGAGGAGTCAAAGTATTTGTTTTGTCTTCTTATCCAATCAACCTACCAATTTCTACATTTCATTCAGGTTTTTAGGCTTCTCATGTCTATCACTACTTGGCAGCGGCAAGTTTGGTTTCTATTCCTCGGCAAGTTTAGTTTCTATTCCTCGGTGGGTTAACATGAACCCTAAAAATTTCTGTTTTTTGACCTCAAATATGCATTTCTCGGGGTTTAACCTTCTGTTGTATTTTATTACCTCAGCGAATATCTTCTCCAAAATTGCTACAAGAGCTTCCCAAGTTTCAGATTTGACTATCATATCATCCACTTATACCTTTAGGTTTATCTCAATCTGCTTGTTAAAGACTTTATCAATGAGCTGCTAGTATATGGCCCCTGAATTTTTTAGGCCAAAATGAAATTAATACACAATATCAAAAGTTAGCTTTGCTAGTGATGAAGGTTGTCTTTTCCTTATTCAGCTAGTACATCCAGAATTGGTTGTATCCAAAATATGCATAAATAAATATGAATAATACTAGGTGTCATGAGACACCATCTACAATTATGTCTATGTTGGATATGCCTTGTTTAGGTTAGTGTAGTCGATGCACATCTGCCATTGTTGTTAATGACCTCCTGAGTTGTGGTTCTCTTCTTAGGGTTAATCTTCTTGCCTCTTGCATTTATATTCTCAGACTTGTTTGTACTTGCGACCCTCATTTTTGGAAAAGCTAGGTTGTTGGATGAAATGTATTATGTATTTGGCTTGTACGAGGTCTTCTATTTTGTCACGTAGAGTCATTCACTTATCGGAAGTGTGATCGAAGTTATAAAATTATCATCACTACTTAGACGTACTGATCAACATTAAGGATTAATGGTCGACATCCGTCTTGGAGGAAGCAACAACTCGATGGTCAACATCCATCTTGGTGGTTAACTAAGTATAATGGGCTGGGCATATCGGGGGTCGCATGATTCTTGGTCCTTGTTGTAATGGTCCCGATTGCATTTTCTCCATTCTTTTTATCTCTCATTCTTCTTATTGGTGGCATTGGCCCAAACTTGGTATTGTAACTCCAACAAGTCCTCTGTCTAATGTACTTGTGACCTTCCTTCGCAATTCATCCATGTCAATGGTAAGCTTTTTGCACAAGCTAATAGCGAAGGGGGCTAGTCTAAATGTTGTGACCATGTAGTGGAATGTGACGTCAAGATTTAGGTCATGGATTTTTAGTGCTACGTACCTTCTCAAATATCTCTGTGAATACCCAAAAAAAATTACCTTTTTCCTTTCCTTATGTTGGCTAGTGTGGTCGAGGTCAAGAGATATGGTTGGCTAGTGGCAAATTGCATCCCAAATATCGCAACCAAGGTTTGAAAAGAATCTATGGAGTTTTGGGGGCATCGAATAACCACTTTAGGGTTGCTCCCTTCAATGAAGTGGGGAAGACTCGTGATAGAATGGAGACAATGGTGCTATACAAGTTGCTATAGGGTCGTGGATGTCAATGTGTTTATGTGTTTGTCAGGGTCGATGGTGTCATCATATTTGTCTAATGTTAGGCCTTTCCACCGTTGGGGAAGGGGGTTTCCATGATGTCATCTACAAAAAATTGTCTTTGGAAGGCTCTCAACGCCAAGTTTGTCTGTGCGAAGATTTGTTGATTGGTCTACCCTTATTGGCTAGATCTGGCTAGAGACATTAGGTGGCCTATGTAACAGCCTATATGCATCCAGGTTGTTAACATTCCATTATGGTCGTTAAGCGCAGTAATTAATTAACAAAGGTAATTAGGAAAAGACTAATAAAAATGACGTCATCATACGTCCACAAATAAGATAAAAGTTTTGCATTATGTATGGTAATAATTCATCAGTTTACAAGTTTGTAAGACCCCGGATACAATACCCCCTCAGGACCGGGTTACAATATGCATAAATACATAACAAAAGAGTGCCACGCGCTCCAAAAAAATGGACTAAGGTTCACTCAGAACCCGTCTCGGCTCGGCCTCTTGTTCGAATCCCTCAGACTGCCTCGTTACCCGGGCCTCTTGCCCCGGGATCCGCCATCCTCCCTGTGCTCGTCACCTGCAATAACATATAATTCCCCAACCAGAGTGAGACAATAATCTCAGTAAACTCCGGGTTCTGGAGGGCTTCTCCTTTCCTGGGTTCACTTCCACGATACAAAGCCTCAAAACGGCATTACACAAGCTAGCCATCCCGGCTTACAAAGGAACACATCACATGTATATAATAACACAGATATAACAAGAGAGATCATCCAACTTAATGGGCACATTCCCTTGTATATCCTTGTCTGAGGAAGATCATCCAACTTAATGGGCACATTTCCCCAGGACTTCGGGCAGACACCCCCAAGGAAGATCATCCAACTTAATGGGCACATTCCCTCTGGGTTCCGTGCGGACGTCTATGGCTCTAAGTCCATATTTGTCCATTCTACTAGCCAAAGAATCTCACATATCACAACAAAGCAACATAGTGCAAATCATATACATGTTCTCAATCAGAAATCAGTAACACCTAATTTTAACATATGCATCATGACATATAATAACCATCACTCCCTCGAAGTATGGTGGAACGCGATCCAGAGAAGGACTCTCAAGAACAAGGAGCTTACCTGCCCTACGTTCCTCACTGGTTCGTCCAACCTCGTGATTCCGAACACCACAATCTTCAGCGTCACGCCCTACATACATGCATGCAAGTAATCAATAATGGTTTTCACCCGTTGCATGTAGAGGAACTTGATACATTCCCAGGTTACCAACATTAGTCACCCACAGGCAACATGCAGAACCCCAAAAGGGTTCATCACAACTAACCCAAAAATGATAACAGTTATATTCTAAGGTTGGACCAGCGCTTCTTACCTCTAAGGTAGTTAACAAGGCTAGAGAACCACTTCTCAAGCTCTAACGTCCTAAAAGTCACATTCTCTTCCCTAAACCAGAAACTTTCTTTGTTCGTTAATGGCAGAAATGGAGAAGGAAGAGAGAAGGAACGCCTTTTTGGGTGAAGGGACAGAGAAAGAAAATGAGTCGTGCACGAAATAACCCACATGCACGCTATTTAAATACTCTGGGAGTTAACGCACGTCGCATACGTCACTAAGTCAACACGTGTCACTCCAGTGACCTGATAGTTAGTGCGAATCACGTGCATAGGTTAAGCTTGTGAAAGCACCAACTACCGGGTTGGCGAGTCAAGCGCATATGACTTCCCATTGGTAAGTGTAGTCCAGACATCCCTGGCTGGGGTCCCACCCTGGCCATCACTACCCGACCTCGTTCGGGTTCCTTTCTTTTCAGAGCTTATTCCCAGGATACATACGCGATAACCCGGTCACACTCTAACCCGGTTTCCTTGTAAATACTAACACACTCAGTACGAAGCCGGCTTCAAAAGGTTCTATTTACACCCCTCCCTTATCCGAGTTCCAAATTTGCACCCCCTTGTATGACACCCCGATCACACGAATCCAGATTAGTCACAAGGTCATTACCATAATTATTATTACTACTACGTAATTACAACATTAAAACGTTAAAGTGTCACGTGGACACCTGAGACCTTACAGCCTAAGTGTGTTGAGTACACTAGCTTGCATTTCAATTTTTCCATTGTTTTCCTTGGTTTCGTTTGTAGGTTGCCATGTTTGTCTCTTTCTTTCAAAGTGATAAAATTGACTTCGCATCTCGATGTTGTTTCCTCTTAGGACCTTCATCTCCTTTGCATTTCGTTTGCCTATGGCTTCCAACTTTTCTTGGAGTTCACATTATTAGATAAGATATATTTAGTACTTGACAAGATATACATCTTATCTTATTTTCTGTTGTACTTGACTCTATATAAACTGTCTTCATCTATACCTATAATAGATGACCACGTGCTAGCACTCCCAAATGACACACATGCTCTCTCTCCACCTACCTCACCAGAGTCTAATGACAGGGGAGTTCCCTTGCTCCATCCTCTGTGCTTCCACTTGCTCCTCGAGGAAGGCGCATTGTTCGCCCTCCATCTCATCTTCGCGACTATCATTGTTATACAACACCTACACCCTCTTCTTCTTCATCACCATCCATTGTTGCCTAAGGTAAGCAATATCCTATCACCCACTTTCTCTCTAATGACAGGTTCTCTGCCCCCACATCGTTCCTTTCTTGTTGCGGTTACTGCTTGCTGTGAACCAGGCTCTTTCAAAGAGGCAGTTCATGATCCACTTTGGCGTGAGGCTATGAAATTGGAGATTGATGCCTTGGAAGTAAATCAAACTTGGGTTGTTCAACAATTACCTCCCAACAAAAAGGTAATTCCTTGCAAGTGGGTTTTTCGGATGAAATACAAATATGATCATGGTTATCAAAATCGCGATTTAAATCGTAGAATCGTCCAATTTTACGATTCTACGAAGCCTCCTCAAGTTAAATCGCATGTAGAATCGTTTTCGATGTAGAATCAGTGGACTCGGCGTAGAATCGCGAGTCTGATTACGATTTGGCGATTCTTGGATTATGCAAAACGGAAGCCATGAGTGAAAAATCGCAAAAGAAGAAGCCATGGACGGAAGAGAAGATGGAGTGGAAAATGAAAGAGATATATTCCAATGAGTCAAGTGCATTTCAAAGATATTAGGGAGGATATTAGGGTCAAGTGCGAAGATGGAGTATAGAAGATGGAGTGGAAAATGAAATCGTATGACAATAGGCGCAACAGCGAAGATGAAGAAGAGCAAGCTTTTATATGAGAGAATATTAGGGTTATTTCGTATTTGGGCCAGGTCCATAATGGATTTGCTTCCGGCACCTCTTTTTTTGCTTACTATACACCCTTTGGCTCATTTTTTTCGTATTTAGGTAATTTACTTTATTTTTTTTTATCTAAAGTAGACTCTTAAGGTTCTACGATTCAATTCTAAGAGGCCTCCACGATTCTACGTAGAATCACAATTCTGACAACCTTGAATATGATAGATTTGTAGAGCGTTACAAGGTTTGCTTTGTTGTTACTGGTACTAATCAAGCGGAAGGTGAAGATTTTACAAAAACCTTAGCTCATGTCGCCAAAATGACCAGCATCCGCACATTCCTTGCAGTTGTGATTGCCAAAGGATGGAATTTACACCAGCTGGATGTCCAAAATGTTTTCCTCCATGGTGAACTTGATGAAGAAGTCTATATGCGACTTCCTCCTGGTTTCTCTTCTCCTTCTCCCTAGACTGCTTGTAAGTTGCAAAAATCCCTTTATGGTTTGAAACAATCCCCACGTAATTGGTTTGCTAAACTTCACCAATCTCTTATCTCCTTCGATTTTATCCAATCAAGAGGTGACTACACCTTGTTTACATACTGTCATGGGACTCAATTTGTTGCAATTTTAGTGTATGTCGAAGACATCATCCTAGCTGGGAATGATCCTTCTCTTTATGACACTGTCAAGACTCATCTTCATTAATGGTTTAAAATCAAGGATTTGGGTAAGCTCAAGTATTTTCTTGGCATTGAGCTGGCTTGCAACTCTACTGATCTCTTTCTTAATTAGCACAAGTTGGCATTAGATATCCTCCAGGAATGTGGACTTCTAGGTTGCAAACCAGTCGACTTTCCCATGGAACCCAATTTAAAAATGGCTTTGGATAATGGCCCCGAATTTGCTAAACCTGCTTGCTTTAGACGTCTGCTTGGTCGTCTAGTTTACCTTACGATCACATGTCCAGATTCAAGCTATGCCATCCATGTCTTATCTCAATTCCTTCACAAACCCCGACAAGCTCACTATGATGCTGCTATTTACGTTCTCAGGTATATCAAAGGTAATCTGGGCCAAGGTATTTTATTTCATTCTTTGTGCGATCTCCAACTTCGAGCATATTGTGACTCTGATTGGACATCTTATCCTATTACTCGTCGCATTGTAATTGGTTACTTCATCACTACTGGTTCCTCTCCCATCTCTTGGAAGACTAAGAAACAACACACAATGTCTCGTTCCTCTGCTGAAGCTGAGTACCGGTCCATGGCTGCAGCTACTGCTGAACTTGTATGACTTAAATCTTTTATTGCCTCTCTTGGGATTATTCATCATAAACCAATGGAATTGTTTTGTGATAGTAAATCTGCTTTACAGATTGCTTGCAATCCTATTTTTCATGAAAGAACCAACCATATTGAGTTAGATTATCACTTCATTTGTGATCATCTCCTCAACAATACAATTTGCACAACCTATATTTGTTCCAACCTTCAACCGGCTAATGTGTTAACTAAGGCTTTTGGTAAAAAGCAATTTGAATTTCTTATATCTAAGTTGGGTATTTGTTCCTTGCATACTCCAACTTGAGGGGGAACATTAGATAAGATATATTTAGTACCTGATGATATATATATATATATATATATATATATATATATATCTTAGCTTATTTTGAATAGTTGTTATTAGATAAAATATATCTAGTACCTGATAAGATGTACATCTTAACTTATTTTGAATAGTTGTTATTAGATAAGATATATCTAGTACCTGATAATATATACATCTTAACTTATTTTGAATAATTGTTAGTAGCTAAGATATATCTAGTACTTGATAAGATATATATCTTATCTTATTTTCTGTTGTACTTGCCTCTATATAAATAGACATTCTATTATCAATAAAGTAAGCTACAATCTACAACATTTCCTATACACGTATAAAGGGGTCATTTAGGAGGGAGTTTTCCCCATCTTTTTTTGGTTGGACAATAAAATGAACAATAAAATGAGGTAAGACTCATATTTTTATACTCTTCTTTAATTTTACATTTTCTTCCCAATTCACTTTCTTTTCATTTCTTTTAACTTAATCAATCGGTTAAGTTTGAACCTTATGGATGAAAAAATATAGTTAACAAGAAAATTCAAGTAAAAGTGCTCAGTTAGATTTTCAATGGAGATTAATTATTATCAGCAAAATTGATAGATATTCCACATTAATGTCAAGATAAAAAAATGATATATTATTATTTTTTACTTATTTTGTATTATTCAATACTTTCTTATATCTAAGAATTTTTTTCATTTATTATTTTATAAATATTAAAAAATTATAAAAAAATATAGTAGTATGAAATAATAAATATCTGTTCAAAAGAAACCTTTTTCCATTAAAGAATGTAGAACAGTGAAAAGCTGACAATTAATTAGCCAATAAACCTTTGATTTAATATACCAATATAAATTTCAAAGTCAAACAAAACTATAATGTTACCCGCAATATTTCAAAGTCAAACATAGTAATTAACGAAGTTCAAAGAAATACAAATTCTAGTATTATATTTTTAGGTAGCCACTTTTAAATATAAAAAAAAAATCTAGAGTTATGTGAAAAATTGGTGATAAGTTGATCCACTAAATAAATTTGGATCTTACTAATAAGTGTTCTAAAAATATTGGTTAGAGAACTAAAATGAAAAATATTTAGTGTGAGAGTCATATATAACAAAAAATATTATGGATAACACATATTTTCACCTCCCAAAAAAAATGTTTTATTTTAAACTCCTTAATTAGTGCATTATGGCCTAACCAAACCGAATAACTAATTTAACTTGACTGGATCACCGATTTAACCATTGAATCGATCATATCAAACTAGAAGATCAATTCAATGATCAACCCAACCTAATCAAGTATTCAGTTTGCTGTCAAACTGAGTTGATCATTTAAAAAATGACTTTCTCATTCTAAATTTTTTTTCTTAAGCTTTGTCAATGATGAAGTTTGCCTTTTCCTCATTCGGCGAGTTCATCCAGATTTGGTTGTATCCAAAATATGCATCAAGAAATATGAATACTAGGTGTCCTGAGACACCATCTACAAGTATGTCTATGTTGGATATGCCTTCTTTAGGTTAGTGTACTCGATGCACATGTACCATTTTTTTTTGCTTTTCTTCACCAACACTAAGTTAAGGACAACTAAAATATTGTATGTCATGTTGGCATCGATAAGTATATATATCGTACTTTATTGTTTCTTAAGTCGATGATGCCGTAGTCGAATTTTCTAATTAGCTTAATGTATTCACGTGTATCTACCATTTCAATGATAAAAAACAAGTTGGTCATCATAGGGCTTGATCTCACTTCCTGGGATCTTAAGTTGTTTGAAGGTCAACATGTAAGGATGTTAGCATCTTCATTACTACAACGTTGGCTACCTCAACAGTTATTGATAACCATAGGATCATCTTGATAGGGGTCAACATCCTTGAAGTTCATGTGTGTGATGGTAATGATGGGAGTTGCATCTTTTTGGCAGTGTAGCCTGTAACAGTGTTGATTGATCGTACTAATTTAAGGTGCCTTTTCCATGTCGAGCGAATGGATCCTCCTTTAGTGAATCATTTACCATTGTTGTTAATGACCTCTTGAGTTTTGGTTCTTGTCAATCCCCTTGCTCCTTCCTTTCCCTTGTCTCTTCTTAGGGTTAATCTTCTTGCCTCTTGGATTTATCTTCTCAGTCTTGTTTGTACTTGCGACCCTCATTTTTGGAAAAGCTAGGTTGCTAGATGAATTGTATTATGTATTTGGCTTGTACGAGTTCTTCTATTTTTTCACGTAGAGTCATTCACTTACCGGTAGAGTGATCGAAGTTATAAAAGTATCAACACTACTTAGATTGATCAACATTAAGGATTAATGGTCGACATCCTTCTTGGAGGAAGCAACCACTTGATGTTGAGTGCTTCCTTCAGCATCTGTGCTCGGTTGGTGGTTGAGAAAGTATATTGGGCATATCGAAGGTTGCACGATTCTTGGTCCTTGTTGTAACGGTTCCGATTGCATTTTCTCCATTCTTTTTTTCTCTCCTTCTTCTTATTGGTGGCATTGGCCCAAACTTGGTGTTGAAACTCCGACAACTCCTCTGTCTACATGTACTTTGTGAACTTCCTTCGCAATTCATCCATGTCAATGGTAAGCTTTTTGCACAAGCTACTAGCGAAGGGGGCTACTCTAAGTGTTGTGATGACCATGTGGTGGAACGTGACGCTGGGATTTAGGTCATGGACTTTCAATGCTACGTACCTTCTCGAATATCTCCATGAATGACCAAAAAAATTGCTTTTTTCCTTTCCTTATGTTGACCAGTGTGGTCAAGGTCAAGAGATATGGTTGGCTAGTGGCAAATTACATCCCAAATCTAATGTTTTATAGGAATCTATGGAGTTTTTGGGGCATCGAGATAAACACTTTAGGGTTGCTCCCTTCAGTAAAGTGGGGAAGACTCGTAATAGAATGGAGTCATTGGTGCTATACAAGTTGATCTAGGATTGTAGATGTCAATATGTTAATGTGTTTGTCAGGGTCGATGGTGTCATCATATTTTTCTAGTGTTAGGCCTTTCCACCATTGGGGAATTGGGTTTCCATGACGCCCTCTACGAAAAGTTGTCTTTGGGAGGCTCTCGACGCCAAGTTTGTCTTTGCGAAGATTTGTTGATTGGTCTACCGGCCTTGTCGGCTAGATCTGGCTAGGGACATTAGGTGGCCTGAGTGTGTTGAGTACACTGGCTTGCATTTTCAATTTTTCCATTGTTTTCCCTAGTTTGGTTTGTAGGTTGCCATGTTTGTCTCCTTCTTCAAAGAGATAAGATTGACTTCGCATCTCGATGTTGTTTCCTCTTAGGACCTTCATCTCCTTTGCATTTCGTTTGCGTAGGGCTTCCAACTTTTCTTGGAGTTCACGTATAAAGAGGTCATTTAGGAGGGAGCTTTCCCCATCTTCTTTTGGTTGGACAAGAGGCTACCTCTATTCATTGTTTAGTCTCCTATCGTTGTTCGTTGTGCTTCATGTTGCTAACATAATCTCACAGGCATAGGAAAATTTCCTTGGAGGCGCCAAATGTACCTACGTACAAAGTGACTGGGGTACCTTCTTCCTCTTACTTCTGTTGCTTCTCATCCTGCTTTTCTTTTATGCATATCTCCTTTTTTCAGATGACGACCAAAGGGGTTGTGAAGACACTCTCACATTCAAGTTGAAACTGTGACATTGTGTGCTAGCATGCAATTATGAGACAGAGTGATTAGAATAGTGTGTCCAACCTCAATGTGGAGACCTCTTTATATATTTACTTGGTGATGACATATTATTTATGGAAAGATAAGATTACCTAATGGATATCTGGCGTGAATCACAAATATGATAGAGGCACACTGATATAGTTGTTACCTTCAATAGTTTTGCACTTTGCTTATTTAGGTTGGTTTGCCGGCCGGGCCGAGGCCTATTCGGCGGGTGACGGGTGGTCAAGAGGTATTCGACCATTCTAATCCAAATATGAGAATAGACACTTAGGTACCCAACAAATAAGGATATAAATATTGAAACTGTTACTCAAATAGCTATAATTTTGTGTTGGAATATTTTTCTAAGATATATGTATGGAAGCAACGGTTGTAATATCCTCATGTGTCTTGCAGACATTATTCATTATAGTCCCTCCTTGAAAAAGAATAAAAAAGAGATGTTAAAAAATTAAAATTAATAACTGCCAAGCTTAAGAAAATATTATAAATAAAAACCAACTGGAACGTCAAGCTAAGTCATAATTGTATAAGACCATCTGGTACGGAATTAGACTATTATCTCAAGATTCAAAATTAAAATTATTAATTCAAATACTATATCACACGCAGTTTCAACAACCAAGGACCTTATAATATAAATATGCACTTACCCAGATATGCGCTATCCTCACTTCTTATTCCGTGAACTAAAATATTAAATTTCGGTCACACTTATGTGACTAATATTTGTAAAAATTGTAGTATCGAAAGAAAAATATTTGTAAAAATTGTAGTATCGAAAGAAAAATATTTGTAAATGCAGCTTATAAGAATGAGGATGCATTTCAAGTGTAGCTGTGGTTTTTATGTCATTTTTTTTTAAAGAAAAATACTCTCTTTAAAGGAAGAGGAAAGGAAGCAATTAAAGGATTAAACGAAATGAACATATTTTTTTGACAAAAAAACGAAAATGAACACAATGCATTATAACAAATAAAAAAATAGAAATAGAAAGTTTTAAATATGGTCAACATTGCAGTTTCATTATGATCTTTGTTTGTAAAAACTTAATGGGTGTTTATTCATATTTTTTAAAACCTTGCTCGCACTTATATTTTATATTCCGCATCGTAACTTATTTTTTCATTTGTGTTTTGCAAAGCGACCGCATCATATGGCAAAAAAATTAAAATATTTCAGTTTTAAAAAAAATTTACAAGAATATTGCAGTTTCAAAGGTATTTACAAATCTATGGTAAATCACGTTGATATAGGATGTGACTGGAGCTGAATCACGTCGATATAGGACGTGTTTGGAGCTGAATCACGTCGATATAGGACGTGACTCACCAGGTGGTGACACATGTCATTTTGCGACACGTGTCATTTTGCAGAACGATGTATATAAACTTCGGAAGGTCATAACTTTTGACTGAAATGTCCGATTGAGTCGAAACTGGTGGTCACGCGCTCGAAATTGAGAGGAGAAGCTCTCAATTATGTCAATTTTTTTTCAAAAGATGTCTCTAAGTACCTCAAAATTACGATTTAATCTTCGAACTTTCAAAAAATTTTATTGGTTTCTAATTTTTTATTTATTCAATTAGTGAATTGCATGCTATTTTTTATTTTTCTAATTACTTCTCTCAATTTTGAATTCCTTATGTTTAGCTAGCGTTTCTCTCTCTCACTCTCTTTTTTCGTGATGTGTGTGGAAACTGTTTATTGATGATTAATTTCATACTTTGCAGAACTAAGATGAACAACGATTACGCTTTTGTGAACTTCACTAAGCCCCAAGCAGCTTGGAAGTTTCTTAACACAACCTCCAATTTGAAATGGGAGTTGTTCCAGTCTAACAAGATACATGATGTGGTTTTTCTGTACGTTTGCAAGTATGGTCACATAGATAATGATTAGACTTAATCATCAATGTTTCTATTAAACCATTATTTCATGTTATTGTTAGGTTAAATTGTTATATTTTTTCTGCTAAACCCAATGATTATGACAATGTTTTTTTTTTTGGGGTAAAAAAACCCTTATATTTTTTAAGAAAAATCATGAATTAATTGCGGAGTTAGAGTATACTCTGCGTAAAGGCCTAAATAACAAATTTCATTTTAAACGAAAATGAGTGTCAAGTTAATTTAACACAATGATACTTCTTATAATGCACAAGACTGTTAAAAAAAATGATTTCAAGTACAAGGATTAAATTTATAATCAATTAGTGTATTGTTGCTTTATTAATTAATTGCGGCTTTTGACTGGAATGTCCGATTGTTCGAAATTAAGAGAAGTAATTAGAAAAATAAAAAGTGAAAAATGCGAAATATATGAGTAAAAGTGAAATTTCGAACAAGGGAAGAATTTATGAGTACGTAAAAATAAGCGAGACAAGTATATTAATTAACTTTCGGTGTAAATGAATCCACGTGACCACATCCGACAAATTAATGTGAAAATATTTTAACGTAAAAATAAGCAAGACAAGTATATTGATTTTTTAAACTTTATCATATAAAAGATCGAAATTAAAATATTCAAAAATTATATAAATATATTTATAAAGAAATTTGCATGATTTTTTCAACAAATATATAAGATTAAATATATATTTTATAGATTTTAACTATTTATGCATAGTTATATGATTAATACTTATTTTACTCATTCTAATATTCTTATATTAAAATATTCATACAATATTATATCATCATATATATATTTAGTATGTTTCTCAACGTTAACTAATTAAAGATTAGCACATTAAGTGCGTGAGGTAGAGGCGACTCGGGACATTATTTTGTTTTGTTTGTAGCTATAGGCAATTGAAATTTTCGACAGTTATTTTGTTTACTTTCATTTTGAAGGGATGACTTATCTTATATACCTGCTAGCTAAACATAAGGAATTCGAAATTGAGAGAAGTAATTAGAAAAACAAAAAATAGCATGCAATTCACTAATTGAATAAATAAAAAATTAGAAACCAATAAAAATTTTTGAAGGTTCGAAGATTAAATCGTAATTTTGAGGTACTTAGAGACATCTTTTGAAAAAAAATTTGACATAATTGAGAGCTTCTCCTCTCAATTTCGAGCGCGTGACCACCAGTTTCGACTCAATCGGACATTCTAGTCAAAAGTTAGGACCTTCCGAAGTTTATATACATCGTTCCGCAAAATGACATGTGTCTCAAAATGACACGTGTCACCACCTGGTGAGTCACGTCCTATATCGACGTGATTCAGCTCCAGTCACGTCCTATATCGACGTGATTCAGCTCCAGACACGTCCTACATCGACGTGATTGATTACCATAGATTTATAAATACCTTTGAAACTGCAATATTATTGTAATTTTTTTTTAAACTGTAATATTTTAATTTTTTTGCCCGCATCATATATAACTTAATTAACTCTCTCAAACCATCAAAAAAGTTTAACTTAGTGGGTGCGTAAATTTTTTAATATAGTATTTAATTTCTATGGATAATTTTTTTTAACTCCATTAGATCATATACTTTTATTCCATAATCAACTTGTAAATGTGTGTTTGGTAATTAATTGGTGAATTTGTTTTTTAAAAAATATTTTCTTTTGATTATGAAAGAAAAACTACCAAATTCTACTTCAAGTTTTCACCCAAAATACGCGCATTGAGGTCGTTTATCCAGAACCAAACACATTATAAATAATTTTGTTAAACAGATAATTCTTGAAAGAACTTCCGATAGAATCCAAAACGAAAATAACATAAAACTTTATAACACAAAAGCCAAAGGGAAGTCTTACAAATTAACATTGGTGGCTACATATTCCAAGGCCATGGATTTCCACTCCCATTATGTCACAATTATTATCCAAATAAAAAAAAAAGACCAAAAAAAGAAAAAAAAAGGATCCTTAAAGGTAACTACAAACGCAAAATGAAGCAAAGGTTATGGAATCCACATACACCATTTGATCATATATGGCAATAACAAACTACTCAGGTAGATTTCCCCGGTGGTGGCGGCTTCTTAGCGGCGGCCACCGGAGAAGGGGCTTGTCTCTCTTGGTGTTGTTTGTTGGTGGTGGAAATGGTGGCACTTTTGGTGGTTCCAACATGATCAGCAACTTGTTGAGTCAGGTCCAAGGACTTTGTGAAGTCTTCACTGCCTGCAAAAATCTCTGGCGGCAAGACCTGGGAAGCTTGCCGGCGGTGGCGGGACATGTTTGTGTGCGTGACTTTGAGAGAGAGAGAGAGAGAAATTAACACAAAACACAGTGAAGTGAAGGTGGAAAGTGATGAAGAAACAAACAATTTAAAGTGATGTATGGAAGTGGGGTATGGAACTATATATGGACAGAACAATTCTACCTACGCGCTTAGCATCACGTGGCCATATTCAATTTGAAGCCAAACCTTTTTCTTTTCAGGATAAACAAATTTTTTTTTTATTAGGAGGAATTCAACAACATGGTATACGAAATTTACAACAATGATACATTGTATTTAACCATTTGAATAAGAATCTTTTGGTAAACAATGTATATGTGTTTTTAAAATTAAGAATCTCATTAACATGTACTACTAAATTATTAATATTAATGATAATTCCTTTAAAAAATATATTTAAGATTATTTTTTATTTATTATATTATTATAATTATATATCCATTTAATTTTTAGAAAATATAAAAAAAATAACCTTAGTTATTAGGTTATTATTTGTAACAGAAAAGAATATCTAATTCAATTGTTTAAATATACGTAAAAAATATTATCAACTCGAAATACATGTCTTTGATTCTATTGATAAATAAACTGATGAAAAGGAAATATTGGGCGGTAGTTTGCTAAATTTGTGGCCTAGTCTCCGTAGAAGCACCAAACTTTACCAAAAAGTTTGTGCATCCGTTTTCTTCTTTGAGATGTGGACCAACCCAACAGTTATGTTTCAATTAAAAAGTAATATTATATACCACTATCATTAAAGAATTTGAGAACATACTTCAAGGTGGTAACATTCCCAGTCATATGTTGATCATAACTGATTAAATGTACACTTGTACTTTGTGGATGTATTTTGTAAATGTTATGTTGGTCTAGATATCAAGTGTTTCTATAATTTTAACTCTACACTAATATTTTTTTAGAAAAAAATTTAGAATGAGAAAGTCATTTTTTAAATTGATTAGATAGCAAATTGAGTATTTGATTAGGTTGGATTAATCATTGAATTGATCTTCTAGTTTGATATCATCAATTCAATGGTTAAATCGGTGATCAGTCAAGTTGAGTTAGTTATTCGGTTTGGTTAGACCATAATGCACTAATTAAAGAATTTAAAATAAAAACTTTTTTATTGAGAGGTGTGAAAATTTGTGTTCTTATATGACTCTCACACTAAATATTTTTCATTTTAGTTCTTAAACTAATATTTTTAGGACACTTATTAGTAAGATCCAAATTTATTTAGTAGATCAACTTATCACAAATT
>CM023951.1:18664066-18679306 GCA_013407115.1 Glycine latifolia | reverse complement strand
TTTCACATAACTCTAGATTAATTTTTTATATTTAAAAGTGGTTACCTAAAAATATAATACTAGAATTTCACATAACTCTAGATTAATTTTTTATATTTAAAAGTGGTTACCTAAAAATATAATACTAGAATTTGTATTTCTTTGAACTGCCGTTAATTACTGGGTTTGACTTTGAAATATTGCGTGTAACATTAAAGTTTTGTTTGACTTTGAAATTTATATTGGTATATTAAATCAAAGGTTTATTAGCTAATTAATTGTCAGCTTTTCACTGTTCTACATTCTGTAATGGAAAAAGGTTTCTTTGACCAAAATATTTATTATTTCATACTACTATATTTGTTTTATAATTTTTTAATATTTATAAAATAATAAATGAAAAAAAATCTTAGACATAAGAAAGTATTGAATAATACAAAATAAGTAAAAAATAATAATATATCATTTTTTTATCTTAACATTATTGTGGAGTATCCATCAATTTTGTTGATAATAATTAATCTCCATTGAAAACATAATTGACCACTTTTAATTGGATTTTCTTGTTAATTATATTTTTTAATTTCATCTATAAGATTCAAACTTAATTAGTCAATTGAGTTAAAAGAAATGAAAATAAAATGAATTGAGAAAAATGTTTTAAATTAAAGTAGAATATAAAAGTGTGAGTCTCATCTCATTTTATTATTCATTTTTTCCCCTCTTTCACCTAGCTCAAATGAATAGAGCCAAACTCAATACTACTTAAAACAATAATTTGTAGGTGATAAAATCTTATATAAGTGAAAATGGTTTTCTTATATGAAAAAGTTTAAATGATTTTTACATTATCATCAAATCATAAATTTTCATGCATGTTAAATTTGTTAAATTTTATAATAATTAAAACAAAAGTCATTTCAAAGATTATTTATGATTGGTTGATTTTTTTTTACATTAATAGTGCATCACAATTAAATTATAATTAAAATATAAAAATATCTATCTAAAGCTTATTTATAATTTATGCATATTTTATTATGAATAGTGATAAATAAAAAAGTGAGTGCTCGTTTAGGAAATTCAGGAATATAAATATTTCTATTGAATAATTATTTAAGATATTAATTTAATTTAATGTGAAAATTTAGAACAAATAAAAAAAACGAAATTATTCAAGAAAGATAATACATATAAAATTGTAACTCAAGAATTAGGATATTGTTTTTTGAAAGTGGAATTAATATTATATATTTTATTTTATATATATATTTTTTATTTTATATATATATATATATATATATATATATATAGAGAGAGAGAGAGAGAGAGAGAGAGAGAGAGAGAGAGAGAGAGGACTTTAGAGAACTAAAATTAACTTTATTGAAATTTACTTTCTAAATACTCATTCTACACTAATAATTATAGATATATGCTTTAATTTTTGTATGAATAATAAGTACACTACTAAATGTTAGTTAAAATATACTGTTGATCTATTATCTAATTATTTTTAAGATTTACTTTAATTTTTTTCTTTTAAAGGATTAATTTTAGTATTTTAACTTTAAAAGTTGAGTCACTTTGGTCTTTTTATTCGTTCAAAAGCAACATCGTTATTATTTTACATTTTATTCAGTCAAAAAATATTTTACATTTTATGATTAGAAAACACAGTTTGTAGTGATTTTAAATCATCATTGAGATAAAGGATAAAAACACTTAAATTTGAAAGTTAAAATATCAAAATACTTATTTTAAGAGATAAACTGCAAAAAAAAAAAAAAAGTCTTACAAATACTATAAAAGACTAAAATGTTCCATCAGTCATCATCATCATCAGTATGTTTGAAATAAAGAAAGAAACTTCATATCTAAAATATCATAAGGTGAATTCATAACAAAAAATCTTAAGGTGAAAGAAAAAAAGTAATAGATACCTTTAATTATAGGGAGTGTCACGTTTAATTGAAGGTGTGCAAATATACTTCTATTCTTGCATACATGCAGTAAACATTTCATTTCAACTCGTATCTCATTTATTTATTTTTTATTTTAAGTTAAAGATCACAGATGTTTTTTATTAAATAATTTTTTTTATTTATATGAATGTAACATAGTCTTATACTTTTATGCTAATCCTTTGAATCATATCTCACTCTATTTTATATATGATAATAATTTTTTTAATTTTTAAATAAATTACCCCGCTAACTCAGATCCTAGCCTAACTCCTCCTTGGTCAAAAAATAAAAAGACCGGTGCTTGTTACAGGGACCGGTAAATGCAAGATAATTGCAATCTTGTAAATTCATGTCAATAAAAAAAATTGATCTATCAATTTTTAATTTGTTAATTTTCGGTCTAAACTATAACTATTTTTTACTAGAGATAATTATATTTATTTGAGTCAGATAAAATTACTATGTATAATAAAACTCTCCATTTGAATATTTAATGTAATTACGTATACAAAATTTAAATTTGATACTTCTAGTTAAATAAAAGTAACTCCACGTCATTTGAGTTTATTTATAATACTAACTACTTTTGTGGAAAGAAAAATGGAGAAAAGTTGTAGTCACTTTAACTAACAAGACACTGGACTTAATAAAGCAATATATTTCACAACTGTGGAACAAATATATACTAGTAAGTAGTATCTTGTATATTATGTGTATATATATATATATATATATATATATATTAAATTCGAGTAAAATATAAATTACACGACATTTTAATTAGCATAATTTCAAAACATCAAGGAGATTTGAATAATTAATTTAAATAGATTTCATCTTAAAAACTTGGAATTAATAAATAAAATATTTATAATTAATTAAAAATACAATTTTAAAGAAGAAAAGCTAATGACAACATGTATAATTCTTGACAAAAAAATTCATAGATCTAATTACTTTTAAATATTGCTTTTAAAAAAGATAAATTTTGATTTAATATGTAGTGATAAATTAGTACTATGGTATGGAATTTCAGTTAAAAACATTAAGGCATTAATATCTCTTGTTTTTTTACATCTTTTCATGAATTGTTCAGTAAATAAATATTTTCCAAGTTTCTAACCGAGTATAATTTAGTTGTAAATGTTGAATTTGTGAAGAAAAATTTAGGTTTAATTTTCGCAAAATATATCCTTACGGGGATAATGAACTTAAATATGAATATGTTTCGAATCGAATAATTATATTTGTTGTTAATAAAAAAAGTTAATTAATATTCTTCGATCGGTATCCAGATATGGCTTCATAAATCATTACATATTGGCAAAATTGAAGTCACGTGATTAAAAGATTTCATATCAATTTTCTATGGATGATGTTGTTAGTCTGTACAAAGAATGAAGATATGTGGGAATCTTCAAGATTTGGTAAAGATGTAACACACGGGAGATCAAATTATTTTTCATAATTTTTTGTTTTATTTTTTATTTTCAAGATTCGGTTTTGGATATAATAGTATAGGCACTAAAAGCTAGAAAAATTGATGTGTTTAGGTTATTGTCGTAATTAACTACTGGATAACAATATTGACATTGCAGGAAACACTTAGAGGACACCTCGAATAGAGGAAGGTTAAATGTATCTATCAAGAAGTCAAGAACTAAGGGATATGGGCAAAGTGTTACAGAATAATGAGAATATGCTGTCCAAGTTATTAATTTGTGGTCATGCATGTGGTATTTCGTCTATTTCTATAAAAGTTGGTATCGGATTAGAAGGGAATTAATGGAACAATGAGGGTGGGTAGAAGTGATATCGATTTATATTTTTTAATTAAGTGATTTAGAATTTAAATATTAATTGATTTTTAGATATGAAATAATTTGTGCTGAGAGAAAATATTCACTTTACTTATATATACGGTCACAAACAGATCTAGGAAATGACTAAAAGGGGGATTGGATTTTTTTTTTTTTGTACATTATGGTGAATTTAGTTTGAAGGAATAAAAGAGGTGTGACAATAGTTTGAGATGAAAATAAGTGATATATTTAAATTAAAGTAAAGTGCAAATGTGTTTGACGGCAAAAGAATTTAAATATTGCTTGTTTCCTAATTATTTATCAATTTGAGGTTGTTTTAAACTTATTTACAAAAATACGCCTGGATGGGACGTGTTACAACACGTCCCATTTGGGCGTGTTTAAACAGGTGGCGACACATGGCACATGCACAGGTGAAGCGCGGTATGAACGTAAACTTCAGAAGGCCATAACTTTTGATTGGAATGTCTGATTGAGGCGCACGATATATCAAAGGGGACTTGGTCAAAAAAATTTCCCGAAAGAGGCCTCTAAGTGCCTCAAAATTGCGATTTAATCTTTGAACCTCTAAAAAATTTCTTGTTTTCTAATTTTTTATTTATTCAATTAGTGAATTGCATGCTATTTTTTATTTTTTTTCGTTACTTCTCTTAATTTCGAGCGTTTTGACATAAAATACGCCTCTATCAGATATTTCTATCAAAATTTATGACTGTTCAAAGTTTATGCATCATCAATTTTATAGTATAATTCTGTTCAATTTTTGAAATTAGTGTTGCGACCACAATGTTGTCATTTTTTAATTTGTTAAATTGAAATCCTTTAAAAATGTAGAGTATAACTTTTTATTTTTTATTTTTGTTCCTATAAAAAATTATGAATGTTTCTTTTCCGGACCTCTATGCCTTGAGCAACTATGCCCCAAATGGCTCCTATGACAACCAGTACACTTAGAATCATCCCAACAACGCCTAGTGCCCAGTTCAAGTACCAGTTTGTGCTACATTTTTTGTGGCTTCTTAATCTGTATACACATGAAACAGGGATATGCTAAGGTTATTGGTAGACCACAATGTTGCGACCCACAATTTTTTTTCATTTGCCATAAATTTTAACTAATGAGAGAGAGTATGTCCTAGAAATTCTCATGATAATGATATTTTCGTATAGTTTTTATATGAATTTATCTAATAATAAAAATAATTTTACATTTGTATAAAAATGGAAATTATTAATTAATATTTTTCTAATAAATTCAGAAATAATATGGTAAAATTTAATGGAACAATAATTTAAATCATTAAGCAAATCTATTGGAAATTATATGTAAATTTTAGTCTTTTTGTTTGTCAATATAGTTTTTGAGTGATAAGATGAATCAAGACCTTTAATAATTTTGACTAAACGGAAATACTTCCAATGTTTAAATGCTGCATTGTATGTATGTTTTAAAGATCCGACGAAGGTAGACAAATGTTGAGATTTGGGAAAACATTGATTTAAGAGTTCATTTAACAATCTATGTCATAAATTTGTCTTGAAGGGGATGTCTTGAAATATTGTTCTTTAGGATCTTTTGAAGGCCAATGAAGTAAGAGAATTGTCAGGTCTTCAAAGAATAACATATCTCTTGATCTTAAAAGACACACCTTGCTACACCTTCTATGATTAGAATTGTTCTCTGCATGAAGAGGAAGCACATTTATCACTCACACTTAATTCACAAACAGACACATCTTCAAAAGCAAGCTCTCAACAACAAAAAATAAGTCATTAAGAGATCATGGACACTTTATGAAGACTACTTATGAATACGAAAAACTTTGAACAGAAGAAGACACAAATCAACGCACTATTATTTAAATTTTGATGTTCCATCTTCTCTAAGCTCTTTCACTATAATTTTTTAATTTATAAAAGCTCTCAACAGTTTTCATATCCTGAGAGAAAAGACTAAGTGCCTCATTTTTATAATTGTCTCTGAGACGTTAAGAACAAGTCAATGAGCAAACAAACATCAACAAATCTAATTTGTTTAGAGTAGTAGTGGCTTGGTAGATCAAGGAACAATAGGTTTTTGTAAAGCTTAGGTATAAGTTGTGCTGTAAGAGCCAATAGTGGAAAAGAAAAATAATTGTAACTTTTGCAAAAGTTAGTGGAACTTGGTGGGTTACCAAGAACCTAACGTAATATGAGTGATAGAGACGAATCAGTATAAAACTCTGCATCTTATATCTTTATTGTCTTCTATTTTAACTAACAAGGGCTTGAATTTAATTTTTGTTTTTGAAAAGAGTTTTAACAAAAAAAAGGTTTTTGAACAAGAGCTTGAGTTTTAACAAATAGTTTTTGAAAAGAGGTGGAAGGGAATGGACGAGCGCCCATAGTCATTGTTAATGTTTACTCTTCATGAGATTTTAGGGGAGAAAAGAAGATTATGGGGTGACGTTATAGTGAAATATATTATTGTGAATTGTTGCGAATTGGAATTGGGTCTAGGGGTGTCTGACCCTCATTTATAGTAGAATATGATTGATGTTGAATGGGTGTGGTGTGCCACATCATGATAGAAATGTGAAGTAGGATACTGTGAGTGGTGTATGCTAGTGAACCACATGTGGCGGTTACGTAGGTTATGCATGAGACTTAATGTTTGTGTTTGTGGCTTCTGAGGGGATGGAGTACTCACTCCCTTGTTACCATTATAAGGATCTGATGCCACATGTGAGGCCGACTCTCTAGCTTTTGATTAAGGAGATGACTAGCAGTAGGAGCACAATGATGCACATCATGTTGATGATTGCTACAACAACCTTTGCTACCGTCTAGTGTCGGTGGATGCACTAGAGATTCAATCCCATCTTGTTGAAGGTTATGTTTTGTGGACCCAGCCCTCACAGTCTTATTATCATTTTGTTTCGTCGTTGTCGTAGGTTGACATTTGATCTTAGTCTCCCCCACCACCTGTGGATGATGTGATATCTTTTGTAGGGTCAAACTCTTCCTCTGATGACACTTAATATACTCTTTTTGTTCTGATTTCTCAATGGTCGATGCTACCTGAGCCTTATGCTCCACCATTTAGGTCTCGTCGATTGTCTTTGACTGGACGGGTGCTTAGAGGGTGGCACCACCATTGGTGGATTTGGTTAACCTTTAGTATGATGATGAAGAAGATAATTTTGTGGAGGATAAGTCTCACGAGAAGGACCCGTCCATGTACAAGGAGGATCTATCTATGGAGGATGACTCGTCTATGGATGATGAGGACAGAGTGATGAGGACGCTAGAGCCAATGCAGTAGGACTCTTGGCAGGATTTTTTAGAGGGATCTTGCTAGGAGGCCCTCTGACATCTGACTATACTTGTTTTTAGTACAACTGAGTTTCGGGTATAGATGACTGTTCTGAGTCTTAGGTTTTCCAATTTTGTGTATTTTGGGATTGGTAGACCTAGGCTCATACCTTTTGTATTTATTCAATCATCACTTACTTTATATTTCTTTACTTGATTCTTTGGGGCTGTATATGCTACTTAATGTTTCCACCGAGACATTTACATCTTGCTACTTATGATAACTTATGAAACCTATTTATCTATATTTGATAATCATGAAGGTTCACCTATTTATCCATATTTATCAATTAAGAAAGTAGGTTTATTTATTCCACAAATTATTCATTTTTACTTATCGAATCGTAGTTTTATTACAAGACATGTTTACTAATGAGAAAATTACGTATGTTTTGAAAAAGGATAACGTGTTTGAGAAGTTTATATTTTCTGCTAAATCTACTTCACTTCTTTTATTATTATGAAGTATTATGAATGCCATTTGAATTAATCATTTTTAGAAAAAAATTGTTATTTTATATATATGTAAGCCCATATTTTAGGGTGTTGCAAGATATTTAGTTTGTGCAACATGGAGTGCATCCTTCTCATCCTTATGCTCCTATTGTTTACAAAATTCAAAACTTCCTCTTTTTCGACTAGTGTATCATTCAATCACACTGTGAAGGAAGGAAATGCAACAATAGATTGGTTAGCAGAAAAAGAATCTCAAGACTTTACTCCTTTTGTTTCTTACAACAACCCTTTTTTGGGTCTTTACGATATTTTTGTAGCTGATTCTCAAGGCATCTTGTTTCTCCATGATAGCTAGTTTATTATTACTTTTCTTCTACATCAAAATTTCAAGAAAAAAAATATTTATTAGATGACAAATATGGAATATATGCTTTAATAACTCATGGTAAACTGAGAACATCTGTCAATATGATTTTTGTTCAATGCTAAAAATCAATCAATTTGGGATGGAAGAAGTACCTATTATCAACCCTTGTCGGTCTTGAGTTTCATGGGGCAAATGAATAACCTGAAACACGACATTCTTTGTCGAATTGTGTAATAGAAAGTTATAGTCTAACAGTATAATTCTCTCTATCGAGTAAAAAGGATTGGGATGATACACTTAAAAAAAATTATGTGTTTAATTGATATATTTAGATAAACCTAATTATTTTAATAAGAGATTGGAGTGTTTGACCGAGACTGCCCAAGAAGGACAACCCTCTTTGAAGATTGACACCCACAACCACTTTAGCATTACGCCACAAGGCTCAATGTCTAGGGGGTTGTAGACTATCCAACTGAGATCGCCCAAGAAGGCCAACTCACTCTAAAGACCAACTCACACTTAGGCCAAAGGCCTACTAATTGACAATCGATAGATCATCCAAAAGACTCAAACCTTACGACATTCCGACTTATTTTGTGTGTAAGTCACCAACCTGCCTTGACAACCAATTGATTTCATTAACTTGATATTTGATAGAGGGCTATCCAAGGAGCATAAAGTGCTAGAAGCACTCCATGAATTGAAGGGTCCACTGACAAGGTTCAAAGCCAAGTTTCTACAAGAAGAGATGACCAAAAGAATCATGGTTGAACTCTTTAACAAAGACAAGGATGGAGGAAGACACAAGGAGCTGAATTGGACCACCTTGAAGATTGTTGGAGAACTCGTTTAGCACGCATGTCACGCTTAGCACAATTCCTGGCAGAGAGTTTTTTAGGCTTAGCGTGCATGGCTCGCTTAGCACATTGCCTTGGCCCGGTTAGCATGCATGTCACACTTAGTGCAATTTCTTGACAGATAATTTTTTAGGCTTAGCACACAACGTCTGCGAAGATTTTTGTATTTCTTATTTATTTGTGTAATGAGCCTCAATGTAGACTGAAATAGGCCCAAACTATGCGATTTTAGCCTTTATTAGAGACTTAACTCTATAAGTACTCAGATATTGCTATTTTTGGCATGACTTTGATTAATGAAATTAAACATTTGTTTGAATTGAGAACTTAGTCTCTTCTTGGTTCTTGGTTGAACCCAAATCGATTCTTATCAAGGAAGTTTTCATTTATGGGGAATCCTCGTTTGACTTATTGCTCCACTATGGATTGTGGCGTCATTCATTATTATCTTTTTAATTTTTCCCATCTTTTGTTTTTAAGTTCTAAACAACTATCTCCAAAGTTTTGAAATTTGCATTCGAAAATAATCCAATCCAAGTGTTCACACCTTATTCGTCATCAATATCCTAATGGATTTGTACTATTGAAGTACTACCTTGAATCGTTAGGACGTGACAACACTAGGGAGCTATTGAAGTACTATACTTGGTACGAAGCCAGAAGGACTATGCACACATAGACACATGTGTATCGTTGTTGTGGGACACCACATATAAATAGGGGAGGATTGTACGACCCTTCACAGGTTCATGGTTAGGCAAAGTTGGGAGGAAACATTGACAAATGCTTGAGCTTAAGAGATCCTGTTTCTCTCTTTGGTATTCTTTGATGTGAAAAGAGACTATTATAAATTATGATTTTATATTTATCAATTAAATTTATTATATGCTTCTAATTCCACATAAAATATGTATTCTTGATAAAAAAATTATAAAAAAACTCATTAAAGTTTAAATTTCGATATAACTTATAATAAATTTTCCAAATATAATTGAATAGTGCGGAAGAAAACAAGCACGTGACTCAGGTATAGAAACACTTTCATACGTTCACACACACAAAACCCTTTAATATGCCAACAATTACTTGGTTCATGTTGAAAAATAAATTATGTATTTTTGATACGGATTTTCATCAAATTATTAAAAAGTCTTATCAGAGATGATACTACTCCCTCCTTCTCATTATTATTATAGTTTAAATTATTTTAAACAGATAAAGAAAAGTTAATAAATAAATAATTTTAGAAAATTAATATTTTTTTGTTACATTTTACGAAAAGAATAATAAAGAGGTGGTACTACTCCCTCATCATCATTAATTCATTTTAGTTTTTGTAGTTCATATCATTAATATTAATAGGGGATATAAGGGGAAAAAACAATTCTTCTTACATTTTTTTTATCCTACGTTAGAGATCACGAGTATGCCTCAATATGTTGGATTAGAAAATAATATGGCTCGCGGTGCGTGATTGACACTGGTTCAAGGGGATTTCACACACAGTAGTGAATACGAATTCTACTGTTAAATAGATCATTCTCACTCATGTAAACGTAGCAGAGTCCTACCATGTTGTGCCAAAACTTTGGGTTAATTTAATTCAATTCATATTACATTGAAAAACTAAAATGATAATTATTTTGAGACAATTTTTTTCTTCACAAGTATTATTATAGGAAAAAGGGAGTAATTAATCTACTAGCTAGTATCAAGTATTTACAAGTAAAAAAAAAAAACTATCTTTTTTTTAATGTGGGTGAATAAAAAAAAGTATCTACAAGTTAAACTGGTTATCATTTTTACCGAAAAATAAATAAATAAGTAAATAATGTAATATAGAAATTAATGTATCACGCATAAATGATACTAATTTACTAGTACAATAAATTTTTAACAAAATGTAATTATATATGTTGGATCATTAATTTTCATTTTATTTAGGACATGCAATCTTGAAAACGAACAAAAAAAATTTGTTACACGCAGACAAGCTATTTAGTAAATTTTTGAAAGAACGTACCCCTCTTGACTAAGGTATCAGCAACCTTATTACATTCTCAATATGTGAGAGAAAATAAGTTGCATATGCATGGGGGAGGCCAATAGAACTTTGAATAGTATGAGCTAGTAATCATTTTTGCTCTTGATGTTGAGTAATCATTGACCATACATTTGCTCTTCGAATAGCTACTTTGTATGTAATAGCCGTATAGTTAGGCCACCAAAATACCAAACACTGCTTCACCGTCTAACTATAGTCCTGTACATAGACAACCGTTCTACCGACCAATAAACCGTATCTTTGACATATTTGCTCAAGACGAGACCCTAGAATTACTTATCACCTAACACGCGTTGCACCAATTGAATTTATGCCAAAGAGATTTCTTCCTATTCACAGATGTTATAAGAGCACCACTCATGTAGATTAAACAAAATTATTGCAACTGAATTAAAAGATCTTGAGTTTAAGTCTTATATATAATTATGTTAAAAAAAATTTAAAAAATTTGTCATCCATATTGATTTCACTAAATTATTATCTCTTCTAAAATATATACATGCAATTTATACTAAATAACATTATAAGTAATATACTTTTACAAGCTTAAGCTTGAAGATGAAATAATTAGGAGACTTAGGCTAAGTTTGGTTCGGTGTAACATCCTCAAATTTCAACTCTAGGCAGTGATCCCTATAGTTGTGCTGGGCTAGTGGATAAATACTTGTCACCACTGGAACTTAAATATCCTTATAGACTCATTAATTGATTCATAAAATTCAATGAGATACCTTTTACTATGTGAATTCTATTCAGTAATAAAATAGAAATAAAGATATGTGTCATGAGAAATAGAGTTCAATTAAATAATTATTTTCAATATACTTTTATATTTTTTATCTCATTTATCTATAAAATAAACAATTAAATTTTATTTTTTCTAATTAGGAATAAGTTATGTTATAAGTATATTTGTAATAAAAATGACTCATATTAGAAATGTATTTTTTAAAATATAATTCTTTTTATATATTTATTATTTTAAAATAAATTGTTAGTCAGGTGAAAATCAATTAAGACCTATTAACATGAGATATAGAATTCAGTGAAACACATATTTTTACGTAAACTTTATATGAATTTAACTCAATAATAAAATGTATATGAAGAAAAATGTATTCAAAACACATTGTTTAAAATTTTCTAATGTAATTAGATTAAAAAATATGATAAGATATTATCAGTAAAATAGTTGAATTCGTTAAATAAAGTTATTAAAATTCATTTTTGACTTTTTTCTTCCTTTTTATCCGTAAAGTTACTGATATGAATAATCGACTTAGGATATAATATTGGATCTCTATTAATTAATAATAAAAAAGTTACTGTAATGTATAAAAACTAATTGATATTTATAAGTTTCGGAATATAACATTAAAATTATGTTATAAATCTATATATAATAATAAAATTTGAAATTTTAATGATTTATGTTTGGATTAATTTTTTTATTAGGTAAATTTATTATTAGAACTATCATATCAGAAATATAATTCAACCAGATCTGTATTTTTATATAAATTCTAAAATAATATTTTCCAATAATAAATGTAATGTGGAACCCATAAAATTTTGTCATTTATCGTAAATTTTAACTATTGAGAGAGAGAATGTCCTAGCAATTCTCATGATAATGATATTTTCATATAGTTTTTACATGAATTTATCTAATAATTAGAATAATTTAACATTTGTATAAAAATGGAAATTATTAATTAATATTTTTCTAATAAATTCAGAGATAATATGGTAAAATTTAATGGAACAATAATTTAAATCATTAAGCACATCTGTTGTAATTTATATTAAAATTTTATTCTTTTTGTTTGTCAATATAGTTGTTGAGTGATAAGATGAATCAAGAATCTCAATAACTTTTATTAGATCCAAATAATTACAATGTTTAAAAGCTGCATTGTATCTCCATTTTAAATATCAGACAAATGTTGAGCTCCTGGAAAACATTTAAAAGTTCATTTAACAATCTATGTCTTAAATTTGTCTTGCATGGAATGTCTTGAAATATTGTTTCTAGAATCTTTTGAAGGCCAAGGAAGTAAGAGAATATATAATTCTTAAAAGAAAAACATATCTCTTCATCTTAAAATACACACCCTGCTACACCTTCTATGATCAGAAATGTTCTGTGCAAACGAACATTGACTTCTGGTGAAGTGTGATTAAAGGAAACTAAAAAGAGTGGTGTTTCAGCATGAAGAGGAAACACATTTATTATTCAATAATTCGTCAATGTTTCCTCCCAACTATGCTTAATCATGAACCTGTGAAGGGCCATACAATCCTCCCCTATATATATGTGGTGTCCCACAACAATGATACACATGTGTCTGTGTCCATAGTCCTTTTGGCTTCATACCAAGTATAGTACTTCAATAGTTCCCAGTGTTATCATAACGTCTTTCTTATCTGTTGCAAAAATAATCAATAATTACTAATTTCAACAGTTTTCCTTTCAAAATATACTAATAAGTATTAAATAAAAAAATTATCTTTCATCTTATTATGAAGTTTAGTCATGTTACTAAACATTAAATTAAAATATGAACTTTTATGTTATGCATGAAATTAGAAGTTGGCGCAATCTGCAGGTGATGATAGGGACTAAATCATGACTTTCATGATTTTAAGCCTACTATATGATTAATGAGCTATGATGTAGAAATTATGAACAATTGTTAGGTTTTTAGGTTTTGAGGTTTAAGACCAAGTGAGTGTGTGACCACCTTGTTACTAAACATTAAATAAAAATATGAAAATTAAGAAACTTTCTTTTGTGTGGTGTGATGTCTTTTAGATTTGTCGATGTCGCAACTCGTGATTACAATAACTGTTATTATGCATTTCCATAATTTGGAAATTACAACAATCTTCAATCAATCCAATAAGATAAAATAGAATTCAACAATTAGATATTAACAAAGAAAAAAAAACTCATTATATAATAACTAAAATTTAATGAAATATAATATTTAGATAAATTTTCTTAAAAGTACTATTAATTTTATAATTTAAAAAGTTAGGAGATAAAAACTGATCATATAATAACTAAATTTTGATCAAATAAAATATTGAGATAAGATTTCTTTAAAAAAATATTACTAGTTATTTTAAATTTTTTAAAATAAATTTAAGAGGTAAAATCTATTTGCATAATAATTTAAATTTTAAAAATAGGTAAATAGTCAAATTTGTTTCTGAAAGTGTGAGGTAATGAGAAATTGGTATCTGGAAGATGAAAAATTTAAATTTAATCATTGAGTATGCCAAAATTTTGACAAATTAGTCTGGAGACAATTTAATGACAAATTAATTCCTAAACTTTATAACTTAATATCAAATTGGTCATTGAAAAATATAACTTATTATCAAATTTGTTTTTGAACATTATAATTTTTTTGATGAAAAAAATCGATTTGAATATTAAAACTTAATGATAAAATGATCTCATAAATTTAATGGCATGACTAACTTGGTGTACTTTTTGCACATTTAATGATTATATTTGTATTTTTGATCTTTGAGAAATTAATTTATCACTACCACATCACACTTTTGGAACAAAATTTATCATATAACCTTAAAAACAAATATTGAATGTTTGCACGCAAGATTCATGTCCTTGTTCTTTAAAACTTATGGTATTTATAACTTTCATCTTCAAGTGTACGTTGTCTCACAATGGGTAAAGTTCTTCACTAGTTCTTTGTCTGGTGATAATGGTCATTAGAGCATTTAATGCACGTCATTTCTTCATGCCGAAAGTCCACTCTGGTCAACCTTTGTGTTGACCAATTCAGCCAAAAGTAAGTTCTCATTCATTCATCAAAGCAGGTCTACACGGCAGAGTGCATCTTTTGATGAAATTTGACACTTTTAGATCTTGAACTTTATTTATTCTACATTGGATTCGACATTTCCTAGCAGAATGTCTTTACAAAATGAATCTCATACACAAAATAATAAATGAAGTCTTAAATGCCAACTCTTAATTGTTGTATCAGATCATGGTTCTGGCTTGTTATCGTCTGATAGTTAAAACGCAGACTCACAAAGCAAAATCAGATAACACATAAGACATAACTTTTAACATTTATATTTATTTGCATATAATCAAAATAATTAAGAGTTATGATTTGTCTAATGACATAAATGTCTTTTGACTTAACACTATATTATTTATTTATTAAATAATTTCAAATAAATAAAGAGATTTGAATTTATATAATGAAAACTATATAATTATCCTTTAAATTTTACTGAATTAAATAAAAGAAGAATTTTTTTTTGTTTAAATGAAATAGTATTGGAAGCTAACATACACCTTCTAAATTTTAAGTGTTTCTATGTTAGC
>CM023951.1:18625234-18664056 GCA_013407115.1 Glycine latifolia | reverse complement strand
ATATATATATATATATATATATATATATATATATATATATATATATATATATATTAACGTAGACCTTCTTAAAGAGGATTTTATAATCTTGTTGACAAAGATCAAGATTGATTTGGAGGAAATAAAATTACAATTTAGTCATCTAATTGTTGTATCTATCACAAGGGTTGATTTGTACTCTAAAGAATTAATTGCAGTTGATCAAGGAAAAATAGGTCTCGCCAATTCTAAATTCCTGCAATATTAAATTTGAGCTTTGCATAAAGAGAGCAATCATTAATAATGCCTTTAGTGCATTCAGCCTTGTGGAACTTGTCGGAGCCTATGCCATGGTAGTGTATTGCAACCACTGCAATATGCTTGAACTGTTGAGTAACTGCTCGAGCGGGAGAAGGAGAAGACATTGAACAAACTTGGAAAGGATTGGACAAGTTCATCGCGTGACAACTTGCTTTTTTTCTTTGTTCAAATATTATAAACCCTTGAGTTAACATGGATCAATGGTGTGGATTTGGTGAGTTTAATGACTTACACATGGTATAAATGGATGTTATCACAATATATATAAACTAGAATAATGCTTAATACAATTGAATGTAAGAAAGAATTCAAAACGTCAACATAAGTATTAATGATAACTTTTTTAACTTCCAATAAATCTCATTTCAAGAAACCAACGTGTAGGTATCTAATTAGACCATTAATTGGAAAATACATGAAATGTGATATGTGTTTCCAAAGTTCAAACAATCAAATTAATGCAGTATATGAAAGGCGACAATATAAATTTATAATATATAAATATATTTATTGTGAATGATGTCATTAAATCTAATAAATGCATCTGATTTTTTTTACTAAAATAAATTTGAATCTTAATAAATAAGGAATTAATTAAATAATTCATAAAAGTAGCAAAGAGTTGAATATTTATGAAATGCATGGCACTTTATAACATAAATGATGTAATGGTATGTAAATAAGGAAAACAGGGAAGGAGAATTTCCATGGACTATCAAAAACCGAATAATGAAATTAACATCTTGAATTGAACATGGTGTAGTCCAATGAGACATCCATAGCCCGTTCCTTCAAAAAACCATGTACATATGACTTAGCTTATTTCTCTTTCGTTTGTTTTCATGCTCAAACTTAGAGACAGTAAATTAGTTGAACCCTTAAGGACCCACTGATACAAACAAGTGTTTTCAATTTCACAATTAAGATAAGTCCATTAGCAAAACAACTTGAACTTTCCACACACACACAGAAACTAAAATTTCTACTTAACATGATTTAATAACCACACCTCAAGAAAGTAAAAACTCATTTAAGATAAATAACCCATTTAATACCTCTTTTTGTTATACTATACCACTTATCATATTATCACTTCTCTCTCTTCATTTTCTTTTTCATTCATGGTATTGAGTAGCATTTATTGGCAATATTCATTTCCACTACTTACACCATCTAAGCCATCAACAAGATTTCTAAAAACAATCATTCACTGCATAGAGGATCTTTGATTTTCCATGAACTCACAATTCTACCACAACAAAAAATCACATGAACACTAATTGAACTGATTAATAAATAGAGGCATTGATTACATGTATAAATTCATTTAAAATAGATAAATGGAAACTAGCATGCTGACTCATAATGCTTCATCCAACAAAAAAACACCAAGAAATAAAACATTGTAGAGAACCGTGCTCTTATTCCACCATTATGATAACACCCTGTAACTAATATCACACTTGTTGCGAAATAAAAGGGTACGGCAAGTGCACCGATCGTTTCCAAGTAATAAAGATTAGGTAAGTGAGTATCGTTCTCCACAGGGATTGGGGTGATTTCACAGCAATAGTAAATTAGTGTGATTGAAAGGAAAAACAGTAAATTACACAGAGAAATGTTGTTGAATGGTTTGGTTCATTGGGTAATTAAAAGACAAGAATTAAAGAAATGTGTAGTAAATTGATTTAGGGAAGTTACCAATGGACATTTAATTGTGGTCAGGCGCAATTCCCTATGATCACTACTCCTTCACTTGACTGGTTATGTAACATTAACGTTCACAAATGATAAGTCTCTCTTTTAGTCGTAAATCCTAGATAACTAGCGATTTCACTCTTTAATTCAATCGAGAACCCTAAGCCCTTAGCGATTCTGTCAAACTAAGCATGTAGAGAACACATCATAAGAGGTTCCTGTTGCTAAATGTTCAGAAAATAAGCCTTTCCTAAGTTAGCTAATCCCTAATTCCTTAGTGAATTAACCCTTTAACCTGAATCGAAAACCTAATTCCTTAGTAGATTCTATCAGATTTAGCATTCAAAAGATCCTATTATAAGCTCTGCAGCCACGCATCCCTATTCCTAGGTGATGAACAACTGTTACCCTAATTCAGTTCAGAAATTAGAACCCCAACGTTCCCATTGCGAATTCTAACCCTATGTTCTTAATTGAAGTGGTCAAGTTCAAGTAAGAGTAAAAGAGAAATGCAGAATAGAGTAAAACAATTAAAACATATTATTCAATACCAGTCAAATTACAGAGAAGCTTTCATAGGTTCATGGCCTTCCCACAATACAAGAATTAGCCAGCCATAGGCCTCAAATACACCAAAGCTGTAATGGAATTCATGGTTGTGCAGTAACTCTGGCCTTGATGCTTGATTTCTAGGGTTGGGTGAGTGAAAGATGAAAGAAGATGAATTAGTGATGAGTGATGATGATACCCCCAGTGATTCTGAGTGATTCTATTTATAAATAAGGCTAAATCAAGTAATAAGGCACTTTCCTCGAGCAAAATTCAAAACAAATCATTTAATTAAGGCAACAGAATAATCCGGCGCGACTCGCGCGCGATCCCGCGCGGTTAGCGCTACTTGTTCGAGAGCTTGGCGCTAATAGCGTGACATTCCACGCTACCAGCGTGGAATGTTCGAGTTGAAATGCTGGATCTGGTCTTCTGTGGCGCTGATGGCGTGAACGTGGCGCGGTTAGCGCGGATGGCTCGACTAGTTCACGCTGTTCGCGTGAAACTAACGCTAGTAGCGCGATGTCTTCGTGCTGAATTAATGTTGCAGGGGCCTTGGCGCTGATGGCGCGGATCTGGCGCGATCCGCGCGAGACTCAAATCTTGCTTTTCTTCTTTTTCTGCTCTTTAAACTTCTCTTTATGCCTAAAAACACTCAATTGGTATTGAATAGGATTAAAAAATAATAAAATAACAATTTTAATTAATTCTAAACTAATTTCCTAAGTATTTAACTAAAATATAACCTAAAACTATCCTAAATTTAAGATGTGTTTGCAACACATCAACACTTCAAATAAGACCTGAAACATAAATAAATAAATAAAACAAAAAAAATGACAGATTTAGATAGTTATTTGTTGGGTTTAGTTATTAGTTGTGCCCCTTGCTCCTATTTCATCACTTTCACATCATTCACCACCCACGGATTTCACAACTAACCATGTTGAACCCTAATTGGTTTCCACCCCCATTGCAATCAATAGGGTTATTGTTATAATTCTTTTTGCTATTGTTGTTGTCGTCATTGTCACCTTTGCTTCCTTCAGGAATGTACTTGTAAATCTCAGGATTACAAAAGGTGCAAAGTGTGATCTTAACATCGTCACCAGCAATGACTTGGCCGCCAATGGCACCACCAATGGTTTGGCCTCGAGAGGTGGAGAGGTGGACCCTGAAGGATAAAGGATGAGGAAGGATGGATTTAGAGTTAAGGTTGCAGTGGTTGTTGAATAAGTATGAGCCATTGAGGGAAAGCAAGGTGAAAGGTCCATGGAGTGTTAGGGTGGCAGTGCCTCGGAGCGAGTTATAAAGGGTCACCCTAGTGACTGTGCCAAAGGTGCTAAGGACAGTGAGATTGATGCGACCTTGGCGAGCAACGTCAAGAATGGACTCCATGATGTCCCTACCCGGGTCCACATTGATGATGATAATCCTCACAAATGGCTCGTTGGGCTGGCCCATAGGGAGGGAAATGGTCTTGTGCTTGTTCTTGGAGCCTGGTGGCCTGCCACGTGGCTTCTTAGGAAGTGGGGTTGGGAGAAGGAGATTTTCTTGGGGCTGGTTTGTACCAGAAAGTGGTGGTGGATGGTGGGGGCATTGAGAGGAGGGGCCATTGTTGTTGTCCCAAAAGGATGTCGATCTTGAGTCAGAGGAAAAGGACTTTTCAGAGAGGGAAATCACAAAGGAATTGTTTGTCATTGTCACAAAGAGGTGTATGGAATGAGAGAAGGATAAAAAAATGTACGGGTGACATTTTTCAAGAGATGTTTAGAGGGGAAAAAAGGAAAGAAGTAAAATGTTTTGGACAAGGGAAAATTATAGTTAGATAGGGCAACATACAAGAGTTGGTTCTAATGGTGTGATGCTATGTTTGGTGGGGGGGGGGGGGATTAATTTATAGAGTGGTGGTGGCAGTGACTTCTCTAAAGAGTTGAAGAGATAATAATCGAGGGGCTTTTTGAGAAACGTTTCAAGTATTGAAAGTGGACATAGTAGTTTGAGGGGTGTGGTTTTGAAGGTGTGGTTTCCTTTTATTGACAATGTAACAAAATATTTTAAGTCTTGGAGAATTTATTTACAAAAAGGTAATATAATTTAAGGTTGGTATTATAGTCAAAGGTTTTGAAATCATTTATTGAAATGTATAGTAAAATTATTTGATAAGGGAACTATGTTATAAATACACTGGTCATAATAAAATGAATAATGTTAGTGATATATTCTTTTTAATGTATTACTATTTAATGTATTATTTAATTAGGTCAAAGTTACATTACACTCATTGATTATTTTCAGTGTGTTGATCAGTTAGCATGAGATTTTTCAAACATAATATGTTGTCTATAGTTCAAATGTTGGAAATACTATTATGTAAAATAATTAGAGAAAGTATTTCACTACCTATAGTGATCTTATCCAAATTAAATAAGATTTCTAAAACGTGGTCTCTATAAAATAAGTTAGACTCATTAATTGATTAATAAAATTTAATGACACACATTTTATTATGTGAATTTTATTCAGTAACAAAATAGAAATAAAGATACGTGTCATGAGAAATAGAGTTCAATTAAATTCTCAATATCAAGACAATTTTATATGGATTTTACTCAATTATAAAATGTACATTAAGATAAATATATTAAAAGTTGTATTAATTAAACTTTTCTACTTAAATTACGACAAACTATGATGAGAAAACAATAGTATTTTTTTTAAAATATATTAAAATAGTTGAGCTCAGTAAATAATTAAAAAATTAAAATTTATTTTTTCTAATTAGGAATAAGTTATGTTACAAATATATTTGTAATAAAAATGAATCATATTAGGAATATTTTTTTAAATATAATTCTTTTAATATATTTATTATTTTATAATAAATTTTTAGTCAAGTGAAAATCAATTAAGAGCTATTAAATGAGAAATAGAATTCAATGAAACACAAATTTTTATGGAAACTTTATATGAATTTAATTCAACAATAAAATTATATGAAGAAAAATATATTAAAAATTAAAAAATATGATAAGATATTATCAGTAAAATAGTTGAATTCGTTAAATAAAGTTGTTGAAAATCATTTTTTATTTGTTTTTCTTCTTGTTTATCTGTAAAATTACTGATACGAATAATCGATTTAGGATATATCATTGGATCTCTATTAATTAATAATTAAAAGTTACTGTATTGTATAAATTTTAATTGACATTTATAGGTTTCCGAATATAATATTAAAATTATGTTATAAATCTATATATAATAATAAAATTTGAAATTTTAATGATGTATGTTTGATATATTTTTAATAAATGTTGCTATGTAGCTTGCACAAGATATATGAATCCACTTTAGCTCTTTTATAGACATAAAGTTCAACGTTATAGCTCTTTTTGTTTTTCTGAAAAAATGCAGCCAACAACTATATACCACTAATTTTTATACAAAATACTCATAACTGGTGCAATGTCTTTCAGACTTGTTGATGTTACAACTCGTGATTACAATAACTGTTATTTTGTGTTTCCATAATTTGGAAATTACAACAATCTTCAATCAATCCAATAACACTTTTTTACATGGGATTTGAAAACAAGAACTCCTTCAATTACAAAAAAAAAAAAAATTAAAAATTAAAAAAAAAAAAAATCTCATTATATAATAACTAAAATCAATGAAATATAATATTTAGATAAAATTTCTTAAAAAGGAAAAAAGTACTATTAATTTTATAATTTAAAAAATTTAGGAGATAAAAATCTTATCATATACAAACTAAATTTTGATCAAATATAATATTGAGATAAGATTTCTTAAAAAATATATTACCATTTATTTTATAGTTTTAAAAATAAATTTAAGAGGTAAAATTTATTTGCATAATAATTTAAACTTTAAAAATATGTAACTATGCAAATTTGTCTCTGAAAATGTGAGGTTCTAATAAATTGGTCACTGAAAAATAAAAATTTAATGAAAAATTGATCGCTATAATTTATAATTTAATGTCAAATTGGTCATTGAAAAAATGTAACTTAATGTCAAATTTGTCTTTGAACATTACAATTTTTTTGGTGAAAAAAACATTTAACTATTAAAATTTAATGACAAAATGATCAAAAAATTTAATGACGTGACTAATTTGGTGTACTTTTTTCACATTCAATGACTATAGTTGTATTTTTCATATTCGAGAAACTAATTTGTAACCACCACATTACACTTTTGAGAATCATGTCCTTGTTCTTCAAAACTCATGGTATTTATAGCTTTCATCTCCAAGAGTACTACATTGTCTAACAATGGATTGATTTCTTCACTTACTTTTTCGTATGATGATACTGGTCATTGAAGCATTTAATGCTTGAGTGAAGTTAATCATCCTAAACTATAGAAGAGATAGTGATAAGTGGATTTGTACATATACACTATCTATACACTATCTTTAACGTTGCTATGTAGCTTGCACAAGATATATTAATTCACTTTAGTTATTTTATACTTAAAGTTTTATGTCTTAGATATTGAACTTAATTTACCTTGTTCCATTAATTTCTTCTACAATTTATAAGAATAATTACATTAAGACATATTAAAGACGAAATTGGACAGTGACATGTTGCAGGGGCAAACCTACACTGAGAAAAGAGGGAAGACCAATCACAAAATATAAAATAAATTCAATAACTTTTTGGTTTTTCTGAATAAATTCAGCCAACAACTATATATCATTAATTTTTATACAAAATATTCATAATTTGATATTTCAATAAGTTAAATTATATTATTAGTCTATTAAAACACATAACATCATATCACTAAAAAAAGCATACATGACGTGACTAATTTGGTGCACTTTTTGCACATTCAATGACTATATTTGTATTTTTCATCTTCGAGAAACTAATTTATCACCACCTCGTCACACTTTTGGGAAATTTTTTTTATATAACCTTAAGAACAAATATTGAATGTTTGCTCACAAGATTCATGTCGTTGTTCTTCAAAGCTTATGGTATTTATAGCTTTCATCTCCAAGAGTACATTGGCTTACAGTGGATTGATTTCTTCACTTGTTTTTCATATGATTATAATGGTCATCAGAGCATTTAATGCTTGCATTAAATGCACGTTCTTTCTTCCTATAGAAAGTCCATTCTTGTGGACCTTCGTGTTGAGCGGTTCAGCAGAAAGTCAGTTCTCATTCATCAGTCAAAGTATGTCTACACAACAGAGCGCATCTTTTGATGAAATTTTGCACTTTTAGATCTCGAGCTTCATTTATTCTTCATAGGATTCAACATATCCTACGAGAATGTCTCTACCAGATGAATCTTAGACATAGAATAATAAATGAAGTCTTAAATGTTGTATTAGATCATGGTTATAGCTTGTTATCGTTTGATAAACGCAGACTCAATGTAAAATCGGATAGCACATAAGACATAATTTTTAACATTTGTATTTATTTGTAGACAATCAAAACAATTAAGAGTTTGACATAAATGTCTTTTGACTTAACACTATTTTATTTTATGTTTTGAAATAATTTCAAATAAAAAAAGGATTTGAAGTTATTTAAAAATTAAATAAAATGAAAACTAAATAATTATCCTTTATATTTTATTAATTTAAGTAAAAGGAGAAAAGTTTTTTGTGCAAATGAAATGGTGTTGGAAGCTAACATACACCTTCTAAATTTTAAGTAGGTCTATGTTAGCAATGTTGGGAATCGAGGGGGTTAAATATCGGGGAGATTTACACCAATGGGTCATGAGTAACCATATAAGTGAACTAGACACAACACCTTAATCCAAAATCTTAAGGCTCAGGTTTATGAGTCTTCTTCTCACTTATATAGTGCTTAACTTTTTTATTTTTATCCGATGTGGGACTTTACCTCACACTTGTACTTCACAATCTTTCCCTCAAGTGTGAGTCTCTCCCACATGGTAGTCTCCCCTTGAGTGGAAGTCATTATTGCAGGACTCGCTGCCTGGCCTCCATGTATGGACTCACCTGCCAGGAAGACTTTCGATACAACGGATCTCCATGTCTATGGATCCATCAACGCCATCTTTACTCATTTGAGCCGATCACCAAGTCGAATCATCAACTTTGATACCAATTGTTGGGAAATCGAGGGGGTAAATATCAGAGAGATTTACACCAATGCTTCATGAGTAACCATATAAGTGAACTAGACACCACACCTTAACCCAAAACCTTAATACTCAGATTTATGGGTCTTCTTCTCACTTATATGGTGCTCAACTTTTCTATTTCTATCTGATGTGAGACTTTATCTCACACTTGTACTCCAACAAGCAACCCATATATATATATATATATATATATATATATATATATATATATATATCAGGTGTAATTCATTAGAGTTATACCAAATCTAAACCGTTGATTGATGTTAATATAATGGTTTATAATTTTTCAACCAAAAAATTAAATAAAAGAAATTAACAAGCTGTAATATGATGAACTTGCCCAATCCTCTCCAAGTCCATTTAGCGTCTTCGAAGGGTTGTGAGAGAAGCCAAATCCTTCAGCCCTTTTGTCTAAGCCACCATCGAACAATCTCTTATCTTTGTTCCTTCCACTATCCATTCTCTCTACACTGTTTCTTAATCATAATATCCTTATCTAGCAATTATAAGGTGAAAGAGGATTTTATAAGCTTGTTGACAAAGACCAAGATTGATTTGGAGGAAAAAAAATTACAATCTAGTCATCTAATTGTTGTATCTTTCACTAGGGTTGATTTATACTTTAAAGAATTAATATTGCAATTGATCAAGAAAAAATAGCTCTCTCCAATTCTAAATTCCTACAATATTAAATTTGAGCTTTGAATAAAGAGAGCAATTATTGACAATGCACTCAGTGAATTCAGCCTTGGTGGAACTTGTCGGAGCCTATGTCGTGGTTGTGACAGCGTATTGCAACCACCGCAATACTCTTGAACTTTTGAAGAACTGCTCAAGTGGGAGAAGGAGAAGAGGCTGAAAAGACTTGGAAAGGATTGGACAAGTTCATCACATGACAACTTACTTTTTTTTTTTTTGGTTGAAATATTACAAACCATTGAATTAACATGGATCAATGGTTTAGATTTGGTGTGAATTTAATGACTTACACCTGGTATAAATTGATGTTATATATCCCAATATATATAAACATAAGTAAGGCTTCATACAATTGAATTTAAGAAAGAATTGAAAAAGTTGTCACAAGTATTAATGTTCACGTTTTTAACTTTTTCGATAAATCACATTTCAAGAAACCAATTAACATAAATGAATAAAATAATTCATAAAAGTCACAAAGAATTGAATATTTATGAAATGCACGACACTCTATAACATAAATGATGTAATGGTATGTAAATAAGGAAAAAAGTGAAGGATAATTTCCATGGACTATCCGTAACCGAATAATGAAATTAGCAACTTGAATTGAACATGGTGTAGTCCAATGAGACCTCGATAGCCTGTTCCTTCAAAACACCATGTACTTATGACTTAGCTTCTTTCTCTTTCGTTTGTCTTCATGCTCAAACTTAGAGACAGTAAATTAGTTGAGCCCTTGACCCACTGGCAAAACAAGTATTTTCAATTTCACAATCAAGACAAGTCCATTAGCAAAACAAGTTGAACTTTCCACGCATACAGAAACTACAATTTCCACTTAACATGATTTAATAACCACACCTTAAGAAAATAAAAACTCATTTAATATAAATAACCCATTTAATACATCTTTTTATTATACTATACCACTTATAATATTATCACTTCTCTCTCTTCATTTTATTTTTCATTCATGGTGTGGAGTAGCGTTTATTGGCAATATTCATGCACTGCATAGGAGATCTTTAATTTTCCATGAATTCACAATTCTCCCACAACAAAAAATCACACGAACCCGAATTGAACTAATTAACAAATAGAGGCATTGATTAATTGAAGAAATTCATTAAAATAGATAAATGGAAACCAACATGCTTACTCCTAACACTTTACCCAACTAAAAACACAATGAAATAAAACATTGTAGAGAACCATCCTCTTATTCTACCATTATGATGACACACTATAACTAATATCACACTTCAACTATGACCTAAAACAAAAATAAAACAAAACAAAATAAAAATGACACATTTAGAGAGAACTTTGTTGGATTCAATTATTAGTTTTGCCCCTTGCCCTTATTTCATCACTTTCACATCATTCACCACCCATGGATTCCGCAACTAACCATGTTGAACCTCAATTGGTTTCCACCTCCATTGCAATCAATAGGGTTATTGTTATAATTCTTTTTGCTACTGTTGTTGTCGTCATTGTCACCTTTGTTTCCTTCAGGAATACACTTGTAAATCTCAGGATTCCAAAAGGTGGAGAGCGTGATCTTAACGTCGTCACCGGCAATGACTTGGCCACCAATGACACCACCAATGGCTTGGCCTCGAGAGGAGGAGAGGTGGATCCCGAAGGATAAAGGAGGGGGAAGGGTGGCTTTGGAGTTAAGGTTGCAGTGGTTGTCAAATAAGTATGAGCCGTTGAGGGAAATCAAGGTGAAGGGCCCATGGAGTGTTATGGCAGCGGCGCTAGGGAGCGAGTTTTGAAGGGTCACCTTGGTGATTGTGCCAGAGGTGCTAAGGACAGTGAGGTTGACCCTACCTTGGTGAGCAACGTCAAGAATTGACTCCATGATGTCCCTACCTGGGTCCACATTGATGATGACGATCCTCACAAATGGATCACTGGGCTGGGCCTTGGGGAGGGAAATGGTCTTAGGCTTGTTCTTGGAGCCTGGTGGCCTGCCACGTGGCTTCTTAGGAGATGGGGTTGGGAGAAAGAGATTCTCTTGGTGCTGGTTTGTACCAGTAAGTTGTGGTGGATTGTGGGGGCATTGAGAGGAGGATCCAATTTGGTTGTCCCAAAAGGATGTTGATCTTGAGTCAAAAGAGAAGGAGTTTTGGCAGAGGGAAGTTGCAAAGGAATTGTTTGTCATTATGACAAAGAGGTGTATGGAATGAAAAAAGTCAAATAAACGTAGGGTTGAAATGTTTCAAGAGATGTTTAGAGTGAAAAAAGTAAAATGTTTTGGGCAAGGGAAAGTTATAGTTAGATAGGGCAACACGTAAGACTTGGCTGTGATGGTGTGATGCTTTGTTTGGTGGGGAGGAGGGGGGATTAATTTATAGAGTGGTAGTGGCGGTGACTTCTCTAAAGAGTTGAAGAGATAATAATCGAGGGGCGTTTTGAGAATGGTTTCAAGTTTGGGAATTGGGCATTGTAGTACCAGGGGTGTGGTTTTGAAAGTGTGGTTTCCTTTTATTCACAATGTAACAAAAGATATTAAGTCTTGGAGAATTTTATTTATAAAAATGTAATATAATTTAAGTCAAATGTTTTAAAATAATTTATTGAAATATATATTAAAATTATTTGATAAGGGAGCTATGATATAAATACACTAGTCATAATAAAATGAATAATGTTAGTGATATATTATTTTTAATGTATTATTTAATAAGGTCAAAGTTACATAAGACTCATTGATTACTTTCAAAGTTACATTAGGTCAAAGTTACATTAGTGATATATTCTAACTAGGAATAAGTTATGTTATGAATATATTTGAAAAAAAAGTGACTCACCTTAGGAATCTATTTTTTAAAATAAATTTTTAGTGAGATGAAAATCAATGAAGACCTATTAACTGAGAAATAGAATTCAGTGAAACACATATTTTTATGTAAAGTTTATATGAATTTAATTCAATAATAAAATGTATATGAAAAAAAATGTGTTCAAAATACATTGTTTAACATTTTCTATTGTAATTAGATTAAAAAATATGATAAGATATTATCATATTGAAATCCTTAAATAACGTTGTTGAATTCATTTTTGATTTTTTTTCATCTAGTCTATCTTTAAAATTACTGATATGGATAATCGACTTAGGATATATTATTGGATATCTACTAATTAATAATTAAAAGTTACTGTATTGTATAAAAATAATTAATATTTATGAGTTTTCTAATATAATATTAAGATTATGTTATAAATCTATATATAATAGTAAAATTTGAAATATTAATGATGTATGTTTCAATTAATTTTTATTTGGTAAATTTATTATTAGACCTGTTATATGAGAAATATAATTCAACCATATCTGTATTTTATATAAATTTTACAATAATTGTTTCCAATAATAAGAAATTTGTTAAACAAAATGTTACATATGAATCATTTAAGTCTAGAGGCCTTCACTGTGTTGAACGGATGCACCATTTCATCCCCCTAATGGTTTTGTTCTTTGAGGAAAACATCCCCCTAAAATTTTATGTACAAGAAAAGTAAGAATTACTTGTTTAATTATAAATTATTTATTCAAATTTATAATCAAAGTTATCTAATATAGAAAATTAGAAGTCATTGACGTGTGATTCAATACATGTGTCTTTTAATTAACAAAGGTCTAGGATTCAATCTCAAACTTTGAAATAAAGTTCTGATAGAAGGTACAACTTTATCCCAAATTAGGCTAATTCGCTAGGAGGAGGATTGGTTTGGTGCTAAATAGAAACCTTTCATACCTCTTAATGACACCAGAAAACTCTAATATAGAAATTATGTCATAAATGTACCAATGATAATTCGTTTATTTTATTAACAACTATATTTCCAAAGCATTAAATCTTTCTAAATAATTATTTGGGTAGGGTAAGTTAAATGATAAATTGAAGTCAATGATAAGAGAGTAGTGTTAGTAACACTCTCTCTAATACACTAATAATTATTTGGGTAGGGTAAGTTAAATGATAAATTGAAGTCAATGATAAGAGAGTAGTGTTAGTAACACTCTCTCTAATACACTATTTTAAACAAACAAGAATCTGACCTAATTTGATTGATAAAGACGAACTAGTATAAAATACTATGCATCTTATATCTTTATTGTCTTCTATTTTAACTAGCAAGGGCTTGAATTTATTTTTTGTTTTTGAAAAGAGTTTTAACAAATAATGGTTTTGAACAAGGGCTTCACATATAATTCAACCAGATCTGTATTTTTATATAAATTTTACAATAATTTTATTCAACAATAAAAAAGTTGTTAAACATTTAAAATGTTACATATGAATCATTTTTTTTTTATTTCTTTTCTACCTGTTTATCTGTAAGGTTGCTGATATGAATAATCGACTTAGGATATATTTTTGGATCGCTATTAATTAATAATTAAAGGTTACTGTATTGTATAAAAATAATTAATATTTATATGTTTTCTAATATAATATTAAAATTATGGTATAAATCTATATATATTAATAAAATTTGAAATTTTAATGATGTATGTCTGAATTAATTTTTTATTAGGCAAATTTATTATTAGACATGTTAATTATATGAGAAATTTAATTCAAGCAGATCTCTATTTTTATAATAATTTTATCCAATAATAATAAAATTGTTAAACAAAATTTTATATATGAATCATTTAAGCCTAGAGGCCTTCCCTATCTTGAACTGATGCACCATTTCATCCCCCTAATGTATTTGTTTTATAGGAAAACATCCCCCTAAGTTTTTATGTACCACAAATGTATGTATTACTTATATTTTCTTATAGCACTAGAGAAAAAATATGTTAATTTTTGTTTACAATAACTGATCGAGTTCTTTAATAGTGTAAACTTAATGAAATCTATCTTTGAATTATCTTCTACTTATTTAATTATAAATTATTTATTCAAATTTATAAACAAAGCTATCTAATAATGAAATCTGAAGTCATTGACACGTGTGATTCAATACATGTGTCTTTAATTAATTAATCAAGGTCTAGGATTCAATCTCCAATTTTGAAATAAAGATGTGCAGGAGGTACGACTTTATCCCAAATTAGGCTAACTTGGTAGGAGGAGGATTGGTTGGGTGCTAAATAGAAACCACTGATACCTCCTAATGACACCAAAAAACTCTAATATAGAAATTATGTCATAAATGTAACAATAATAATCTAATGGTTAATTTTATTTACAACAATATTTCTAAAACATTAATTCTTTCAAAATATTGATTTGGGTAGGGTCACTTAAAGAGAAATTGAAGTCAATAATAAGAGAGTAGTGTTAGTAACTCACTCTAACACACTATTTTAAACACATTACTTCTATTTGGTTAAATTTATTTAAAATAATAATATCAGGACAGAGAATCATTAAATGTAATGAGGGATCCACAAAATTTTGTCATTTGTCATAAATTTTAACTAATGAGAGAGAGAGAGTGTGTGTCCTATCAATTCTCATTATAATGATATTTTCATATAGTTTTTACATGAAGTTATCTAATGATGAGAATCATTCAACATTTGTATAAAAATGGAAATTATTAATTAATATTTTTCTAATAAATTCAGAGATAATATGGTAAAATTTAATGGAACAATAATTTAAATCATTAGGCAAATATATTGGAATTTATATTTAAATTTATTCTTTTTGTTTATCAATATAGTTGTTGATTGATAAGACAATTCAAGACCATCAATAACTTTGATTAGATGTAAATAATTACAATGTTTAAAAGTTGTATTGTATCTACGTTTTAAAGATCAAACAAAAGCATACAGATGTTGAGCTATTGGAAAAAATTTAAGAATTCATTTAATACTCTATGTCTTAAATTTGTCTGGCAGGGAATCTCTTGAAATATTCTTCCTAGGATCTTTTGAAGGCAAAGGAAGTTAGAGAATATCCAAGTCTTAAAAGAATAACATATCTCTTCATCTCAAAAGACACACTTTGTACACCTTCTATTATCAGAACTGTTCCGTGTAAAAGCACATTGACTTCTAGTGAAGTGTGATTCAAGAAAGCTAAAAAGAGTGGTGTTTCATCATGAAGAAGAAGCACATTTACTACTCACATTTAATGCACAAACATACACATCTTCGGAAGCAAGCTATCAACAATAGAAGAAAGCTTGCAGAAGGCCTAACGAGATTAAGGGGCGAAGCGAAGTCTTCCGCGCTTAGTCCTTTATCATCGCATAAGCGGGAATTTGCTTAGAGAGAGTCCCAGGTTTATTCTATTAACGGGACACTGGGCGGGATCTATCAGCAGCGAATTCCCCATACAGATAGAGGCGCCTATCAAAAAGATACTCCGAAGGCTTCGGGATTGAGGTATCATTAGCCGAAGAAGACCCTGGCCAATCCACGTGGCCTGCTTGACGAACGTCAATGGGCATCTTCTTATTCTTCAGCCTGAAAGGCTCTTCCCTGCCTAGCTCCCCTGAAAAAAAAAAAAGGAACTACCTTGCTTCGGCACACGATTCGGAAAACAGGTAAAAGCCCCGACAAAGAAAGAAAAAAAGAAAAAGTGCCGAGACTCCGAACCACGACGGATCTTATCTTAGGAAATAGAATGGGACGGGAGGCCTATTTGACCTTTTGTTTGATTCCATTTTCCAACCCTTTCTTTAGAACCAACCTGGAATGCAAACAAGGAAGGAAAGGGCTGAAATCTCCATATCTGATCCAGCAAAAAAAACCTGACCAAAGATTCCCCCCCACTGATCGGAGTACGCCGATTACCCCCCGAACCGTACAAGATAGTTACCGCCTATCATACTTGCTAAATAGTTCCTTTTTCTTCTCTCTTTATGCTCGAAATCGTACTCTAGGTCCAAAAGCTTCCGTCAAAGCGAAAGATCTGATCCAACTGAAATCCCGCATATCCGCTGCGCTCAATATGCGGCTCTCAACAAAGAAAAAGAAGTCATTAAGAGATATCGATAATGGATACTTTATGAAGACTACCTATAAATACGGAAAACTTTGAAGAGAAGAAAACACAAACAAACGCACTATTATTTAAATTTTGATGTTCTCTCTTCTCTGAGCTCTTTCACTATAATTTTTTAATTTGTAAAAGCTCTCAAAACAATTTTGATATCCTGAGAGAAAAGACTAAGTGCTTCATTTTTATAATCATCTTTGAGATGTTAAGAACTATTCAATGAACAAACCAACATCAACAAATCTTCTAATTTGTTTAGAGTAGCAGTGGATTGGTAGAACAAGGAATACTAGGTGTTTATAAAGCTTAGGTATAAGTTGTGTTATTAGAGCCAATAGTGGCAAAGAAAAATACTTGTAATTTTTGCTAAAGTTAGTTGAACTTGGTGGGTTAACAAGAACCTGACGTAATCTAAGTGATATAGACGAACCAATATAAAATTGTATGCATCATATATCTTTATCGTCTTCTATTTTAACAAACATGGGCTTGAATGTATTTTTTTTTTTTTGAAAAGAGTTTTAACAAAAAAAGGTTTTTGAACACGGGCTTTAGTTTTAACAAAGAGCTTTTGAAAACAGGTGGAAAGGAGTGAAGGAGCACCCATAGTCATTGTTAATGTTTACTCTTCATGAGATTTAGGGGAGAAAAGAAGATTATGGGGTGATTTTATAGTGAAGGAAGAAAAGCAACTATGAGGACAACGTATGGTGCATGGTTGGTGACTTTAATTCCATAAGGTGCTTGGAGGTAAGGAGTGGTGTGAAGAGGTTAGAGTGAATAGATATAGGGAAATAGATTAATTTAATCTTTTTCTGGAAACAATGAAGTTTATAGATATTCCTATTGTTGGTAGGACATTCACTTGGTATAGGGCAGGAGGTTAATTATGCCAAAAGCCAGTTGGATAGAATGATTGTCTCTATGGATTGGCTTGACCAATAGCCAAACTCAACCTATTTGTTCTAAATTGAGATATCTTGGATCTTTGTCCCTTGATCTTGAAGCACAAGGTGAACAATTGGGGGGCCTAAACCATTTAAGGTACTCATTGCATTCAACATGTTTGTAAGAGAAGTGTTTGTCATCATAAGTACATGGATGCAGGGCATATGAAGTGAAGGAGAAGTTGAAGGCTTTGAAGATAAAGATCAAGTAGGAGTGGAATTTGGAGACTTTATGTGAGAGGTTGGTCAAGGAAATGGGAGAAATTGACTTAAAAAAAGATAAAGGTGAGTTGTCACAAGATGAAGAGGAACATAGAAGAAAGCTTTTGGATGATTTTTGGAAAGTGCCAAGGAGAAATGAATAGCTCTTACATCAAAACTCAAGAGCACAATAGCCTAAGGAAGGGGATAACACAAGGTACTTCCATAACTTGGTTATGCGGAGGAGGAAAACCAATGGTTTGCATGACCTATTTATGGATGGAAGGTGGATGGATGATCCCAATCTTGTCAAGTAAGAAGTAAAATCCTTATTTATGGAGAGATTCAAGGAGAATGGCGATATAGCTTTGTTTTTGGGTGGAGTTCAGTTCAATAACATTGGGACATGGAGAATCAATTGTTAGAAATAGCTTTTGTAGAAAAGAAAATAAAGGGAGCGGTGTGGGATAGTGAGGGCAACAACAGTCTAGGATTGGATGAGTTAAATTTTTCCTTCATTATAAAGTTTTGGGATATCCTTAATCGAGACATTAAGTTTTATGGTTCATGAGTTCTACACTTGTAACGACCTACCTCGTAGCTACGATACCTTGCGATAATACACATAAAAAAAATACACAAATACGTAAATAAATACACACATATATATAAATATATTAAACCATTACATATCATTCACATGTCAGAACATAATTCAGTTTTTACATATATCTAAGCTTGAGATTACATGTCCGATCAAAGAGAAACAAGGAACCAATTAAGAAAGAGTTGATAACAAAATACAACTCTCTTGAAAATAAATTTCAACGTTATCATGTCGGCTTAGCAACTCCAACAAAAGAATTTTCCTCCAAAATCACCTACTACTCCTCATTTGTTCCCACGAACAAAGGTCCGTGATCATGACAAGTACCAACCACATAATACAAAATTTCCAGGGTGAGTTTATTATACAAAATCAACAAGCACCAAATTACAACAATTAGTAAAAAAACAACAATAATAACTACAATCATTCTCAGTAATCAATCATTTCAACATACACTCAACAAACTAGTTATCAATTTTTTCCATAATTCAAATCAATTATGCTCAGAGTGATGCATGCACTTGATTCAACTCTCAAATGCAATGTGGTACCATTCGTTAGGAAATAGCCTAAGGGCACCCACATGACACTCTCTCACTTAGGAAAATTATGTAGTAGCTCGTCGAGGTCACCTTGTCGTGCACAGGCAACTCCCCCATAGTGATCAGCCCGAAAGTACATGTATTTTTATCTTCATGAAAAACCACAGGTACTTACTGCCACCATTTGTACAATTTTCATGCAATTATGAAATATGAAACATGGACACCATCAATGCACTGACCGTGGATAGTTAAAAATTTTAAGCAATCACTTTCCCTATCTAGGGATTGTAAGGTTTCAGGTGTCCACGTGGCACTTTTATATTAAAAGTATTTTAATTACATAGTTGTTATGGTAATAACAGCCATGCTACAAATCCGGGCTCTCGCTTATTTAACGTATGTCAACAAGGGAACCGGGTTAGCGTGACCAGATTGACCCTTTTGAAGGGTAATAGCGCCTTATGGGGGGCAATGCGAATTAGATCAGAGAGGACGGAACCTTGGACTTGTGAAGTGCCAAGGTAAGAGCCAGAACGAGGTCGGATAAGGTCGGATGAGGTCGGAGAGGACAGAACCTTGGACTTGTGAAGTGCCAAGGTAAGAGTCCGAACGAGGTCAGATGAGGTCGGAGAGGGTGGAACCTTGGACTTGTGAAGTGCCAAGGAAAGAGCCTGAACGAGGTCGGATAAGGTTGGAGAGGGTGGAACCTTGGACTCGTGAAGTGCCAAGGTAAGAGCCCGAAAGAGGGCAGAACCTTGGGTTGGACGAGGTGTCAGGTTAGACCCGAACAAGGTTGGACAAGAGTCCGACAAGGTAGGCTCGTGATGGGTGATCTGAACCCGACAGCATGTGCATTAATAACAAGTTGTTTTGATAGCTGCCACTTTTGGCGCGTGACACACGCGCCAGAGCCCTTTATATAGACCTCTTCTCCACGTTTCGATGACAACACTATCGTCTTCTTCCTAACTCTGTTCCTCCATTTTCATAGAGAGAGAAACTCATAGCCTCTCACCCTTAATTTGAATCCTTTTTCATGCAACTGGAAAGTTGAGAGGAACCCCCCTAGCTAGGTTTCAACTTTGGTTTCTTCTAAAAGCCATCAGACGGAGAGATTGCCTCTCCAAGAACCCTCGCGGAGTCTTGACTTCGAGGGAAGGAAAGCCTTGAGGGCATTCGAGCTTGGAGAAACTGACCCTTAGCTTTCTTGAATTTCCCAGAGGTAAGGCACTCTTATAGTTACAGTTTCTTTGTTGTGTTTTGGAGAGGTATAGAGACCATCCGAGCTGGAGCTGGAGCCACACTTGAGGTCTTTGCAAAAGCATAAGTGTTTCTGAGCATGCAACGACTGATGACTGTCATGGACGACTTGCATGCAACAGTTGATAACCGTTCTGTGTCTTGCATGTTTTGCAGAGCGTAACACAAAGGGTAAAAGTGGTCGCAACCACGAGGCCGGGAGAGCTAGTGTGACACACTGAGCAAGTAAGCTCTCCGTTCTTGGGAGTTCTTCTCCTTGACGGTGTTCCACCATACTCTAGGGGAGTGATGGTTATTGTATGTCATGGTGCATGTATTGAAATTATGTGTTACTGCTTTTGATTGAGAACATGTATATGATTTGCACTGTGATGATATGTTGTGATGTATGAGATCCTCTGGCCAGTAGAATGGACAAATATGGACTTCCCTTAGAGCCAAAGTGACGTGGAAAAACTCTAAGTGGTCAATTAGTATATATGAAAACCCTGAGAGAGAATGCCCATTAAGTTGGATGAACCTTTCTTGGAACACTACTACAAACGGCTCAATCTATTACGGTTATGGGCGCATTACAACGACAGTCATACGACTATCGTAGATATAGGTGTCGTTGAAAAGATATATTTTAACTACGGTCAGGAGACCATCTTTGATTAACGTCATTTCAACTACGGTTATGTAGGAAACCGTGTTTGAATACTGCTATATCCACTACGGTTCTGTAATCGGAACCGTCTTTGATTAAGCGCTTTTAAAAAAAAATATTTGCCTATATCCACTATGGTTCTGTAATAGGAACCGTCTTTGATTAAGCGTTTTTCCAAAAAAAAAAAATCGCCTATTCTACTACGGTTTTGTAATAGGAACCGTCTTTGATTAAGCATTTTTCAAAAAAAAAAAATCACCTATTCTACTACGGTTTGCTAAAGTACCCGACTTTGATTAACTAATCTACAACGGTGGGCATCCGTGGGTAACCTACCCATTTTCGACAGCATAGCTTCTATGGGAAAGTGGCCTTCGGGGAAATAAGCATTTTTTTTGTAGTGAATGTTTTTGTGGTGGTAAAACGCAGGCTTTTTAATCAACTACGGTCTCAACTGAAAACCGTATTTGAAATAACTTAACCACGACGGTCCTTATTTCAACCGATTTTGATTAATTAAACAAATACGGTTTTAAAATAACCGTGTTTGAATTGTTAGTTTTATTTACCAAAATTCCACTGTGCCTATTTCAACTACGGTTTTTGGGAAATCGACTTCGAAAACGCGTAGTAAAAGCCAGGTTCTCTAGTAATGGAAGAGCCATATACGTCTGCGTAGAACCCTGAGGGAATGTTCCCATTAAGTTGGATGGTCTTCCTTAGAAAGTGGCTGCCCGAAGTCCTGGGGGGAATGTGCCCATTAAGTTGGATGGTCTTCCCCAGGCAACGATATACAGAGTATGTGCCCATTAAGTTGGATGATCTTCTCTTGTATATCAGTGTGATTATATACATGTGATTATTTTATGAAAGCCGGGATGGCTAGCTTGTGTAACGCCTGTTTTGATGCTATGTATCGTGGAAGTGAACCCGGGGAAGGAGAAGCCTTTTAGAACCCGGAGTTTACTGAGATTATTATCTCACCCTGGTTGAAGATTATATGTATTGTAGGTAACGAGCACAGAGACGACGACGGATCCCGAGGCAAGAGGTCCGAGTAGCGAGGCAGTCCGAGGGATCCCGGATGAGAGGTCGTGCCGGGATGGGTTCGAAGTGAACCTAAGTTTATTTTTGGAGCATGCTGGCTCTGTATTTTGATATGTATATGCACGTGTTTTGTAACCCGACCCTGAGGGGAGAACAAACCCAGTGTATAGTTTTTACTGTTATCTGTACTCACCATGCATAATGTACGACAAAGATTATTATTATTAACGTACAATGACGTCATTCTCTTTAGCTGCTTCCTAATTTTACTTGTATTATTATTTGCTGCACTTAATGACCGTAATTGAATGTTAACAAATTGGATGCATACAGGGTGTTACAGGGATGCTTAAAATTCTTAAACCAATCATTTTCCCTCCCAGGGATATCCAATAGGTCATTGCACCCCCCCATGTACATACACAGCATACATCCATCACAAAAATATCGTCAACATCAACATCATATCATCTCAATGTCATCATGAACATCAATATCATGTCATCTCAATGTCATCATCAACATTGACGTCATCTCATATTAATATCATCATCAACATAACTTCATTTCAATATTATCAACATCACAAGCAATTGCATTCCACATATATACATACAATACATGCATGTGATTCACATTCCTCATCTCTTCAGACACATAAATGTCATACATTCACAATCCATAATACCACGAGACTGAAATTTTAGGAAAATTCTAAATTAAAGAGGAGAACTATAATATACAAAATAAACTCATGCTCATTTAAAATTTAATAAAGAAGTAAATAAGAGAAAAAGTATAAAATTTTGGACAGAGTCTCATCTTTAGTTAAGACTTTTCCCAAAAATTTAAATCAGTACAACAACATCATTCATAGTTTTATCCATCAATAACAAATTCATTGCATCCCATTAGTTTAAAACACAGTTTTTCTTGAAAACCAGCACACAACAAGAACATGCATACATCCCCACAATTGGGTTCCCTAACCCCAACTATGATATTAAAAGTTATAAACAAACAATAAATTCCTCTTACTTATCTATGTCCATCTGTTAGCTCCTTGTAGCGTCATTTTGAGATCTCTCAGGTTCACATGCTTTGGTCCAAACACAAAGCTCTATATATCAAATCGAAGATAATTCAGTATAGAATTCAAAGACAAGGTTAATATTCACATTCGAGGTCAAATACCCACTCAAATTTAAAAGGGACTAAAATGGTGTTTGGGGAGTCCATATCAAAAAGACATCATTTTGAAATTTCGATCACACCAATGTGACCGGGGTTCAACGTAGGTCACAAAAATGACATCAATATTATAAAAAAGAAACTTTTACAATGTCTCATTTTCAAAGGTCTAAGCCTTGTATAATCTTGAGTGAAGTTAAGCATTCTAAACCATAACAATAGATAGTGCTAAATTGGTTTGTACATATACATTATCTTAACGTTGCTATGTAGCTTGCACAAGATATATGAATCCAGTTTAGTTCTTTTATAGACTTAAAGTTTAATGTCTTAGCTATTGAACTAAATTAAGACATTAAACACAGAATTGGACAATGACATTTTGCAAGGGCAAACATAGACTGAGAAGACAGGGAGAGCCAATCCCAAACAATAAAATACATCCAATAACTTTTTTTTGCTCAATAAATACATCCAACAACTATATACCATTAATTTTTATGCCAATTATTTATAATTTGATGTTTCAATATGTTAAACTACATTATTAGTCTATTAAAACACATAACATCGTATCACTAAAAAAAGTACACATAATGTCTTTCTTATATGTTGTAAAACTAATCAATAATTACTAATTTCAACAGTTTTCTTTCAGAACATACTAATAAGTATTGAATAAAAAATTTATCTTTCATCTTATTACGAAGTTTAGTCTTATTACTAAACATTAAATTAAAATATGAACTTGTATTTATGCATGAAATGAGAAGTGGCACAATCTTGTGATGATAGGGACTAAATTATGACTTTCATGATTTTTAGGCTACTATATTATTAATGAGCTATGATGTATAAATTATGAAAAATTGTTATGTTTTGAGGTTTAAGACCAAGTGAGTGTGACCACCTAGGAATGAATGTTGCTTGATAATGATTTTGAGCTTTACTGATAATATATTATTGTGAATTGTCACGATTTGGGATTGGGTCTAAGGTGTTTGACCCTCGACAAAGTATATTTATTGTAGAATATGATTGATGTTGAATGGGTGTGGTGTGCAATATCATGATAGAAATGTGAAGTAGAATACTGTGAGTGGTGTATGCTGGTGAACCACACGTGGCAGTCACGTAGGTTATGCATGGGACTTAATGTTTGTGTTTGTGGCTTCTGAGGGGATGAAGTACTCACTCCCTTGTTACCATTATAAGGATTTGATGCCAAGTGTGAGGTCGACTCTCTAGCTTTTGATTGAGGAGATGACTCGCAATGGGAGCGCGATGATGCACATCATGTTGATAATTGCTACAACTACATCATTCTTTAGCTTTTTTATTACAACTGAGGTTTGGGTATGGATGAACGCTCCGAGTCTTAGGTTTTCAACTTTTGTGTATTTTGGGATGGGTAGACCTAAGCTCATACCTTTTGTATTTATTAAGTCATAACTTTATATTTCTTTACTTGATTCTTTTGGGCTGTATATGCTACCTAATGTTTCAACTGAGACACTTACATCTTGCTACTTATTATAATTTATGAAACCTATTTATCTATATTTGGTAACCAATGGAGGTTCACCAATTTATCCATATTTATAATTTGAGAATGATGGTTTATTTATTCTGCAACTTATTCATTTTATACTTATCGACTCGTGGTTTTATTACAACACGTGTTTTAGAAGTTTATATAAAAAGTGTATATTTTCTGCAAAATGTGCTTCACTTATTTTATTATTATGAAGTATTATGAATGTCGTTGGAATCAATCATTTTTGGAAGGAAAAAAGAAAGGGTTAAGTTAGTTTATATATATATGTAAGCCATAGTTTAGGATGTTGCAAGTTATTCTATTTGTGCAACATTGAGTGCTTCCTTCTCATCCTTATGCTCCTATTGTTTGCAAAATTTGAAACTTCCTCTTTTTGGACTAGTGTATCGTTCAATCACACTGTGAGGGAAGGAAATGCAACAACAGACTGGTTAGCAAAAAAGGGATCTCAAGACTCTACTCCTTTTTTTTCTTACAGAAACCCTCCTTTGGGTCTTTAAGATATTTTTCTACCTGATTCTCAAGGCATTGTGTTTCTCCATAGTGGCTAGTTTGTCAATACTTTTCTTCTATATAAAAAATTTCAAGAAAACAATATTTATTATACACGTAAGTCAAAAAAACAAAATTTAAAAAAATGATTGATTATACTAAATTATTATCTCTTCTAAAATATATACATGCAATTTATACTAAATCACATTTTAAGTAATATACTTTTACAAGCTTGAAGATGAAATAATTAGGAGACTTAGGCTACGTTTGGTTTGGTGTAACATCCTCAAATTTTAACTTTAGGAAGTAATCCCTTAAAAGTATCTTGTGCTGGGCTAGTGGATAAATACTTGATTGTCACCACTTAAACTTAAATATCCTTATAGATTCATATAAGTCCAATCATATATATGTCTTGATTTAAAATATTTATATAAACATAATTACTTATATTTTTGCAGTTTATTAGAAAGAATTTCTAAAATACCATATTTATTGATGAAGATTTTGTTTTATTAAGATCCTTGTAGTCTTTAAAAAGTAAAGTATCTTATATAAAGCATTAGTTTTCTAGTTTAAGAGAATGTATTTCAATTATAATTTTCTTGATTTACGATGAATAACTTATTGAATAATTAATATCATATTCCAAATAATTCAAAAGTACAATATATTATTTTATAGCTATACCTATAATATTGAGTTATATAGATTAAATTAAACTTTCAAAGTTGGAATGGTCATTCTGCCAATGTTTTTGTGAAATTTAGAAGAATGTTGTGCTAAGTTTGTAACTATTATATGACTGTTTTGTAACAATGAGTTATAATTTTATTTATCTTTTAATAGCTTAAATTAGATAATAGTTTTTCTTAAATATTTCAAAATTATTACCTTTGCATTGTTTTTTTTTCCATTATGATCATTCCATTGTATCCTAAGCTATGTTTTACTCCTTTTCTCATTAAACTTACAATACACTCAGACTTTAATTCTTACTCTCCTTACTCAACATGGCCACACCACCTATCCAACAACCAAGCAATTTTCTTTCATTTGCTAGCATCCACACAACAATGCATACCACCATGCATGGACCACCACAATTCAAGCTAAACTTGCCGCTCCTACGCTACCTTTATTGAATCCCATTTCAGACACCCACATGCATGGAAGTTTTCTCTTTCTCTATACTGAGACATCCTTGGTTCATTGGAATGTCATTGTTTGTCATCGAAGTTTGGAATCAAATCAGAGTTTATAGGTCATATGCATTGATCAGACACCTGAGTAAGAAGTTATCTGTGTTTGGGATGCCTTGGGGGATTTAAAATAGATCCTTGGATGGCTATGGAACTACGAGGTAGGGTAGCTCAGATAGCTACTCTACAGGCCACAAACCAAAGGTCAAGAAACATGTGACAAGTTAATTGTAGTGACTGTTAAATTCATATATGTTTAAATTCCGTAACCGCTCTATTAACCCTCAATGTGAAAACATGACCTTGAGAAAATATACCACTTGTTTGTCTATATTTTTTTAATGATTGGTTGATTATTGCATTGTTAGACTGTTGATTCTGAAGGGAATATATAACTTGGTTATGGGCAGGTATGTTGGGAATGTGTTGTACATGTGGCAGATGTGACATCTGAAACTATTCCTTCTTTATTCTCTTCTCATGTTGTAACCACTGGTTATTGAGCCAATGATTTGCTTAAATGATTTTGAATATAGTGGACGTTCAACAAATCGCTACATTCATGGTTGAAAGTGAAAATTTGAAACTAGGCAACTACTGAGTTAAGTGTGGAGTATGATATGAATCTGTTGGATGGAAGTGGTGTAGTGAATTGAGTCCAAGAATACTATATGCATCTACTTACTTCATTTTAACAAACCATGTTTTTTAAAATACTGGATGACATGAGGATAATTTGAGCTAAGTTCAAATCAGAAGCTTTGGTTGTTCAAAACTGGTACTAATATGGAATGAGCTAGCTTACATCATTTTGTGGTCTTCTAAAATTATGTCTTATCTTTCAAATGACCTTGGTTTCATCCTAATATGGATTCTGGTTAAAGTGGATTAAGGTACAAGGTAGGTTTTGTATATCTACTGTTTCGTATCAATTTGAGATATGTCAAGTTGACTTATTGAATGTAACTATCCTCCATGTTTTCCTTCACCTTGGAAGTGTCCTAATTTAGTCCTTCCTAAGTCTAAGCCTTGTATAAGCTTGAGTGAAGTTAATCATCCTAAGCCATAACAAGAGATAGTGTTAAAAAAGTTTGTACCTATACACTATCTTTAACGTTACTATGTAGCTTGCACAAGATATATGAATCCACTTTAGTTATTTTAAAGACTTAAAGTTTCACATCTTAGTTATTGAACTTAATTAACCTTGTTCCATTACTTTCTTCTACAATTTATAAGAATAATTACATTAAGACATATTCAACACGGAATTGGAAAAATGATATGTTAAATGGGCAGACCTAGACTGAGAAGAGAGGGAGGACACTCAAAAAAATAAAATACATCCAATAACTTTTTTTTTTTCTGAATAAATACATCCAACAACTATATACCATTAATTTTTATACAGCATTCATAATTTGATTTTTCAATATGTTAAATTATATTATTAATCTTTTAAAACATATAACATCGTATAACTAAAAAAAGCACACATAACATCTTTCTTAGATGTTGCAAAAATAATGAATAATTACTAATTTTAACAATTTTCTTTTCAATATATACTCATAGGTAAAATAAAAAATTTATATTTCATCTTATTATGAATTTTAGTCTTGTTACTAAACATTAAATAGAAATATGAAAATTAAGAAACTTTCTTTTGTGTGGTGTGATGTCTTTCAGAGTTGACAATGTTGCAACTCATGATTACAATAATTGTTATTGTGTTTTCCATAATTTGGAAATTACAACAATTTTCAATCAATCCAATGACACTTATTTATATGAGATTTGAAAACAAGAAGTCCTTCAAATACCAAAAAAAAAAATAGAATTTAACAATTAGATATTAACAAAAAAAAAACTCATTATATAATAACTAAATTCTAGTGAAATATAATATTTAGATAAATTTTCTAAAAAGTACTATTAATTTTATAAGTTAAAAAGTTAGGAGATAAAAACTGATCATATACTAACTAAATTTTGATCAAATATAATATTGTGATAAAATTTCTTTAAAAAAATATTTCTATTTATTTTATAATTTTTAAAATAAATTTAAGAGCTAAACTCTATTGAATAGTAATTCAAATTTTTAAAATAGGTAAATAGTCAAATTCGTCTTTGAAAGTGTGAGATATTGATTAATTGGTCCTACAAAGATGAATAATTTAAATTTAATTCCTGAGTATGGCAAAAGTTTGACAAATTAGTCTAGAGACAATATAATGACAAATGATCCCTAAACTTTATAACTTAATGTCAAATTGATCATTGAAAAATATAACTTATTGTCAATGTCTTTGAACATTACAACTTTTTTTAATGAAAAAATTGATTTGAATATTAAAACTTAATAATAAAATGATCTTACAAATTTAATGGTGTAACTAATTTGGTGCACTTTTTGTACATTTAATGATTATATTTGTATTTTTCATCTTCGAGAAACTAATTAATCACTACCACGTACATCACACTTACGAAAACAAATTTTGTTATATAACCAACAAATATTGAATGTTTGCACGCAAGATTCATGTCCTTGTTCTTCAAAGCTTATGGTATTTATAGCTTTCATCTTCAAGTTATGTTGTCTCACAATGGATATATTGCTTCACTAGTTTTTAGCATTTAATGCAAATGCACGTCATTTCTTCATGCAGAGAGTCCACTTTGGTCAACTTTTGTGTTGAGTAGTTCAGCAAAATTTCGATTCTCATTCATTTGTCAAAGCATGTCTACACAACAGAGTGTATCTTTTGATTAAATTTAGGCACTTGTAGATATTGAACTTCATTTATTCTACATAGGATTCGACATATCCTAGGAGAATGTCTTTACAAAATGAATCTCATATACAAACTAATAAATGAAGTCTTAAATAAAGTCTTAAATACAAATGCTTAAATGTTGTATCAGATCATGGTTCTAGCTAGTTATCGTCTGATAGTTCAAACACAAACTCACAAAGGAAAATCAGATAACACATAAGAAGTAACTTTTAACATTTGTATTTATTTGCATATAATCAAAATAAGTAGGAGTTCTGATTCATCTTATGACATAAATGTATTTTGACTTAACACTATTTTATTTATTTATTAAATAATTTCAAATAAAAAAAGAGATTTCAAGTTATTTTAAAAATTAAATAATATGAAAACTATATAATTATCCTTTAAATTTTACTGATTTAAAAAAAGAAGAAAACTTTTTTGTTTAAATGAAATGGTATTTGTATCTAACATACACCTTCTAAATTTTAAGTGTTTCTATGTTAGCGTGTGTGTGTGTGCGCGTGCGCGTGCTAACATAGACCTACTTAAAGAGGATTTTATAATCTTGTCCACAAAGACCAAGTTTGATTTGTAGGAAGAAAAATTACAATCTAGTCATCTAATTGTTGTATTTATCACAAGTTGATTTGTACTCTAAAGAATTAATTGCAATTGATCAAGGAAAAATAGCTCTCGCCAATTCTAAATTCCTACCATATTACATTTGAGCTTTGAATAAAGAGAGCAGTCATTGATAATGCCCTAAGTGCATTCAGCCTTGGCTGAACTTGTCGGAGCCTATGCCATGGTAGCGTATTTCAACCACTACAATAGGTTTGAACTGTTGAATAACTGCTCGAGCGGGAGAAGGAGAAGACACTGAACAGACTTGGAAAGGATTGGACAAGTTCATCACATAACAACTTGCTATTATTTTTTGTTGAAATATTATAAACCATTGAATTAACATGAATCAATGGTTTAGATTTGGTGAGTTTAATGACTTACACCTGGTATAAATGGATGTTACCCCGATATATATAAACTAGAGTAATGCTTCATACAATTGAATTCAAGAAAGAATTCAAAACATCGTCATAAGTATTAATGATCACTTTATTAACTTCCGATAGGTATAGGTATCTAATTAGACCATGAATTGGGAGATGTGTGTCCAAAGTTTGAACAATCAAATCAATGTAGTATATGAAAGGCAACAAGATAATTTTATAACATATAAATCTATTTATTGTGAATGATGTCATTAAATCTAATAAATATGTCTGATTTTTTTACTAAAACAAATTAGAATCTTAATAAATAAGGAATTAATTAAATAATTCATAAAAGTAACAAATAATTGAATATTTATGAAATGCACGACACTCTATAACATAAATGATGTAATGGTATGTAAATAAGGAAAAAAGTGAAGGAGAATTTCCACAGAGTATTCATAACCAAATAATGAAATAAACAACTTGAATTGAACATGGTGTAGTCCAATGAGACCTCGATAGCCCATTCCTTCAAAACACATTGTACTTATGACTTAGCTTCTTTCTCTTTCGTTTTTCTTCATGCTCAAACTTAGAGACAGTAAATTAGTTGAGCCCTTAAGGACCCACTGACACAAACAAGTATTTTCAATTTCACAATCAAGACAAGTCCATTAGCATAACAAGTTGAACTCTCCATGCACATAGAAACTACAATTTCCACTTAACATGATTTAGTAACCACACCTCAACAAAGTAAAAACGAATTTAATATAAATAACCCATTTAATACATCTTTTTGTTATACTATACCACTTATCATATTATCACCTCTCTCTTCATTTTCTTTTTCATTCATGGTTTTGAGTAGCATTTATTGGCAATATTCATTTCCACTACTTACACCATCTAAGCCATCAACAAGATTTCTAAAAACAATCATGAACTGATTAATAAATGGAGACATTGATTAATTGAAGAAATTCATTTAAAATAGATAGATTGAAACCAGGATGCTGACTCATAACACTTCACCCAACTAAAAACACCAAGAAATAAAACATTATAGAGAACCATCCTCTTATTCCCCCATTATGATGACAAACTATAACTAATATCACACTTCAGCTAAGACCTAAAACATAAATAAAACAAAACATGACACATTTAGAGAGACCTTTGTTAGGTTCAGTTATTAGTTGTGCCCCTTGCCCCTATTTCATCACTTTCACATCATTCACCACCCATGGATTCCGCAACTAACCATGTTGAACCCCAATTGGTTTCCACCTCCATTGCAATCAATAGGGTTATTGTTATAATTCTTTTTGCTATTGTTGTTGTCATCATTGTCACCTTTGTTTCTTTCAGGAATGTACTTGTAAATCTTAGGATTCCAAAAGGTGGAGAGCGTGATCTTAACATTGTCACCAGCAATGACTTGGCCACCAATGACACCACCAATGGCTTGGCCTCGAGAGGTGGAGAGGTGGATCCCGAAGGATAAAGGAGGGGGAAGGGTGGTTCCAGAGTTAAAGTTGCAGTGGTTATTGAATAAGTATGAGCCGTTGAGGGCAAGCAAGGTGAAGGGCCCATGGAGTGTAATGGCGGCAGCGCCATGGAGTGAGTTTTGAAGGGTCACCCTTGTGATTGTGCCAGAGGTGCTAAGGACAGTGATGTTGACCCGAACTTGACGAGCAACGTCAAGAATGGACTCCATGATGTCCCTACCTGGGTCCACATTGATGATGACGATCCTCACAAATGGCTCACTAGGCTGGGCCACAGGGAAGGAAATGGTCTTCGGCTTGTTTTTGGAGCCTGGTGGCCTGCCACATGGCTTCTTAGTAGGTGGAGTTGGGAGAAAGATATTCTCTTGGGGCTGGTTTGTACCAGCAAGTGGTGGTGGATGGTGGGGGCATTGAGAGGAGGATCTAGTTTGGTTATCCCAAAAGGATGTTGATCTTGAGTCAGAGGAGGAGGAGTTGTGGGAGAGGGAAATTGCAAAGGAATTGTTTGTCATTATAATAAAGAGGTGTATGGAATGAAAGAAGGACAAAGAAATGTAAGGTTGAAATATTTCAAGAGATGTTTAGAGTAAAAAAAAGTAAAATGTTTTGGGCAAGGAAAAGTTATAGTTAGAGAGGGCAACATGTAAGACTTGGCTGTAATGGTGTGATGCTTTGTTTGGTGGGGAGGAGGGGGGATTAATTTATAGAGTGGTGGTGGTGGTGACTTCTCTAAAGAATTGAAGAGATAATAATTGAGGGGCGTTTTGAGAATGGTTTCAAGTGTGGAAATTGGGCATAGCAGTACCAGGGATGTGGTTTTGAAAGTGTGGTTTCCTTTTATTCACAATGTAACAAAAGATTTTAAGTCTTGGAGAATTTTATTTATAAAAATGTGATATAATTTAAGGTTGGTATTATAGTCAAAGGTTTTGAAATCATTTATTGTAAAATTATTTGACAAGGGAACTATGATATAAATACACTAGTCATAATAAAATGAATAATGTTAGTGATATATGATTTTTAATGCATTAATTTTTATTGTATTATTTAATTAGGTCAAAGTTACATTAGACTCATTAATTACTTTCGAAGTTACATTAGGTCAAAGTTACGTTAGTGATATATTCTAATTAGGAATAAGTTATGTTATAAATATATTTGTAAAAAAAATGACTCACCTTAGGAATCTATTTTTTTGAAATATAATTCTTTTAATATATTTATTATTTTAAAATAAATTTTTAGTGAGGTGAAAATCAATGAAGACCTATTAACTGAGAAATAGAGTTCAGTGAAACACATATTTCTATGTAAATTTTATATGAATTTAATTCAATAATAAAATTTATATGAAGAAAAATGTATTCAAAATACATTTTTTAACATTTTCTAATGTATTTAGATTAAAAAATATGATAAGATATTATCATATTGAATTTCTTAAATGAAGTTGTTGAAATTTATTTTTGATATTTTTCATCTAGTGTATCTGTAAAATTACTGATATGAATAATCGACTTAGGGTATATTATTATTACTTCAAAAAGAAGGATTGGTTTGTCACGCCTCAAATAAAACTGGCTTTGTTTTTTTTTACACTGGCATCGTGGGCGGGTACCCATTCTGGTAACAAATAATTACAATTATTCCCACTAAATAATCCAGACCACCCCCTTTGTGTGCAGCACTAGCACTACTAGATGGATGACAAAATGAGAGGCTGTAATAGTTGTATGTTTCTTGTGGATTGTTTTAAGGACCAACTTTGTTCACCCAAAGGTTAACTAGTTCATATCACGTTGACACTGCAACAAAATAAAATACATCCTTTTAAAAACAGAAGTTGTTCACCACTTGATACTACAAATGAAACATACATATTTAATCTGTTTCACCAACTCAGTGGGGGAAAATTCTGGGACAACAGATACAGTATAGGGGTGGGGAAAAACTAAGAGAAGCTAACAAAACAATTTAAAGCATTCATTTAAATTCAGATACAGAACTAATCATGCTGTACAAAAAGAAAAATGCAGTTGATAAGAAACTATCTTTTGATTAGTTTTAAATTTTTTTACCATGCTCGGCGTATTTGTTGAGGAAGTGAAGAAATGAATTCTATGCTTCTATAGTATTATGATTCTAATATTGGTTAATCAATCAAACAAAGAAACTTGCAAGTACCATATACCCACATTATGCCACGGTTAGCAATAAAACGCAACTTACTTACCCCAGCATGGATGCAGAGTGTTCAATTACACGTAAAGGAGCATCATCTCCAACAAACATCTTTGGAATGGAGGAACTACACCAATTATTAGACCAGGAATCTATATACATACGCAAAAAGACAAACGTGGTCAATAAATAAGGTGATTTAAGTAAACTTTATCTAATAAAATATTCCTTCCTCGTTCACCTCCTTCCACTTTTCCACTTCCATAATTATGCCCGAGTTGTGACTAAGCTGGTAGTGGGGGTAACAATTGTACATCGATATGAATTTAATTAAGATGCCTCCGTTAAACTTCGTGATACAAATGTTAATTGTGCTGATGTGACTTGACAAGCTGATGTGTTATTCAAAACATTTTAACTAGTTAATTATGTTGACACGTCTAACATGCCTTATGATTCATGATTTTTCCCTTGTTTGCATTACATTATCAATTGAAAATATAATAGTTGCTAATGTAAGAATAACTGGCATACCGATCCGATTGTTACAGGTGCTAATAGAACCTTTAGATTGAGCTTTTGTACTAATGATTTTAATGGTTTCATAATCAGTTTTTGTTTTGGTACCTCAAACAATTGGAAAATGTAAGACTTTTTACCTAATGCTGTAGAAAAATCTGGAAGGCAACATGTGGCATGTCAAATTGCACTTCAATGTAATTATTTTGGTTGCTTTATACATAAAACAGTTTTCAGATTACATATTGCCTTAGCCATTGGCCATTCTCATTTATCCGTTGAGATCATAAGTAAAGAACCTAGTGATTCAGCAAATCAAAAGACAAAAATCTTGAAGTACTGATATGAAAAAAGTGAACAAAGAAGTGATATTCACAACATTGTGTATCATTGGTGAAAGAGTGCAAACAAGACTATCATACTTGAAGTACAAGTGCACATAATGTACCCACATTCAATTTCCAAATATATTAGAACAAAGACTCATCATATCTCTTCCACCAGGCAATGTACATTCACTTCCAAATTGACTCACATGATCATTGGTCTGTGAAATATCATTTGCAGTAACCATTGGTCCAGTCGAATGGTTTTCAAGATCTGTTTCTTTTGCTGACACTGGACCTACTGTGGAATCATCAACCTTGTTCACATTAAAAATACGGCATTAATATTTGCGGATAATGTTGTACACGAAAGTCCAAATGTAGTCCTACCTGGTAAACCAAAATTAGTAATTGGAAAATCTTAATTCAAAGCTGTCAAGTTTTCTGTATGATGAACCTAGTCAATAACCATTAACCAATGTGCTAGTTTAGATCATCTTACTGCCATGGACGAAGAGGCATATGCCATCCCTTTCTTATTACAAACATCCACAGCTCCAAAAGGGGCTACTGCTTTCTTTACAGGCTGCTGGAACTATGATAAGAGGCAAATTGCCTAAATTTCCTGTTTACATCAAATCTAAAATAGTTAAAAAATAAAATTTCCAACTGTCAAGACTGTATGTGATATCCCTTGTGCTGTGATATATATCTTAAAAAAAGGTTAAAATAGGTTTTCGGTCTCTAATAAATTAGCAAATTTTGTGTTTGCTCCACTACTACAAAAGGGGTCTTTTACGACGCACCTTCTAAGATAGTTCCTAAAAAACCGTCTTCGAATGTGAGGTGGTGACAATTTTGTAAATAATAAGAGATGTACGACAACGGTTTTATAATAATCGTCTTAGAAGGTGATGGTTCAAAGACGGTGTTAATAAAACCATCTTAAAAATAAAGTGTACAAAAACGATTTTGTTATAACCGTCTTAAAAATAAAATAAAGTATTAAAATTACATTCTCATTTTGAGTCTCCACTCTCATTCTCCTTCTCTCTATCTCTTTCTCTGTTCGTCGAAGGTAGAAGAAAATGGCAGAGGTTCCGTTGCCGGAGGAGTAGGTGAATGAAGGTGCTAAACTCTTTCTACCACCATGAGTCGACGTCGACACCACCAAGCCTTCTTCATCCTCATACCTATTGCGAGGTGATCTCTTCTTCAAACCCCTCCCAATTAGGGTTTTGATGACCACTGTAATCTATTTCCATTACCTTTTCTATCCAATTTTCTCAATCTAGACTCATTTGAATGTGTAGATTTTGAGAAACTCTACGAGGTTTGCCATGCCAACAGCGATGGCAGGGTCCACAGTTCAATCGATGATAAGGTTCGTTGCCAATCTCAAGGTTCGAGTTTCAAATAATCTAAAAAAAACCCTAACATTATTCTACTCAAGGTTCATTTCCATTTTCAAGTGTGATTTTTATTTCCATTTTATTTTTTAGGGATTGAGGTTCTTTCGATTAAATATTTTGTGCATTTACATTTGTACACAATTTAAGGTTCTAACTTATTTGTATTTGTATGTCTACCTGTGTATATCTTTTTTCCCTTTTTCCTTTGTAATTTATTTGAAAGAAGCAACACGCTTGTCCCTTTTTACACAAGAGAGGGAAAATCTCTTCCTAATTGATGATATGGAGCAGTATGAAATACTTGAGCATATTGGAAAAGGTGCTTTTGGTTCTGGTCTTCTTGTGAAGCATAGCCATGAGAAGAAAAAGTGAGAATTGAACTTATGTTACCTTCTTTATTTCCCTTTCGGCTTCTATATCTATTCATTTGCGCCTTTCCCTGGAGGTTTGTGCTTAATTGCATTTTAAAAAATTGACTTACTGAACATCTTGTGTTGTTTCTTTAATCTCGCTGTCTGTGCTTGTGTTCTGCTACATGGTTCCTGCCTTCGGGCTGCACTTTTTTTGTACGTGTGTTCTAGAGGAATTTCATTTTCTAATTGGCTGAAAGAAGTTTCAAACCTCTATGAATTAGGCTGTAAAACTCTGTTTCTCAAAGCATTCGATATGAAATATTTTGGTGTATGATTCAGTATATTATTAATATTTTCTTCTTCTTTTGATCTGTTTAGATGGAGCTCCTCTCCAAATTAAGAAATCCATTTATTGTGGAGTATAAAGATTCATGGGTAGAAAAGGTATGTGACTCTTACCAGCTGAGATTTTAAATGCAGAGAAAAGAGTAAATGGTAACTTTCTTGCTTCAGTGTGCCGTAGTCTGTTCATGTGATATTTTTATGCACATATGTTTCTGATGCATTTTTACTATGTAAACAGCTCCTAATCTGTTTGGGGCTGCTTCCCCTGGACACAACAGCGGTCCATTTGCTGATGATTATGGGAGAGTTCATGATCAGATGACTGCTGGCCAAGTAGGAGATAGTATGGTACCAGTTGGTGAAAGCAATGGAGTAGCAGCCGTCAATAGTTTTGGTGGTGTTAGTGGTGCTCTTTGGTCAAGTCCATATGATCCCTCAGTTAGTCGGAGGTGAAGTTTAATGACAGTTAATCAGATGGAGCTTGACTTCAGCTTTTGGTAGTAATATAAATGGGAACTGTTGGTTTTTTTCTATGTAAATCACAGATGGGGAACAAATGAGATCTTAGACAATAATTATTGTAGCAAATGCTGTCTAATGTTCTTATTACGGATGCATTGTAACCTACTTTCATATTATAGCACTCTTGCTATGTGATATGCTTCAGTACTATTTACGGTTTGTTATCAGTGCTCAGAAGATATTTTAGATCCTTCAAAATCAGAAGTTTACAAACCTACAAGCCCAAAAAAAAGCAGACTTGTGGACAACTCAAGAACAATTTATTGTTGTTGCTTGCTTATAATAGTTTAAATTCATATTAGTATTAGTACATGTTTGTGCTTATGAACTATATACTCTTAGATTTCCTTTTTTTCTGTTGCAAAGCTACATCATTCTTTAATGCATTCAGGGATATTGTTCACTTATTTATTTTCAAAGTTTAATATCTATTGTTTCATATAGATTGGAATTAAGTTTCCCATTTTATTTTTCTTGTTGTGTCTTTACTCCTAGATTGATCTTACTAATAATGTTATCCACTTATACATACTTCCTTTTCCGACATCTATTTTTTCATTACCTCTCTTTTTGCCTTGTTACACATCTTTTTTTGTGGATTACTGGGTTTTCATCTAACCTTAGTATTGCTCTTACCAATTCTGGATGTTTTTGGTTCAGTCTATAGAAATTCAGAAGAGAGTGGGTTCTTTCTCAACGGCACTGGATATCATCAATAAGTGCCTCTGTGAATCTATTTGTGCCCTTTTCCGTGGAAGATTAGATGGCGAGGGCCGGACTGCTGGCCTCATCCATTCTGGCAATGAGATTTTGGAGACATACACTTATTAGCCAGATGTCAGGTCATATTGAAGCTCTTGCCTGATTTCTACATGGCTATACTTAGATCCGTGTTATTGATATTCTCCTATAAAAAATTATTGTTATTCTTTTTATGTAGCATGGCAGCATTCCAAGCTTCAGTAAAATGATTGATTGAATTCATTTTGCAGTCTTCAAGAGTGAGAACATGTTTTTGAGCAGCAAAATGTGTAGAGTGGGTCAAGGACCAAGTGTCAAGGCTTGAATATGACCTCATTTTGCAGTCTTCATAGGTGAACGTTGTTTTGTTGGGCTGGTGAATGGCACATGTAAGCGTCAAGGCTTGAAATCCTGGATGAGGTGCTGATCCATGATATGTAACTAATGCAGAGGGATGAACGTGTAGAGTGGGTCAAGGACCAAAAGGTTATTTAATATTTGTAGAGTGGGTCAAGGACCAAAAAGTTATTTAATATTAGTATTATCATATTTTTGCAGGGATTTGAGTGAGAATGAGCTAATAGGATCCATCCCTCCCAATGCATAGAAATAAAGCATGCAAGGTAATCTCAGCTACTATGGCTGGGACCTTTTATGGTAGATGTTAATGCACAACTCTTTTCTTCTATTCATTAGCTAATTAGCTTAACAGTTAATACCAAATGTAGTGGCAAGAAATAAAAGGAAAAGTAAGCTACCTTCATGTATGCAAGCATTAAAATCAAACTGGTATTTAGCCAAGAAATCCATTGATGTGGTCTGGCAGAGGAATTCATCACATGGACCCAAGCCTGCGAGCTCCTGTCGAGGAAAAACAGAGAAATTGTGCCTGCCAAGGAGCAATTCTTCAACTCAGAACACTAGCAGAACATTCATCAAACAAAAAAAAAAAAAGGAAACAAAGAAGAGTAAATAAAATGACACCATATCCAGCAATAATAGTAATCAGAACCAAACA
>CM023951.1:18612044-18625134 GCA_013407115.1 Glycine latifolia | reverse complement strand
CCCCAAATCAAAATAAAAAGGAAAAGAAAAATGCAGCAACCTAATAAACTGCATTTGCATACTCATAATTCCACATAAATTACCATAAAAAAGGTTTTTTTCATATTACTTGGAAATTGAAATATTATACAAATATACTTAGAAACTCAATTCAAACCAGGCTTTGAACAAATCCCAGTTATGCTGTTGCGTTCCATTTTATAAATCCAACACATTATGAAAACCAACAAGATATAACTACAAAACCAAGCCACATTATCAAACTGGTAAAAGCCTGCAATATCGTCACTTATCACTCCCATTTCATTGGCAAACATCTTCACAATTAAAAAAATGATTTCAGCATACCATCCATCCAGCATAAAAATTGCTTAGCACACCCTTTAATTTCCCTAGAAATTAAATTTGACCTAACACCAACAAAATCCAGTCCAATATAAAAACACAGTCACACACCTCGACGAGGAACCTGCACTCGTTGCTCCTCATGTACTTCCCGAAGTACAGCTGTCCGATTCGGCTCGCGATCTCGCCGAGTTCCCACCGCTTCAACCCGCACTCCACCAGCTTTGCGCGGTTCTCTTGCTGGTGCTTCCAGAGCCTCGTGTACGCCTTGAACACCTTCTGGAACTCGTAGTGCTGCTGCTGATGCTGGCTCGCGCCGCCAGCTGAACATTTTTCAGGAAAATCAAAGGGGCCGGGGCAATTGAAGGGGGAACGAGAGAAGAGATGAGAAGAGCAGGGGTATTTTGTAAATAGATGGGGGTATATTGGTAATTCTACCTGAAAATTTAACGGGGTAACTTGCACTTCGATCCGCCTATGCCTCCCATACTAGGCAATTTGTCTTATACTGGAAAGCTGTATGTATAATTTCACACAATGATAATAACTATTGTAAACCATTACTTGGCTTAGTTTTTTTCTTTTCTTTTCTTCTAATTGAAACAAATTTTGAATTTACGGGCCCTTTACTCTTCCAAATTCGTAGTAGTACTCTGTTACTACTTTACTCTACCTTCCCCCTGCATTGAATTTAATTTGTTATTTGTTGCATGATGGTCATTGAATTTATTTTTTTATTATGATCTAGTAAATGGATTTATTTTTTATGTATTGTTAACATTCTTATGTTCTTAATGAATTAGAAATTATCTTAACAATAATTTTTAAAATATATTTGTTAATTTTTTAATTAAACAATAGTATAAAAAACTAAACTTTGATATCAATAGCTTAAAAAGTATACATTATAATACGCATGTTTTAAACCATGTGAATCTTATTTTCCTCACTCTTTCAACTAATTCAGTATCTATATTCCCTCAACTTGGATAATAAGAGAGTACAGTTGGCTTTTTGGGTTAATTGATTAGGAAATGTTCTTCTTTGTACAACTTTCTCAATGTAACAAGGTAAACCATGTGCGATTTGTCAAAGGGTTCAAACTCACAATATACTGTGTAATTTACTTATATGGAAGAGAAGATATGTATTCTGCCTGACATATTCCATTGGATTTGGATGTATATTGTAGTTATTTTCTCGATGGGCAGGAATATTGATCATGTTCTTAACAAATGCAGCTCTTCCTTTTACCCAGTCACTCTAAGCGCTATAAAATTATTGTAACATGGAGTATCTATGTCCCTTTGAAACTTATTATGTTATTCTCTTTGACAAGTCTGTGGTAACACTTTTTTTGTGTGTGCATTATTTTTAAAGGCTCAATTTCACTTTCATAAGAATCAGTTTGCTGACTTGATGGTCATTTCTGGAATTGCAGGGACTGTCAGGTATTTATTACAAAGTAATATTTTAATTTAAATTGATTGTGCTTTTATCCTTTTATATATCTTCAATTTCTTTGAGTTTATTAAACAATTGATTGTCCTTTTATTTTCTTAAGAGGTGTTTTATCTTTTTGTTCTTGGTAACTGAATCATAAAAACAGATCTTACTTCTCAAATAAATCCTCAAAATGAATGTTCATGCAAATGTTTAAAATTTGTGACTGTGTTAAATAGAGAAGCACAATGAGGGCATTGTTACGAATATTAGTGTGGGTAACCCGTGCAACACATGGGGAATATTTAGATTGTCAAAGATAGCGATACTTATTAATATTCAATATCTCAGTTCTAGTACATAATTATTCTCAATCACCCTATGAGCATGTATTGTGCTTATTTTATAATCTGCCCGTTATTAGGAGCTGACAAAGTCTGTTATTCGGCTTATCTATTTCTGATTTTTAGGAAATTTATTAGCTGACTAAGTCTGTCATAGTTACGCATCCTTTTTGGTTAAAAGGTTATCCGGGACCTTCTGACACATTTGGAAACAAATGCTAGCTCATAATCCAAAGTTTTAGTTGAAGAATGTTACGGTAATGTTCTTACTACTATTGTTTGTTTTCTAGCTTACAAACTTAAAACAAATTAATAAGTGGCTTTCATCCCCTGTTGGCTGCAACTGAATCTTATATATATTTTTTGCATTAACTTTTGTGCACTAAACTTTTTTCCTCCTCCATCTAATTTATTAACCTTTATATATTGGCTGCAGCTCGCTTCGTACACTTTATTCTATCTTATCTTAATTACATATTCTTTAACAATTTATTTTTTCTTTTTTATAATTTTTTTAAATATCTAGATATATTAGTTTATTTTACATACTCTTATTTAATTATTCTTTTTCTAAAAAAATAAAATAATTATTAAGTAGATATAAAAATAAAAAATAATTTTGAAATTATAATATAAATAATTACAAGATTTAATATAATTAATTATTTTTATATGAAGTGATTAAATAATCATACAATTAATAACTATGAAAATAGTATACAACACGAAAATGTTGGCCCCAAAACCTTAGGAAAATAAAAGATAACGCAGGATGGACATTGACATTGACACTAATTAAAATGCTATATATACCCATCATTGTAAAAAAAAGAATTAAAATTAAGATGGTTATTTAGAAAATTGTCTTAGTTTAAATTTATTTAATTTAAAAAAAAAACACATTAACTAAGACGATTCTAAGAAAAATCGTCTTAGAATATTCACATTCTAAGGCGATTTTTCTTAAAAATCGTCTTAGTTTTAATTTACTTTTTTTAATAAAAAAAAACCTTATTTCTAAGACGGTTCTTAGGAAAACTGTCTCAGAATGTTTAGGAAAACCGTCTTAGAATATCAACATTCTAAGACAGTTTTCCTAAGAACCGTCTTGGAAATAAGCTTTTTTTCAAAAAAAAAATCATCTTCTAAGATAGTTCCTCAAAGGAATCATCTTAGAAAGTGAGTGCCACAAAGACTGTTGTACAATCGTCTTAGAAAGTGATGATTTTCAACAATGTTCGATACAAAGACGGTTGTACAACTGTCTTAGAAAGGTCTAAACAACCAATGTAGAATTCGTTTTTTGTAGTATTGCTCCTTGATAAAAAAGAGGGTATGTGATATCCCTTGTGTTGTGATTGATATATCCTAAAAAAATTATTGACTGAACAATGACTTGATCTGATTTATTAAAATAACTATTTAAAAGTTGTAAGTGAACAACTTGCAGCACAACACCCCCCAACACAAGGTCACATGAATGAAGGTAACTTCTTAACGAAGAACCCCAAACCCCAACGTTCCTCCACAGCGGCCTGGACCGCCACCCCAAACCCCAATGCTCCTCCGTCGCAACCTAGACCACAACCCCAAACAACAACACTACTTTCACCACACCCCAAACCCTAATGTCATCAATGGCCACAACCAATCTGGCCCCAACAAAATTCATACAAAGCCCTAAGGAAAATGCAAGAGAGGGGTTCTGTTTTTACCAAAATCTGGAAGTTCCACGTGTGGGCTAGACGTGGTCTAAGTGGACTCCAAATTCTACACGTCGGATGATGTGTAGGCTTTGCTTAGAGGAGGAACCTGCAAAACAAAGGAAAAACACTCTGACGCTCAAGTACATCAATTATAACCGAGGGTTATATAAAGAGAGAGTAAGTAACTTGAGTAATGCGTTCAAGTACTGAATTTAGGTGTATCAGGTGTGAGTTAGATGTGTTTAGAGAGAACCTGGAAGGCTGTATTTATAATGTGGAGTGTGGACTTTGGGCCTTTGTTTATAGATAATCTGCTAATAAGATAATAATAGAAGATAATAGCAGGCAGTTATCTAATTTAAATATAAGATAATGTGTACCTTATTGATATACTGTTACTTATGGATAAGTAACAACTTGTAGATAACTTGTTGAGATATGTTATGATAAGGTGGTTGCACCTATTTGAATATCCAGGCATAACAGATATGTTGTTAATATATATAAAGATATACATTGTATATGTTATTGTTATTGTAGCAGTCTGTGTCCGCGCTCCTGTAGCAGGGTTGACGAGGAACCCGGACAAGTGTGTCCAGGTTGGCACTTGGAGAGTAAATAAGTACTATTTAATATAACAGTGCTGATGTGGAGGGTGTCCACATGTACAGTGACCCCACAATAATGGTCACGTGTCATTTTACTATTTTGGACTGTACAGGTTCATATCTTCTAATGATGAGAGCACAATGGTGAAGGGGTTCACAACTTTGACTTTGATGGTGGCTCAATGGTGATGAGAACACGACGGTCATGATTGCACCATGACGATGAGAGCAAGAGAGGTTTAAGGATTTTGGCACAAGAGCTCGGAGTTTCAGACACGTGAGATCTAGAGTGCTTCACTCGACCCCCAATTTTAATTTTTACATGCAATACGCGACGACTTTAAGTAAAATCATCTTTAAATTTGTCCCATCTATAACAGTTTTTATCAAAATTGTCTTGAATCTAAGTGTCTAAGAATTCAATTTGTATTTTTTGACAAATTTAATTATTAATTTGTCCTAAAATTATCTTGTTCTAAACTAGACTCAGTCCAACCTGGCCTGCAAAGGTAGAATAAAACATGACCCAACTAGTTGCAGTTATTATAATCACCTAAGATAGGTTTCAAACCTAATAACGGGTTGTCAAACTAAGCTAATCTATTCCTCAAATTAAATATAAGAAATATACATTCACTCTAATTTTTGCTTGTTAACTCTCTTTATTGACTCTATTATGTTTTCTCTAATATCAAATAAAAGTTGTGAATCAGCTCACCACTTCAATTTTTGGATTGCATCTGATTATAAACTTCCTAGACTTCGTTCTCTGATTTACAAGTTTTTTTTATAGAGTGGACGCATTTTGTCAGGCTTCTTATATCAACTCCCCAGGCACGTATTTTTAAGCTTATTATGTTCAGGTTTCAGATTCAATCTTCAAATTTCCCAAAAGTTTTCAGATTGAAATTTCACATTAAAATTGTTTCCACATCTGCTTTTCACTAGATTCGAACTTGGGTCCTACGAGGTGGGTATGCAAAAAATTATTTAAGTCGCTAAGCCAATCAAATATTTCCTTATATTATTAACACGAAAAATTATTAACCTATGGTGTTCAATTAGTGACTTATCAATCATCATGCATTGACCTAGAGATTCAGTGTTCCAATCCAGTTAATGGCCGGTCTGATAACACAGGAAACAACAAAAAAAGCTATATAAGCATTTTCACCTGCCACTCGCCTGATATGCAGACCAATAATTTTCTTTTCTCTAAAAATGTCTCCATTAGAGATGAAATAGAATACAAAAAATAAAATAAAAAATAACAAGAATAAACGTTTTTTTTTAGAAAAGCAACAAGAATAAAAGTAAAATAAAAATAAAATAGATATATAAAAAATGAAAATAAATACAGAAATTTATTTATACTTATTTTAAAGGAGTAGAAAAGTGGGTTGAAATATAAAATATATATGTAAGAAAATTATACTAATTAAAAGTGTTTTTGCTTGGGGACTTTTATGAGGGTGCTAACCTAGTTAGGATCCCCTCTCCAAGCATGATCATATTTTATTCTATATAAAAATTTGAGCTAATTAAAAAATTAAATTTAACTTAAAAATTTGAACTTTTAATATTATATTTTTCTAATATTAAATTATTTATTATTTATATGCTACAAAAACTTTAATTTTTGAAAAAAAAAAACAAGTAAATCAAATTAAACAAATATTTTCAACAATTTCATCTCAACCTTGGTAAGAAATAATTTTATATGTGAAATCATAATTATTAGGGGTGTTCGTGAGTCGATTTGGATTGATTTTGGTCAAATTTAGGACCTAACCCAATCAAATTTGATCGGTTAAGTTCGATTTTTAGAAGAAAAAAAAATTGAAACTCAACCCGTTCATGAACGGTTCGGTTCGGTTTGGTTCAACGGGTTACCCATTTAATTTTTTTTCTTAGAACTACTATTTTATATCATAATTCTTTCAAATATCCAATACAATTAACACAATATTATCAAATGTATGAAAATAGTAAAATTGATTCATTTAATACCATCAACATAATATTCTAAAATAGACTTATAATATAAATTAATACAAAAGATTCTTGAACAAAATTTAGTATAATAGTCTGAATCACAACTATTTCTTACAAACTAAGTTTTGCTATTAGAACGAGAAATGAGATGTTCTAGTACATATTGCTGAATCAGTTTGTGAATGAGGTCTTTCAATTTTTTCATCATGTCTATGCTCTTCTCAACACTATACATACGATTAAAATAAAATTGAATGTACTCACATTTATAATAAGGATTAAGGAAAATAGCAACAAGTAAAAGGTAATTAATTCCACCACTTTTCCAATATTTGTTAAACTTTAATTGCATATTTGTTGTCATTCTTTGTATCACTATGTCATCATTATGCCTCCACTTATTTAGTGATTTTTGAATACTAACTAACATCTTAAAAAAAAGTGTTAGTAGTAACATGCAATAACCCAGAAAAATAAAGAGTTACATCATAGAAAGTCTTCAAAAAGTTAATAAAAACATGAGCACGTTACCAATCAATCTCTTTGGGACATCTTTCCCTTTCACTAGATATGAGATTTAACACATATGAAGCTTCAACATACTCACAGCAATAAAATGCATGTTCATATGTTTCAGCAACATCTAACATCAAATAAGTTGAGTTTCACCTAGTTGGTACATCAAGTATTAACATAACCTTAGTGGATACACTTACTTCTTCATCACATCTCTTAAAACTTGCAAATCTACTTGGAGAAGACTTCACAAACTTACATGCAACTCTTATTTTTCTAATGGATAGGTTAATTTCTTCAATCCATCACTAACAATTAAATTCAAAATATGAGCAGAACATCGCATGTGCATGAGATGATTAATGTATGACCTTCATTCGGCCCACACATTTACAATACCACACCTTTTTTTATTGTCAAATTATTTTTTTAATTTTAATTTTTAATATATATATATATATATAAATAATAAAATTTATATTATTATTACGGGTTCACGGATCGGATTAACAGGTCAACGGATCTATAAATCTAAAACCATGATTCAACCCGTACATGAACGGTTTTGATCGGATCAGTTTGGTTTTGACTCAAATACATAAATGATCTAACCCAAACTGTTCGGATGAGTTCGGATTCATGGATGACCCGTACGTGTGAACACCCTTAATGATTATCTTTCTTGTTTTCCCAATTTTTAAATAAATATTAGAATATTGATATTTGTGTTCTATTTCATTTCTCTTTTTTTTATTTATGCCGGATTCGTGGATTTTTTTTTTCCCTTTATTGATGCTTCTAGAGATTGTTGACGCGCGATACTACACAAGCATCGTTTATCTGTCTCCATTTAATTTATTCCTCCTAATAACATCAACAGCATATTGCAATGCAACCCACATTAATTAACCAAGATCTATACGATGCACATATAATCTCCACACATGATACACATTAACTAAAGGAAAAAACTAAGGTAGGTGTTTGTGCTTAGCTTAATCTCTTGCACTAGAACAACTAAAGTAAAGTATATTAGCAAAGATGTCAACTAGAGATGCTCACGCTAGCTAATGCTGTTTTTTTGACGTCTAGCATATTCTTTAATTTTCCACCAAAGTCACGTATACATGGACTTAAAGAAAGTGTAAATGCACGTTAAGAATATAAATATTTAAAGGAAGTGTAAGCCTAAAAATTCATATATAATCCAACTATCAAAATACTTAATAGATACTTCTCTCATTTAAGGATGACTAGGTGGTCATGTGATTGCTACACAATGTTAAAGATATATTAGCGTCTAGATGTGAAATTTGTGTAAATTTAAGATCCCTTATTTAATTAAGTTGTGTAGAATTTTTAATTGAATTAATTGAAACGACATATTAACAAAGTAAACTCTATTACGTAGATTAATCAGACTGAATTTACATAAATGTGGTGTGTAATTATTCATGTGAATTGTGCTCGGCCCAAAGGAATACACAATTTAATTTGATCGGATAATTACGTGCTTGCGATGGTAAATGTGTGGTGATTATAAGAATTGGTTTTTTAATGTGAATAATGAAGTGTTCAAAGACAATTATTACTTGACCATATTTATCACCATATTAATTTTTCGTGTGAACAATGGAGTGTCCAAAGACAACAACTGTTTGATAGGACTTATCATCAATGTTTGATCATTGGGTTGAGAGTACCACTTGCAGTTAATTTTTTCAATCAAAGATTAGAGATTAATGGTGTGCTAGGTATCTTTCTTGGGTCTTTAAATTTATCATAAAGATAAATTGTGTATTGTATGTTTATTGTTTTTTCATTATAGTTGCTACTATGACTCCTTTTTTTTCACTAATTTTTTTTGGAATCCCAAACATGCCATTTTAAAATGAGTCAACTGAGAATTTTCTCAATTGCATGCAACTGGATGACTTAATCAATTTTGACTATGGAAAATTCTAATGGGGATTTATTTATCATGATGTTAGATCAAACTAGGTTGTTCTTTCTTGTGATCTTGGATAAAATCAAATCATTCTTAGAATAAGAAAAGGAAGAGTTTTGAGGGGATATATTGCATCAAGTTGCTCTCAATTAGAGAAGAAACAAAAAAACAAGATAAGGATTTTACTTGTTACTTTTGTAAGAAGGTGAGACATATAAAGTAAAAGTGTCCCATGTACACTATTTGGTGAAGGGAAAACTTTTCACTTTTGTTTGTTATAAAGTTATTTTAGTTTTTGTGGCAAAAAAACACTTGGTGGGTAGATTCTGGTGTTACTACTCACGTAAGTATGTTTATGCAAGGTTGCATGTGGAGTCAGAAAGAATAATCAATTTGAGAAAAAGACAATAAAATTACAGTTAAAGATATATGAACTTTAGGTTATTTTTAAAGACTTTTCATTTGGATTTGATTGAGACATATTTTGTGTCGTTTATTAGACGAAATTTAATTTCTATTTCTATTTTGGACAAATCTGGTTATTCTTGTCCATTTTGAAAATAATAAAGTTAATCTCTCTTATGATTCAAATGTTTATGATTATGGGTCTTTAATTGACATTGAGTTTTCATATAATAAAACATTGCAAAAGGATTCGCACGGTACAAAACATAAATTAAATGAGAATTTCACCACTTTATGAAATAAGCGCTTAAACCATATATTTCTATCCAGAGAATTCGGAGGCTTGTGCTGGAGGAAATTCTTGGACCCATAGATTTGTTAGATTTTCAAGTCTGCATTAGGCGTATGGGTAAACAAACAAACAAAAGTAATTTATGTGTCGAAAGAGTTAAGGATGTCTTAGAACTAATACATATGGATATTTGTGATCTTTTCCACATGGATTCATGGAATAGACAAAGGTATTTTATCATGTTCTTAGATGATTTCTCTTTATTTAATTTATGAGAAGGCTTAGTCTCTAGATGTTTTAAAGTCTTTAAAAGCTGAAGTTGAACATTAGACAAGTAAATTAAGGTTGTCGAATCTGACTATAGTAGTGAATACTATTGTAGATATGACAGATAAGGTGATAAATGTTTAGAACCCTTTGTGTGTTTTTCTTCAATAAGTGTGAAATTGTTCTACAAAATACAATGTTGGACGAATCTAGCATGAACATAGTTATAGAATGACAATATTGGATTCTTAAAGATATGGTAAGAAGTATGATTCTTCCCTACTAGAGTCACTGTATGATTCCTCAAGAAGGTACCAAGTAAAGTAGTATCTAAAACTCCTCATGAGCTATGGGTCACATTAAGGTAAGCTAGACTTAAAGATATAGTTTGGAGGGGAAGGAAGCATAAGGAGTATTGTCTTTAAAGAATAACATGTTATTGACAATGGATAAGTCTTTGTACTTACCATTGTTCGAGAAACATATTGTTAATTAATAATGATGTTATTCCTTACATCATTCAAGGAAAAGACAATACTAATATTTCTCCTCAAGCGCCACCAATAATTCAAACTCAACAGCATCAAAAAGTGTCATTTAAAAGATCCACTAGAAAAAGAAAAAGTGCAATTTTGGATTATTATGGTACATTTCTTTAAAAACATGAATATATATGACATTAGGTTGACTGAGGAAGATCTAATCAACTTTGGTCAAATTGTACAATGTTCTAACTCTTAAAAGTGGATAAATGGGTTGATGCCATGAATGATGGGATTGAATCAATGGTTAACAATGACATTTAGAATATCATCAAATTGCCTGAAAGTGTGAAACCCATAGGTTGTAAATGAAAATATATAATCGAAAGAGATTCAAAGGATAATATTGAGATATATAGAACTCTCCTTGTTGCCAAAAGCTTTACTTAAAAGGAAGGATTGATTATAAATAGACTTTCTTGTTGGTTTCATAAAAAGACTCTCTTAGGAATATAATGACAATGATAACTACCTTTGATTTAGAGTTGAATTAGATGGATGTAAAGACTATGTTTCTAAATGGCAACATTGATGAAACAATATGTTGAACCAGAAAACTTTGTTAAGTGATTCAAAGTATATGGTTTGCAAACTAAAGGAATCCATCTATGAATTTAAATAGATTTCCTGTTAATGGTATTACAAATTTCATCAAATTATCACCTCTTATGGTTATGAGACAAATTTGGTTGATGATTGTGCGTACCAAAAGTTTAGTGGGAGAAAATGTCTTTTTTGGTATTGTAGTTGTGATATAGTTTTATTATCACAAAATATTTATACCAATACAGTTTTGGATAGATTTAACATTAAAGATAGTAAATCAAAAGAGATACACTCATTGTTAAAGGATACAACTTAGTCTCAAATAGTGCCCCGTTAGTAATCTTAAAAAAAATAGATGCAAAGGATTCTTTATACTTTAACTGTGGAGAGTCTTACGTATGCTTAAGTTTTTTTCCGTCCTAATACAACTTTTAGTGAGAGTCCTAGGGAGATATATGAGTAATCATGTTATGCGGCACTAGACATTAGTAAAGTGTGTAATGTGCTATTTGAAGAGAACAAAAAAAAAACTAAATGCTAGCATATCAGAAGTCTAAAAGTTTAGAGATCATAATGTATTTTGACTCTGATTTTGTAGGATGCCTAAATAATAAAGACTCCACATTAGGATACATCTTTAATCGTGATGGTGGAGTTAATATCTTGCTTTAAGACATTGAATCATATGATATGCCTGCCAAATTTTTTCATTGGCTTGCTTGTTGTTACAAACATCAAGAGGCCATTAAGTATTTACTGTGACAATAACTCAGCAATGTTATACTCCAACAACAATAAAAGTTCAACTAGGTCAAAGATTATTGACATAAAGTATTGTGTTGTTTAGAAAAATAAAGATATAGTATGCTAGCTGACCCACTAATTAATGGTTGACACTTAAGGTATTTTCATGAGCATGTTTTTCATATGGTGTCATTTTAGTTATTGCCTTATTTTAGTGGGAGTCTTACTTTATGTTCTATATTTGGATTTTGATTTCATGTATTTGATTTCCTGCAAAAAAAAAATTACACTTTATAAGTTTAATATTAAACTTATTTATTTATGTACAATTTAAATTGCACTTATAGACTTCAGATTAATCTCGTTAAAGACTTAAGTTTGATCAGTTGGAAATAAGTATGATAGAGATCATGTTGTATGCAATTTTCGTGTTGGTCATCCATATTGATTGATGTCATTGAGTGTATTGATGTGGTAGTCATTGAAAAATAGTCACATTTGTTATAGTGACGAAAACTTCGATGGTTCCATTATTGATTCATGAGATTAACCAAATTGCTAAAGTGGACATCTAAAGATAAATAGCATACGAATGCATGCCTAAGGAGTTGTGATATAATTGTTACAATCTGTAGTTCAAGTGTGAGATTGTTGGGATTTTCTATTCAATAACTAATGTGGGTTAATATTAAAAGACAAATATATTAGTTATTTATCATTAGTTAGTTTTATTTTATGTGATCAAACTAAGTGAGCCTATTAGACTACTAAATAAGATGATATGAGTTTAAATGAGCGATGTTAGTATTTTCTCATTAGGGGATCATAGGAAACGAATTAGATTAATACACTATAAGAAGGCTATGGTCCAAATATACCAAGCCGTCACACATAATTTCTCTTCTCCTCCATCTAAATAGCTATGAAGGTCCTGTTATGGAATAAATAGGTGCTAGTTAAGGAAGAACCATAAGGTCGTCAACTATATTATTCATTGGTTGCTCATGATTAAATGATTGTCGAAGAATTCTCTAATGGGGTACCAACTAAAGATCCAGGTATTTTATCTAATCCTCAAGCATGTTGTAGATCCTAGGACTTTTTGGTGAATTGTCCTAGATTATAGACAAGTATATTTTTTATTTTCTGCATAAAAAATAAAGAATAAGGATTAAAGATATTACACCAAATATTCCTAATTTCCCTAATAAATCCTAACTAATTCTAAAAGGACATACTCTTAAGTGATTTCTTTGATTTAAATTCTATACAGATCTCTTGGGATCACTACTACAAAAGGCTCATTTTACGACAGCATAACTACGTCGGTTGTCGCGAAACTGTCGTAGAATGGGATGCGGTGGCATTTGTGTAATTAAATTCAACATT
>CM023951.1:18544626-18577044 GCA_013407115.1 Glycine latifolia | reverse complement strand
TGTGGCTTATGCACACGTCCCTGATCAGCAAAGAAGCAAGTTAGAAGACAAGAGCATGAAGTATATCTTCATTGGATATGACGAGAAGACGAAGGGATACAAGTTGTTAGATCTCGGCACCAAGAAAGTAATGATAAGCCGAGATGTGAAAGTGAATGAAGACGATGAATGGAATTGGAGCAGTCCATCCGAGATCAAATCAGATCCCGGAAAGATGGTGATAGAAGACGAGAAGGAAGATGGATCACCGAGTTGGATCCCGGCAAGGAGTGAGACAGATGAAGACGAGATGAGACGACCCCGGATGAGGAGTTTGCAGGATTTGTACGAGTCAACAAGCGAAGCCCATCTTGTTTGTTTGTTGACAGATTCTGAAGAAATAAGATTCGAAGAAGCAGTCCGAGATGAGAAGTGGCAAAGTGCCATGGATGAAGAGATCAAAGCAATTGAGCGGAATGATACTTGGGAGTTGGCCGAGCTGCCGAAAGGAAGTCAACCCATTGGAGTCAAATGGGTGTATAAGAAGAAAATGAATGTTGATGGAGAGATAGAGCGATATAAAGCCCGGCTAGTAGCTAAGGGGTATTCGCAAAAGGCAGGAGTAGACTATGATGAGGTGTTCGCACCTGTTGCGAGAATGGAGACGATCAGATTGTTGATCTCGCAAGCAGCTCAGTATGGGTGGCCGATATATCAGATGGATGTGAAGTCGGCATTTTTGAATGGTGTACTTGAAGAAGAGGTGTATCTCGAACAACCACCGGGATACTTGAAGGGCAGAGAAGAAAAGAAAGTGTTGAGATTGAAGAAGGCTTTGTATGGACTGAAACAGGCACCGAGAGCCTGGAATACTCGCATTGATGCGTATTTCAAGGAGGACGGTTTTGAACAGTGTCCCTATGAGCATGCCATATATGTTAAGAAGAAAGGAGATGGTTTATTTCTTGTAGCTTTGTATGTTGATGATTTGATTTTTATGGGAAATAGTGAGGAGATGGCACGAGAGTTCAAGAAGAAGATGTCAAGAGAGTTTGAGATGACTGATCTCGGTTTGATGAGGTATTTTCTCGGTTTGGAAGTCAGACAGGACAAAGATGGAATATTTGTGTCTCAAGAGAGCTATGCGAAGGGAATCCTGAAGAGATTTAAGATGGCGGATTGTAACCCGGTTTCAACACCTATGGAACCCGATACAAAACTTTCGAAGTATGATGGAGGAGAACGAGTTGATCCGAGAAGCTATAGAAGTTTGGTTGGATGCTTGAGATATTTGACGTGTACGAGGCCAAATTTGTGTCTGAGTGTTGGAATTGTAAGTCGGTTTATGGAGGAACCGAGCTATTCTCATTGGAAGGCGGCTAAGAGGATTCTGAGATACATTCAAGGGACGATCACACAAGGACTTTTGTATTCGAGGTCGGAAGATTACCGGTTAAAAGGGTACTCGGATAGTGATTGGTGTGGAGATGTGGATGATAGGAAGAGCACGGCTGGCTATGTATTTTTCATGGGAACCACAGCGTTTGCCTGGATGTCAAAGAAGGAACCAATTGTGACTTTGTCAACATGTGAAGCCGAGTACGTTGCAGCATCGTGGTGTGTATGTCATGCAGTGTGGTTGAGGAATTTGTTAGAGAAGCTGGAGCAAGGTCAAGTGGTACGACCGAGATCCGGGTAGATAACAAGTCGGCAATTGAGTTAGCGAAGAACCCGGTCAATCGCGAGAGAAGCAAGCATATTGACGTGAGGTTTCATTTCATCCGAGAACACGTGAAAGAGAAGAAGGTGGAGTTGAGTTATGTGACGAGCCGAGAACAAGTCGGAGATATATTCACAAAGTCACTGCCGACATTGCTGCTGGAGAATTGCAAGAAGATGATGGGAATGAAAGATGGAAGAAGTATTTAAAGTTTATGGGGGGATTTTGTTAGGATAAACGTTTAAATAGATAGTTAGTTACGTAGTTTGAATTTTAAATATGAGAAAGATATATGAGAAGATATGGGTAGATAAGATATGAAGAAAGATAAGATATGAAAAGAGATAATATAGAAAGATATTAGAGAAGATATTGTTTAGATTTGAATTTGAATTGTTTTAGGGTTTTGGTGCTTATAAATAGCACATTATGTAAAGTGTTCTGTGAGGCTTTGGCAGACTATTATCAATAATATTAGAGAGTTTCCGCCCCAGAAAAGTGTGTGTTTGTGTTTGTGTGAGTGCACTAGTGTGTGTGTGAGAGTGGGCCTGTGAGATATCAGTTTATCAAATTACTGATATCAATACATGCTATTTTTATGACCTTATGGTTTCGGGTGTTGAGAATGCTATGGAGTGTTTATCGTTGATGGAGGAGGAAGAAGATGGTTTGTCGTTCAAAATCCAGGAGGACACTAGATACAACTATGATATTGAGTTATGTTTAGTGGTGTGCTTTTTGACTAATAGACAAATACGTTCTCAGGTTATGAATGTTCAGATTGCGAAGATTTGGAGACCTAAAGAAGGCGTGGTGATAAATGAGGTCGACGACAGAAAATATTTATTCCAGTTTATTCATAAATTGGACGTGCAACATGTATAAGAAAGTGGACCATGGACTTTTAATAATCAGCATCTTATCCTGGGAAGGCTGAGCGTTGATGATATCCCAAAAATGGTGACTTTGCATGACGTTCCCTTTTGGATCCCGGTACATACTATACCTATTGGATTCATGTTAGACTATTAATAAGCGTACTAATGTCGTCAGTCACAAGTTACAGAATTTATAAAGAGATCATCTCCATAGGGACTTGAGATACTCAGTTCTTTCAAATGAAAATAATCAGTTCAATAGTTATGTACAACAAATATAATCGAAATTTCATTATTTTACGGAAATAACGGATTAGTACTTCAGAAATACGAAAAATTACGAAAACTAATAAAATGAATTTAATTAACTTAAGAGAACGTAGGATTGGGTTTCATCGTTCATACCCTCAGTATCCAATTAACATTAATACATATGAATCATTCTTTAACATTACTGATGCACACATTAATTCACCCCTAATCAATCCCTCGCATTCGAAAATCCTAAGGATATTTACCGAATATCGATCCCTGGCATATGCAGTAAATAATCCAGCATTACAATCATAATCTCGTGTTATTTGCAATCAAAACGTAATGCTCTATTTCTAGCAACATAACATAAAGAGTAAAATCATTCAGTTCAAATCCTAAGGGCACTTTCTAATCAAGCTTAGAATCCAATTTCATGAAACTAGTGATCAAATAGAATCAAATATTAAAAACAGAATGAAATCACCAATAATGAGGAGAAAAGATTCATGCATACATCAAATATTAAAAAAGATACAAAAGGGTACGAAGATTACATTCAATCCTTTGGAGAAACTAGCCGATCATTGTGTAGAGCAAGATATCAACAAAAGACATGACGAAGGTGGCGATCCCCGACCCGTTTCTGCAGAGTTTCCACTCCTTTTCTCTCTTCTCTCACCTCTCTCTATGTTTTCATGGCTAATCCTCACGTTCATGGCCCTCCTCTCCTTCCTTGCATGGCCTCTTATAGAAAAGGTGGAGCAGGTAAGGCAACCTCGCCCAGGCAAGTGATTTACTAATGATTTACTCGCCCAGACAAAGTTATTTACTCATGATTTACTCACCTAGGCGAGTTGCGTCTTAATGATGAAGAAAGGTTAACTCGCCCAGGCCAGCGGATTGCTAGCCTGGGCAAATTTGACTTCCAGAAAAAGCTTTTTTTTACCTTTTTGCTCTCTCTTCTTGTCTTGGATGTTTTGGAAGCTACAGATACCTATCGAAACATCGAAATTGAATGGATGAATCTTCCAAATGTAAACAACAACATTTATATATTTAAAAATATAAAACAACTAGGATTAGGGCCAGTTTATAAGCGAATTTACTAAAATCAAAAGATAAGTACCAACATTATAATCTTGAAAATAACTAAAATATGACACTTATCAATTCATGAGAGGCAGTAGGGAAACATCTTGCCAATTTTGTGGGTGAGTTTGTGGAGTACGACCCAAATAATAACTTAGGAGTTTGGAAGGCTTGTATGAGGATTCGAGTCAGAGTTGATAGAAGGCTTCCTTTGAATAAGGTCAAGAAACCCGGTGGAGAATGGAGGTTGGTGCAGTTCAAGTACGAGAGGTTGGGAACTTTTTGCTTCCTTTGTGGGCTGTTAAGGCACTCTGATAAATTTTGCCTTAATTAAGTTTTTCATGGTGACAGAGATGACCGACAAAGGCAGTGGGGAGCACAGTTGAGAGCAGAAAACCAGAGGCATAATGGTGCTTCAGGTAGTCAATGGCTGAGGGACGAGAAGGAGATGGTGAGCAGTCGCAATAATGGTGACAGAGCAAATCGTAGAAGCAATAATGAAGGCAATCAAAGTGATACTGGATTTGGAAGTAACATCAACGAGACCAATAAAGAGAAATTAATGTCTGTGATTATTATAGGACCAAGTTAGAATTCAAAAACTTTCATCAATAAGGGAGATCACAACATTAGGTGGGGCATCAAGCAGCACGAAAGAAGGGATTGTGTGTGACAATCAACGTGGGAATGAGGAAACAATTAACCACGATTTTAATAAGGCAACTAATGAGCATGTGCTGAACCAAACTGAGAAAAAAAGGCGCATAAGCAAAAGCAATGGCCAACTTATGATTCTGGAGAAGGAAAAAAAATTATGGTAATTGCATGATTGAAGAGAAACAACAGCCTCCTACGCATTTTGTATTGACAGGACCTTCTCCCAGGCATTCCAGGAGAAATGATTATCCTTAATTAGAACTGTCGAGACCTTGATAACCTGCATGTAGTCATTAATCGAATGTTCTATTTTTATTTGAGACTTTGGTGAATGCTAATAAAGTTGGAGGTTAAAATTAAAATTGGATTAGCTTTATTTTGCAGTTGATAAAGAAGGCATAAGTGGTTGGTTAGCTTCATTTTGGAAGAATTCTTTTAGTTATCGTATTTACAGTTTTTCAAATAATTCTATGAATTTAATAATTGAGAATGATAATAATATTAGTTGGCTACTTTTTTTGGCTTGTATCACTACTACAAAAGTGTCATTCAAAGACGGTTCTAAACCTCATACAAAAATGATTTTTCAACCGTCTTTGTATCCAACGTCGTTAAAAGTAAGACATTCGAAGACGATTATTAAACCGTCTTCGTAACAAACGATTCTAAGACAATTCCCCCATTGAACCGTCTTAGAAGGTGTTGAAAAAATTTTAAAAAAAAATATCACTCATTCTAAGACGGTTCTAAGATAAAACCGTCTTAGAATGGTCACATTCTAAGACAATTTTACCTAAGAACCGTCTTAGAATCAATTTGTTAAAATAAAATAAAAATACAAAATAGTGATTCTAAGACTATTCTTAGGTATAACCGTCTTAGGATGTGACTATTCTAAGACGGTTATGCCTTAAAACCGTCTTAGAATCACTGTGTTAAAATAATAATAAAAATTAACACAGTTATTCTAAAACGGTTATAGCTTTGAACCGTCTTAGAATCATCGTGTTAAATCATACATCCTACTCTTTCAACTAAGACATTAAATTAGACCTCCTTAACAAAAGTATTATTTATTAACAGAAAATTTTAATTTACTTATTACTCAAATTTATTATTATTATTATTAACCCACTTTCACAAGAATCATTGGTAATAAATAAATTTTCGCGGTTGACGTACTTGACCAAAAAAGTTAGTGAAGAGTTACATATTAGATATATTTTGTTAAATCGTGTCATAAAATATGTTTAGTAAAATCCATTAAAAAATAATAAAATGGCCCAAAACTAAATGATAATTGATTGGAAATAGCATTCTAGATTTCCGATTTAACTAACAAATATTTTAAAATCAAATGAAGGCCTGCTTAATGCATGTTAAAGTGTAAAAGTTTATATTATATAATCCTTGTATTAAATCCTTTATAAGCTTGAATTTTTCACTCGAACTTTATGAGACTTAAGAATAACAATGTCTTGTCTCAACTTTACGTATGTACTGCTGTCTATATAGATGTTTGAACAAAAATAAATGAACATTTATACTTTTCAAAACCTAATTAATATTTATATTTTTTTCCCTCTTATCACATTATATAATTTATCATAATTATATATATATATTTGTTTTTTCATTTTTTCACTTGGTGTGTCATATAATTTATTAGACATCCATAAATTATTTTGGTAGATGCTTACTTTGAAGCATTTTCTAATTTTTATTTATCATTAACCTATGTTTATATGCTCTAATAAAATTACTATGTAATGCTTAAAAATAATTAATATTAATACTAATTATTATAGTTAGACCAATACACTATCAACCAGTATTTACACCAATTAATAATGTTGAATCTAATTTAAAAAAACATTTACAAGTATAGTACTTACTTCCCTAAACTGTACTATGATTTGCCTGAATAGTAGCTTTTTCAAAAGAACATGTCCCTCCAAAGATGCCATGTCTCTTAGCTTTGCCTGAATTCTACACCAAAAGGAATGGGAGGGGAGATCATCAGAATCTGAGAAAAGAAATATGACTCAAATGAATCTTTATAAATTTTGAGATATACATTCCAAATAATATTGCACATAATATATTAAAAAGAAATAGTGAGAAAGTGAATGTTGACCTGTTTCTAAAAGCTTGTTCCTAATCAAGGGCACAACATGGTTATAAATTTTTGCTTCATTCTTTTTTACAGGGTCTAAGGACAAGGGGAGGGGATTATGGGGGTTGGGGACATAACTAAATTCAACAAGACTTGTTTTAAGATAATATAACGGCAAATACTTGCTTATCTCTATTAGTATTTCATTCTTATTTATGTAACAGGATCCTTGCAGGTAGAAACACACCAAACTTTAAGTACTTACATATCATTTAAAGGAAAATGGATTATGTTTTGCATACATCATAGATAGTCATAAATCAATACGATAAAACTGATTTTACAAAGTAACTCTGTATTTACACTTACTTTCCACCAGGATTTACCTCAACATGACCAAAGCAACTCAGTGCACCCTGTTTGAACAAAATTAGTTTAACAGCAAAATAAAAGAACAATGTTGAGCCATTAAAGAGACAAATTGTCAACCATAAAATGTATAAACAAGGAAGACAGTTTAGTGATATAAATAACAAGAAGCACATGCAAAATAGGAAGATGGTGGATAAAAAATTGCTAATAACTTAAAAGGGGAAATTCCTGGGAGAATGGGAGAATCACGAGGTATGTGGACAAAAAAATTTGAACTTTGTACATGTACCCAAATTCACACTCCTATGATAGTTTACAGGATTACATTTACATCTAGATTTATGCAGTTTCATGTCAAAACTTTTCTGCCCAACTCCACATGCAATTCAATAATTTTGCATATTAAAAGAAAATGCCAAGTATATGTTTATGCAAAATCAACGCTAACACATTCATGCTTCAAGCATAAAAAATCAGCCAATGCAAAAAATTAAAACAATTGATAAATATGAACTGAAAGTTGAAACATGCTTGTGAGATAGAGTATAAGAAAATGCCAAGTATATGTTTATTCATCATATAGTATAGTGCTAGACTATATGTAGTAGAACCTGGAACCTGGTTCATAGAAACACTTAATTAGTGTTGTGCTCAATTTCATGTAACAACCTAAGCACAAGAAGACTATAAATTTACCTGAATGTTTACAATGAATAAGAACTCGGGTCCTCCCTGTGCTGCATATTTCTGCAAGTAACAAATTTCAGCAATTTGATTTTTTTTTTATAACAGAAATCATAATTTTCTATAGAATAGGTGAATATAATCAAAGTCAAGAAGAACATAATCATAGGCAACGATCAACCTGCGCAGTGCTAAAATTTGTAGGGCTGTATGAAAACTGTATAGGAGCCACCCCATCCATTCCTTCCTTTCTAAATAACTCCCAACGAACTTTTTTTAAGCTTAGTTATTTCATTCCTTGCCACTTCCATCCTTGCCATACTTCAAAACATAGCCATAGAAAATGTCGAAAGTTGCAGAGGTCTTCTGCTTTATTGATCTAGAAGTTGAAATTCCAAACTAATTTACATTATTGTAGGCATCAAACATGCAGCTATGGAAGAGTCCACCTCCTACTCCTAGGATTAGACTTGCCTTTTTGCCCTCGCATTTGAAGCCACTTTAGAGCATGTCAGAGATCCATAAACATATAGTCAGGTGTCTAGAGTCTAACTTATAGATTATGAAACAAGTGACTGTTTATATGATCATAGGTCTTCAAAAACGTTCAAAACTAAAGTGAAGGAGGGGGATTTAAGAATCAGTGACAGTGAACTATTTAAGTTCAGAACAGAATAAAGACGATTCAAAGCAAAGAACATTATGACTCCATATTACCAGCTTAAGTTACATAGACGAGACCCAGAACGGTGGTTACAGTGTCTTCCACGGTTCCAACAGCAGATCTCAAAGGTCCCGAGTTTTGCTTTGCAAAGCCGTAGACTTTTGACACACACGAAGGCTTTCATTGCCTCAATCTTCACAAACTCTAGATGCTTCAGTTCTTCCTCCTCACTCTTCGTGTTCTCCATGTCCCTCTGCACAAACAAAACAACATTAACCATTCACAAATTTATTCTATGAGAGATCTTTGCAAACAAATCGAGGTTTCTCTGGGGAAAGGGTATACACGAGAGATGGTTTCAGCCCCTTATGACTGCGGCCTCGACATAGAAAGGGCTTGGGTGCGGCGGCGAAGGGAGGCTAGCAATAAGTGAAGCAAGGGAAAAAAGGTTTGGAGGTCAGGGATGAAGCCGAGAATGTACAAGCGAGCGTCGTAAAGGATAAGCGCGAGACCGAGGGCTGAGAACGAAAACTTTTATTTTTAAACAAACCAACCAGGACGGTTTTTCGTGGAAAACTGTTAATAACAAAAATGTCATAGTCTATTACTTTTAGACAGTTTTCACAAAATCCGTCGTTTATAGGGTGAACAAATTTATTTTTAATAATTTTTTAAGATGATTTTTGTGTAAAACCGAAGAAGTTTTTTTAAAATCGTCTTCTTGAAAAATTCTATATTTACAAAAATGTCACAACCTGATATTCTAAGACGGTTTTATGAGAACCGTCTTAGAAGGTGCATCGTAGAAGACTATTTTTGTAGTAGTGTATGGTTTTCCTGGGCATAGAAGGAGGAAAAATTCCTGAACATGCTTAGGAATCTTTCTTCTTTATCCCCTCTTACTTGGTGTGTGATTGGTGACTTTAATGACTTGTAATTTAACTGATATTCTTTTTGTTGGTTATCGTTATACTTGGTCCAAGAGTAAAGGCACTCCTAATGTAGCTTAGGAGCGTCTAGACAAAGCTATGACAACTAAGGATTGGCTGCACTTATTCCCTAATATTAAGCTGAAAAATGTTATGGCTTCCATGTCTAACCACAACCCTATACTATTGTGTACTAATGTGTTGTGTTACAATTATAGAAGGAGGAAGTTTAAATTTGAAAATGTTTGACTCCTTGAAGATGATGTCAACATGGTGGTCCAAGGAAGTTAGCAACGCCAATGCCAACAGGATATTGTGAGCAAGATTTGTGGGTGTCAGGAGGAGTTGGAGGATTGAGGGAGAAGAGTGAGATGTAAGAAAAACTAAATAATCTAATCATGCTTATACACAAACAATATAAGCAATTAGATCAAGTGCAGAAAAATTAATATCATAAATATCTCCCGTCATTGCTATTCTTTTCTTGCTCCAAAAATGAGTTGTAGTTGCCCGTAAATTAAGTAATATGTGAGTACTTTGTAAGTCTTCCAAATTCTAGCTCTGAGGCTCAGATGGTGTAAAAGCATATATATATATGAGAGTGAACTCAGGAACCCCAAACATACACTATATATAGAACTAACTCAAACCATCAGAGAGTTCATTGTTATGTGCACAAAACGTGGGTTGTTATCAAAAATACTGAAATTTTGAAAACTGCGGAAATAATGGGATAGTAGGATTTTCAGTTTACGTTAGTGGACCATTTTATGACTTAGTCTTGGTTGGTTATCAAGATTATAGGAACTAACATGAGAAGCCGGTTTAGAGATGATATCAAGAGAAGCAAACAGAAATTGGAGAATTTGAGATACGAAGAGGATGATGAGATGATTGAAGAATTTAACAAGGAGAAAGAGAATTTTACCAAATTACTTTTGCAAGAGGAGTTATGGAAGCAACATTTAAAGGTGAACTGGACGAAGGAAGGGGATAAAAACACAAGATAATTTCATTCTTCAGCTACAGCCCGCAAAAAAATTAAACAAATAAAATGTCTTGAAGATGAGGAAGGGAGACGAATAGAGAGTCAATAATGGGTTTGTGCTCTAACCTTTGATTATTTTGCAGGTCCTTTTACAGGTGATGGAGGTAATTATGACCTTGTTATTCAAAAGGTGGAAAGCAAATTATCACATGAAGATAACGACAAGTTGATACGGGCTTTGACTAGGGAGGAATTAAAAGAAGCCTATTTTTAGATGAAACCTGACAAAGCACCTGGTCTTGATAGATTTAACCACCAATTTTTTATCAGCACTTCTGAGTATTTATGGAGAGGATGTGTTTATTTTGTGCTGCCAATGGATTGATTAGGGAGCTTTTCCTCCTTCTATTAATGATACCACCATTGTGCTTATTCCAAAAGTGGACTATCCAAAAGGTATGAAAGATCTTAGACCCATATCCTTATGCAATGTTGTTTATAAGATTCTAGCCAAGGTTATTGCTAATGGGCTAAGAGAGGTTATTGATAAATGTGTATTTAAGGAACAATCAGCTTTTGTGTCTGGTAGATCGATCATTGATAATGCTTTGGCTGAAGTTTTACACTTTTTAAAATGTAAGAGGATAGGAACAAATTAAGGACATGTGGCACTTAAAATTGATATTAGCAAGGCATATGACTGGATGGATTGGGGATATCTCAGGGCTATGATGATTAAGTTTGGTTTCCATGGTGAGTTTGTTGAATGGATTATGATATGTGTCTCTTCAATCAATTTCTTTGTTAGTGTGAATGATGATCATGTTGGGCCTATTACTCCTCAAAGAGGCCTCGGTCAAGGTAGGGGTCAAGTAGAGGAGGATCAAAAGGGATACATTGGCTAGCTTGGGATGAAATGTGTGTGCTGAAGAATAATGGTGGTTTGGGATTTCTTAATCTATTTGTCTTTAATTTGATCATGTTAGGGAAGCAAGGGTGGAGAATTATATCTAATCCAAATTCTTTCTTATCTAGAATCTTCAAAGCTAGATGTTTCCCAAAAAGGGATTTCATGGGTGTATCTTTAGGGCATAACCCATCATTCACTTGGTGAAGCATCCTATCTTCTAAGATGGTTATAAAGGAAGGCTATAGATGGAAATTAGGGGAGTGGTGCCAGTATTGGAGTGTGGAATGAGTCTTGGTTGAGATTGGAAGGCAAGGACTCTATAGAAACTCCTATGAGTGCAAGCCTAGAGAACTTGAAAGTGAGGGATCTTATGGATTTGGACAATGGTGGCTGGAATATAAGCTTACTAAATCAGCTCTTCAATGAAGCAGATGTGAATGCAATTAGGAGCCTATCAATTATATGTGCCACAAATGAGAAGGAAATAATATGGAGACCTTCAAGGAGTGATGATTATTCGATGAAAAGTGCATATAAGGCAAAAAAATTAATATAATACTTTTTAATAAAAAGTTACAAATTTGGAGTTGTTTTGAAACTATTTACAAATATGGGACTGTCAAACACGCTCAAATTGAGCGTGACTGAACACGCCTAATTTGGGCGTGACACAGGGGGGTAACACGCCCAATTTAGGCGTGTTTGACAGCCCCATATTTGTAAATAGTTTCAAAACAGTCCCAAATTTGTAATTTTTATTTAAAAAGTATTATATTAATTTTTTTGCCGTGCATATAATCATATCATGCCCAACTTGGTGGACTATGAAGGTCCACGTGTGGAAGGAGATTGGAAATTGATGTCCCACCACTTGTAAAATTGTTGCTTTGGAGATTGTACTAGGAATGCCATCCTACAAGATCTGATCTCAGACATAAGGGAGTTCATTGCACCATTTTATGCCCTCATTGTGAAGTAGATCTATTGAAACCATTTTCCACACTTTTTGCCACATGTAATGTGAATGCAGGATGCTGGGATCAGTTGCAGCTACGAAGTTTTGTGGAGGACCTGATCAGTGATGCTCTATCATGTTCCCCATTTATGTTCAAATTGTTTCTAATAAGGTTGAACATACAGCAAAGGCAATAAGTAATTATGTTTCTTTGGAGTTGCTGGAAAGAGAAGAAATGATAAAGTATGGGAGAATAAAATTATATATGATGTTGTTATACAAGATTGAAAAAATGATGAACGATACAACTCTTGATGCTTCTCACTCAAACAATTCTCATCTTTGGATGCCACCTCCAATTGGAGCCTTCAAATGCAATGTGGATGCTGATTTTTTCAATCAGCAGAAACTTCAACTGGTATGTGTGTTCGAGATCATCATGGAGGAGTTCTTGTTGTACACACAGAATGGACACAGCCTTGTATGAACTAGTATGAAGGAGAAGCGTGGGGTGTTATTAGTGCTATATTTCAAATTTTCAAGTTTGCTTGGTTTACAGAATATGCTGATTGAAGGAGACAATTAGTGTGTGGTAGATAAATCAATAGTGTAATTATGGAGAGAACTGAAATGGGGGCTTTTGTAAAAGAATGTAGAACCTTGCTACCCTGTAACAGTCGGCTTTCCCAAGAGACATGCCAATGATGTTACCCATGAGCTTGCTAGGGTGGCTTTATGTTTGCCTAGCCTCTATTTTTGTTATCATATCATCTCATGTATTGAGCAAATTATTATGAATGAAATGATATAACTCTTATTCAGTAAAAAAATAAGAAAAACTCAGCACTAGAATTTGTCACGCTTTGGTACACATGGATCCAACCAATTTCTTTTTCTTTCCAGAGTCCTAGCTTTTTTAGCGTAAGTCTTGTGATTGTTCTCATTGGAAGGGTGAGAAAAATGTAAAAAAAAAAAAAAATATATTTATCAAGTCCTCACTTTTTCTTTATCCTAGATCAAAGATCACATATGTGTTCCAATCCATTGGATTGGATATTATTCTCTCTCATGAGACTTGTTTGTCGTTGATTTAAAAAAATTTGCATATAAAAGAATCAAACACAAATTCACACACTAAATAAATAAATCATTTGTTCAGGTGTGAACTAAGTGGAGCCTTACACAAAGCCTACCCTATGGGTTATCAAGTCCCCACTTGCTTCAACCAGAACTACACTATTCATATTGTTAATGTTTTCAATGATAAGTATACCTCATTCCTTATTTTGGTGATGCTTCTTTTGACGATGAGATGATTTTTTATTCAAGGGCAAATCTTCTCCACCAAAGAGCAGTGGCGAATCCAGAAAAATAATTAAGGGGAGGCACTACTGGATTTATGTCCGCACATTTTGTGGCAAGGGTTCGGGGGCAGTGCCCCCAAAAAAAATTTTTGTAAAAAAATTTAAAGGAAAAAACAATTATAGACCATAATCTAAACGAACAAACAAATAGCCAGACCAAATTATTGTTCTGGATTGAATAGAACAATGAAATAAGTTTATTGTAACTTGCGATGGGATTTCAAAAGACCATGATGACAACATGAGAGTTAGTTTAGATATAAGTATTGAGTTTGAGATCTTTGAACATGAGCTATTACAATATAGACTAAAATATTTCTACAAAATGTATATGGTTAAACTGTATTTCTCATTTCAATGAAAAATAATGATCTTAATCACCTTATAAAGAAGTGCTAATACATGAATTACAAATGAAAATAATTAACAAACACTGCAAACTATATAACAAGCATAGAAAATAATTAACAAATACTGTAAACAAATGCTAAAGATATATTAATATTTTAATGGAAAAATTTAAGTGGGGGACACTTGTCCCCCCAACCTATAAGGTAGATCCGTCCATGCCAAAGAGGATGATGCATTGCAAGGTTGACCAACAGAATCATAGTTGACCCAAATCGCATTCCTCTAGGCAACGTGCAGTCAATATTTTTGCAAAATTCCATTATTTAAGGAATCAAAATGATAATTTTATCTTTTATCTTATTTTTAGGAGATATTTTTGCTATTTTCTTTATGTAAGGGTGTTTTCAACATTTTATTGTTTCTTGCTTTAGTGATTCAATAAAATTTGAGATTTTTTTAATTCTCAACCCTTTTATTCTTAAAAATTACAAGACGTACGTTGAACCCTCGTTTTCCTTTTCCTTCATGTTTCGCTACATCATTCGTACACCCTAAAAGTTGCTTCTCGCAATCTTGCACCTTTTCATATTTTCTTTTTTACTTTTTGGATTGGCCAATCCCCCAAAAAAGATGCAGGAAACAATTTTTTGGTTTTCACTGTACGTCAATCAAATGAGTCGTAAGCAAAATCCCAAATTGAATAACGCATGGAGCCAAAATTGAGATCAAATTGATGCCTAAAATTGACCTAAGTAAAACACCAGGCTACCGTGTTTGGAAAAAAATAAATTATAAGAAATAATTACTTTTTAAAAAAATATATTATTTCAAAACGCTGTTAAAGATATTTTAATTAATTCAAATACCAAGGCTCATTTTCAGTCAGGTACAACATAGAGCAATAGTATTCTGTAATTTTAATTAGTCGTAAGTGATAATAATTACTGCCTTTAAACAAGGATGACTATGATTCCTAGTTCATGATTTTTGCCTTTTATTTTTTAACAGATAAATTATGTCTTCTAAATGTTGAAAAATGTAATTAATGATATTACTGTATTGCTGTTAGAAGTTCTAGAACCTTGCATTTGCATCATAATTCTGCTTATTTAACTTGGTCCAAAAACTTGTCCCTATAGTAATGATCTTCTACAATAGATTCACCTAACAAAACCAACTAGATGTCCTAATCAAACAACCAATATGATTCATATCAACAAATCAATAACTGATTATTACACTTCAAGTTTACATAAGTTCTTTTGTTTTCTCTGTTCAAAGTTCAGATTTGATAGAAATTCCAACCTAGCAAGGAAACTGGTTAATAAGTAAATGAAATAATGTCATAGGAATGTAACTAAAAAAAGTCCAAATGCTTCACTTGATGAGTTAAATGTCTCTGATAACCTACCTCTACCAAACATGCCAGCAACCACAACTACATAAGGTTGTTGCAACTTCCATTTCTTTTCAACTTGAACATTCTCCAATAAAATGTAGCCTTCTTAGTTTCACTTTTCTCCCACAGAATAACCAAATCAACACAATGGCAGCATGCTTGAAGCCACCTAGGTTATCTAGTACTGAAGATGACTCTGTGATGCTCTATTCAACTTCTAATTCTCCTGAAGAGTCCAATAGTCCTTCTTCTTCCTCTTTCTACCATTCACCACCACCATCACTACATCAATTCAGAACTGAAAACAAACTTTCTGTGAGAAATCTCTGCTACACTTTGCACCCTCATAAGACCACTCCCTTTTCATTTTGTCACCTGACGCAAAAACCAAAGCCTGTAAACATACTCAAGTCAGTCTCTTTTGTTGCCAGAAGTTCTGAGATTGTTGCTGTTGTTGGTCCTAGTGGCACAGGAAAATCCACCCTTCTGCGAATCATCGCCGGAAGGGTAAAAGATGAAGGTTTTGATCCTAAAAGTGTCTCAATCAATGATCAGCCTATGACCAGTCCAGCTCACTTGAGGAAGATATGTGGCCTTGTGGCACAAGAGGACAATTTGCTTCCCATGCTAACTGTGAAAGAAACTTTGTTGTTTAGTGCCAAGTTTAGGCTAAAAGAAATGACACCAAAGGAAAGGGAATTGAGAGTAGAAAGCTTGTTGCAAGAGCTAGGCCTTGTTCATGTTGCTGATGGTTTTGTTGGAGATGAAGAGAATAGAGGGATATCAGGTGGGGAGAGGAAAAGGGTGTCAATTGGAGTAGACATGATTCACAATCCTCCAATTTTGCTTCTAGATGAACCAACATCAGGTCTAGACAGCACTTCAGCTTTGCAAGTCATAGAGCTTCTGTCATCAATTGTTAAAGCAAAGCAAAGGACAGTGGTTCTTTCAATCCACCAACCCAGCTATAGAATATTGCAGTATATTTCGAAGTTCTTGATCCTTTCTAATGGTTCAGTTGTTCACAATGGTAGCCTAGAACAGCTAGAGGAAACCATAAGTAAATTGGGATTTCAAATTCCAACACAACTGAATGCTTTAGAATTCTCCATGGAAATTATACGCGGGATGGAACATTCCAGTTCCAAATATGACACTTGCACCATTGAGGAAATGGAGCCAATTCCAAACCTCATGTGGCCAGAGGAAGAAACCTTTGAAGTCCAAATTGTCCAATCACAATGTAACAAGGAATGTTTTGGCAGTCTATGCTACGCAAACTTGATTGAGATATTGTTTCTCTGCTCAAGATTTTGGAAAATCATTTATAGAACAAAGCAGCTTTTCTTGGCCAGAACAATGCAAGCACTAGTTGGTGGCTTTGGGCTAGGAAGTGTTTACATAAAGATACGAAGGGATGAAGGAGGAGTTGCTGAAAGATTAGGTCTATTTGCATTTAGTCTTAGTTTTCTCCTCTCTTCTACAGTTGAAGCACTTCCAATATACCTTCAAGAGAGGAGTGTTCTGATGAAAGAAGCCTCAAGGGGAGCCTATAGGATTTCCTCTTACATGATAGCCAACACTTTTGTCTTTCTTCCATTCTTGTTTGTAGTGTCTGTACTTTTTGCTGTTCCTGTGTATTGGCTTGTAGGACTAAACCCTTCCCTTTCTGCCTTCACCTTCTTCACTTTTGTGGTGTGGCTCATTGTGCTCATGGCAAGTTCTTTGGTTCTCTTCTTGGGTGCTGTCTCTCCTGATTTCATTTCAGGGAACTCTCTCATCTGCACAGTTCTTGGAGCCTTCTTCCTCTTCTCTGGATACTTCATCCCAAAGGAGAGCATTCCAAAGTATTGGATTTTCATGTACTATGTGTCTCTCTATAGGTACCCTTTGGATGCACTCCTCACAAATGAGTATTGGAATGTTAGAAGTGAGTGTTTCTCACATCAAACAGAGGGATCACAGTGCTTGATCACTGGGTTTGATGTGTTGAAGAGTAGAGGACTTGAAAAGGATAACAGGTGGATGAATGTGGGAATAATGTTGGGATTCTTTGTGTTGTATCGTGTTCTTTGTTGGATAATACTTGCACGAAAGGCCTCCAAGACAACAATATAACGAATATATGTCTTGCCATTTATTATATATATGATGAAATTCTATGCTACAAATTTATTCTATGAATTAATATACGAATATATGTCTTGCCATTTATCATAATCTCATTATAGTTGTCCTCTTTTCTCTGTCACTTGAAATGTGAAGGATGAAAATAACAAATTAAATGTTTTAATATGTTTACCATTCTTACATTTCCAAGTAAATTTTGGTTTTAATTTTTCATAAATAATTTATTAGCTTTGGTCTTGGTAGACTTATTTATTTTCTAAATGATTCTTAACATCATTTATCAATGATATGACATGAATCTAGACATATTATGTAACAGTCACTCAGAGATGACATGTGATATGATAAGTCTAGGTATATATCTTGCGGCCAATAAATAATAATTGAAACTTTCAAAATTTATAAAAATTAAAACTATGAATTCTTTATAGGAAGTAAATTAAAATTTATTATATTTGTAAAGACTAGTAAATATGTTAAACCTAACTAAAATAACTTGATTGAATGCAAAACAACCCTACTAAAGAGAAGTTGAGAATATTATTAGGTGAAGCCATTTGAAAAAGTTTTTGGTATATTAATTCCAGGGAAGACCAACCAAATATTGAACTATATATATAACCATGTGTACTGCAATTTACATCCCAAAAACCTATCTTCTCATTGAGTTGAGATGCCCCTCGCCTACCCTTTTTTTCGTTGTTATTTAGCTTAGAATTTTGCTTATATTTTCCGACCAAAGTCATCAAAGTTAATAATTAGTTTTTTTTCACATGATGGAATCTCCAACATAAAATTCATTTTATTTATCAATAATTATTATGAGTTTACAACTTTTTAGATTGACACAAGTCTAATAATTCAATTATTTTTATATTTCTTACAAAATTATCACTTCATCCTAAAATGTTCTTGTTCTGAACTAGGCTCAGCCCATAGAACTTGACCCAAAAGTCAATCCAGCTAGGTGCAGTTTCTAATCACCTAATAGGTTTCCAACCTAATAATAGGTTGCCAAACTAAACAAATATATACCTCGATCAAATTCAACATGGGAAATATACATTCACTCTAAGTTTCACTTGTTAACTCTCCGTACTGACTCTATATTGTTTTTTCTAATATCAAATAAAAGTCGTGAATCAGCTCACCACTTCCAATTTTTAATAACTGTTATTGTCATATACAGCTTACACGGTACTAATCTTTCAATTGTGTTTATAGTGAACCTCACACTCAATATAATTTTCAATAAATTTTAACTAATAAGAAAAATATATTAGAAAGTATATTAATATAACCTCCTCTTTTCTAATTAAGAAAGCAAACAAGATTATTTTAAACTTCATGATGACAAGAAACAACCTGGCAAAAAAGTTGCAAGTTGAGCCAAAAGACAACAAAAGCAACTACAGGACTTGGCGTTAGTACACAGTTACACCTATGAATAGCAATCGCAATCCACTTGCACCTGAAGTGGAGAATTCCTTTTGTATATATTCACAATAATTTACTTTTGATTCTGATGCAGACAAAATGGAATGTTTATGACCAAGATTTTAGTCCCGTCAGTTCCTATCATATGATCTTTTTTTCTTTTTTTTTACTTTTGGGGTGTCACTACCTTTCATGCTCCACATTGAACAGTGACCACCCACTTATTGTACCATCTTCTTCATTCACTGCCAACTCCACTTTCTCTCAGTGCATGTAATATAGTATTCAGTTTTTGGAGTCCACAAAGCTAGTTATAGCAACCACTTCAAAGTTCAAAACTTCCCTTTTTTGTTCTAGCTTGCACATGTTGTCACTGCTGAAAGTACAAGTCTTTTTCTCTCAATTGCATCTTATTCATTTGCCCTGCATTTCTTTGCTTCACACTATTCTTCTCTCTTTCTTTCTTTTTTTCTAAAGTTTCCTTCTTTGTCTTTTTTTCTGATTCAAAGTTTGAACTTTTCCTATTGGGGTAACTTGAATTGTGTACATCAGTTTTTTTATGTGAAATTTTATTCTAGTTAAAGCATGGGCTGGTGTTCTTATTTTTACATAGATTTCAGTTTCTAGGATTTTTTTTTTCTGCACAAATCACTAATGGAAAGACTTGAAGCAAGGAGTGATCTCAATTGAGTACATTTTTATGAATAGAACCTATGATTATGGTTAGCTTTAGTAGGGGTGAATGGGGTTTATTTAACAGCTGTTATAGGTAGAATTTAGTTGGTTTGAGTTTTGGAGATTTAGAGAATTCATATTTGAATAACAACAAAAGTAAAGAATTTAAAGATGACTGTGAGGAAAAACAAGCCAAGTGCGAAGTCACTACTTGTGCTTTTTGTTATGGTTCTTGCTTTTCTCTTTGTCACTTATAATTTGCTATTTATAATCAAACACCATAAGGGTGGAACTTGGGTAGCAGAAGAGTTGAGTTTTCTTGATCCTGTGATCAGCATGCCTAGAAAGGTGATGGCATTAGCAAATTCCAATTCAAAATTCCATGTTGCAGTGACCGCAACCGATGCAGCTTACAGCCAATGGCAATGCCGGATTATGTACTATTGGTATAAGAAGGTTAAGGATATGCCTGAATCAGACATGGGAAAGTTCACCAGAATAGTGCACTCAGGAAGGCAAGATCAGTTGATGGATGAGATTCCTACTTTTGTGGTTGATCCACTTCCTGAAGGCTTGGATAGGGTAAAATAATTTCTGCTTCTTCTGTCAGAATTCATATCTTTTTAACCTATGTAACTTTTGACTAAGTTATACTATTCACTTGGTCCTTATAGTTGTTCCTATTTTAGGTTTTAGTCCCTATCCGAGAGAATTGTAAGTTTTGGTCTGCATGTTTGTTAAGTTTTGGTGCCTCTGGCTAATACCAGAAAAGACTTTTTTGGCGGTATAAAACCGCTATGAAAACTTTTTGGCTGTAGCAAATCGCTATAAAAACTTGTGAGGGACTAAAACTTCCGGTTTTCTCATACAGGGACTAAAACTTAACATAGAAACAATCATATGGATCAAGAGAACAGTTTAACCTAACTTTTTTTATTATTTTGTTGTTATTTGTTAATCGCTATTTTATAGGATAGTTCATTGTTTGCTTAAAATAGTGCATTTCAATCTCTTGCTATGTTTGTGTTAAGTAATATACATATATATATAGCAATTTCAGCTGTCTGGAAGGATTCATAGAAAAGAGGAAATTAAATATTCTGACAGGTAAAGATAGATCAGTATCACCAAGTACCAGCCAGATCAATGTGCAGGCAAAACCACACTCCAATTTCTCTCCAACCCTTTTGTTTCAGCATAAGTCACATAATATTGGTTTCAAGCATATCTATCTAAGACTGCTGTATGATTTATGTCACCTTATAACATTGTATTTACATTTTAACATGATAGAATCCACATATCATTTGCCTTATATATTGTATTGAGTACAACCGTGATTCGTGCAAATGTGGGGAATGAAAGAAAGTGGAGATGAAGTTGATAAGAACTACTCTAGCTAGTTATGTTGCTTTGTTCACTGAAATAATCTAAAGAGATGTGACCCACATACGCATTAATTCTGTTTTATCCTTCATTAAAAAGTTTGCAAGTTGAATCTATCTTTTTTACCTGGTTACTGATATATTTTTAGCTAAAGTTGGACGAACAAAGCATCTTCCCATTTTATGCATATTTACCATGAACTTTTCCAAAGTGTCAATCCCTAGCAGATATTAAAGTTTTTCACCCCAAGGTGACACATTAAAACACCAGATTAAAAGCCTCAACACTAAATATGATGCTTTTTGCAACTGAGTTTGTCAATCTTCATTTGAATTCATATTTGACGCACAGATAGACTAGGCCATTGGCTTAGTTACATGATATCATTTCAAAATAAAAGAAATTTAGCTCAATTACTCTCTAGTAGCAGTCGTGACTCATGTTTCTATGCGCTTAATTATTTTATAAATCCTTTTGGAAATTATAATAACAACCAAATGCTCAGATACATGGATCATTTAACTCCACTGAAAAGTTTATCATCAATTTCATTATTTGTTATATTTCTTTATTATTCCTTGCTATTGAATTGATGTTTCAAAAAAATATATTTTTGTTCAGGGTTATGTTGTCATGAATAGACCATGGGCTTTTGTTCAGTGGCTGGAGAAAGCAAACATTGAGGAAGAGTAAATTTCTTTATTCTGGTTTTCTTGGATGTTATGCTCTCCAGTAACAAAACCTAAGAGGCATTGCATTTTATGATTGATGCAGATATATTTTGATGGCGGAACCTGACCACATATTTGTAAATCCTTTGCCTAATTTGACTAATGGAAACCAACCAGCAGGGTATCCATTTTTCTATATAAAACCAGTTAAACATGAAAAAATACTTAGGAAATTCTACCCTAAGGCAAACGGTCCTATTACTGCTATTGATCCCATTGGCAATTCTCCTGTAATCATTCAGAAGGTGAATTTTCAACGATAAATGTTGCCAGAATGATTTTATTACTAATATTCTAACTGTTATATAGTTATTATAAAGCATAATAGCCTACCATTGAGGCTTTGGTTTTTCTTTATCATCAGTCCTTGCTAGAGGAAATAGCTCCCACATGGGTGAATATTTCCTTGCAAATGAAAGATGATCCAGCAACTGATGAAACTTTTGGATGGGTACTTGAAATGTGAGTAGTACTCCGTGAATTTTCTAAATCTTATTTCTAATCAAATAGATAATTGCCAATTATGTGATGTTCATTTTGTTTATAACTGTTCCTGACACTTGTCAGTACTGAAAGTTCTAACTTTCTGCTGTAAAAGGTATGCTTACGCTGTGGCATCAGCTTTGCACGGTGTGCGTCATATTCTTCATGATAACCTCATGCTCCAGGTTTGTTTATATGTGAATGGGAATTGCATCTTTACTTGAGGAGGTAACATTTAAGTTAATGACAAGCATCATTGGAATGTTGCAGCCACCGTGGGACTTTGATGTTGAGAACAAGTTTATAATCCATTATACTTATGCATGTGACTACAATTTAAAGGTTAGTTTATTTCTTCTTACTCTGAAGTTTATATTGAAGCAAGGTAGAAAGAGTGTGGTTCCTTGATTAAAATTCCCTTTGCTTTTATGTCTGCCCTTGTGCAAAATTAGGGTCTTGCATGTCTAACTTTGCTTGTTGCATAAGTCATTTACTCCTACTACTTATCTATTCAGGGGGAACTAACATATGGGAAGATTGGAGAATGGCGTTTTAACAAGAGATTTTATCTATCAGGTCCTCCACCCAAAAACCTTTCCTTACCCCCTCCTGGAGTTCCTGAAAGTGTGGTAAGTCCTTGTCTTCCAATTTTCTGCTTTAGAAATTACTAATCAAACCCAGCTAGAGAAGGAGTTGGTGAGCTGGAAAGTTGCTAGTTCCTTTCCCGAACAGTTTTAATTGCTTTTCATCTTTGATCTTCATTTTTGTGGAAAAAACAAGTTATTAACATAATAACTAAATCAAACAATAGGATGTTTAGCCATGATCACAAATATTGATCTATCGACCATTAACTAAATTTGGCCCCAAATTTGTGTAATCTTTAGAAAATGTCTTACTTGTCTGTAACAGAAGTCTCATTTTTCTTGTCATTTGCATTTCGTAACCTTCACAATATAGAAGGGATTTTGGAGTTATCTGTACTTGTATTCTTGTAACCATTTATTTCAACCTCTGATTTAAACTAGTTGCTTTTTAATAGTAACTTTTAGACCATACATGTAAAATTGTTATGAACTTTTGAATTCTTAAAGAATGAAGTGAGCTGTGTCTTTAAATTTTATTTATCAATAAATATTTGGTCTAATCCAAGTCGTTAATTCCTAAAACTAAACAATAGGAAAGAGGAATTAGTTCAAAGACTCATTAAATATCTATCTTACATTTGGCTTTCTTCGTTGTAATATACTTTTAGACATTAATTAGCTAACATGAAGAGTCACATCATTGAGGTAAAAAGGTTGTTCTGTTTTGATAAAGCCTTTTGCTGTTCAAACATGTTGAACATTAAACTCGTAATAGGAAGAGGAAATCAACTTTCCATGACCAAATAAATATATATACTTATTATAACTAAAATTAACTTTTAGAATATCCGTTGTTTTGTTTGCAAAATAAAAACTCAATTTCTAAGTGGTTGAATTTGCATCTTGGCAATTTGATATTGCCTCAAATTGTGTACATTTAACTTTTCTTTTGGGTATGCTATTGTTTTGCGGATAATTTTTATAAATGAAATAATATTTTCTTGTATAAGTATCTAGGCTAAGGCATTGGAAAACCAATTGAATGACAAACTCTGGCTTTGTTTGTCAGATTTAATAAGTGTTTGCTAGAGTTTTGAGCAGATACTGTAAAGTTTTTCTTTAAACTATAAAATTACAATTTTTTAAACTGAAGCTTCATTTATACTATGGTCATTCTGTGGTTTCTAGTTTTGGCAGCTAATATATACTGTGATGCCTATTTGCAGGTGCAGCTTGTAAAGATGATCAATGAGGCTACTGGTAACATACCTAAATGGGATTCATTAAATAGAAGCTGAGGAAAAGAAATTAAAGTGCAAGGTCTAAGGCCCCTCATGCTAGTGGCTACTAGATGAGAAACAACAATTCTGATTACATGAAAATAGATTAGTTTAACCCAGAGAAGAACTAAGATAACACAGCAACATGTTTTTGTGCTAGCTCTGAAAAATAAATTTTCTTTATAGCAAGTCAATTATAAAAACAATGACAGTTGATCAGACAACATCTTCCAATAGATTTTTGTCAGAGGGAAATCAATGGAAACATCTTGTCAGATTGTTATTTCTACAGTTCAATGTATCAAATATGCAGTGAAAAGGGAAAATGAAAGTAACCCCCCAAAGTTTTGAATTGATTGAAAGTATATTTGTGCATTATACAAATCATTTCAAAGTCGTAGTTATTTCCTTTGAGCATGTTTTAAGAAAATTTAATAAATTAGTAGTTGATTAAAATTTAATGGAGGGAACTTGAGAATGTCAAATGATCTTGATAGAAGAGAACAAAATAAGACTTCAAATGCTCTGTGGTAAAAATACAAGTCACTAAACCATTTATGCATGGACTCTTTAAAAGTTATAATTATTCTCAACTAAATATACTCCAACTTCAGATGATTTAGATATAAATCAGTGGAGATCTCTACCATAACTCAGAAAAGAAGAGAGAGACAGAGAGAATCTGGGAAATAAATGAAATCCCTACGATACCATATAAGTTGCCAACATTTCTATAGAAAACATATGTAGCTCTTTTCCAGCTATGTATAGATGTTTGTATTTGCATTAGAATTATTGTTTCCATTACATTCTCTATTTCATGCTACATGCTTTATTATTGTTCTAAGGGTTTGTGTTTGGAGATTTGGACGATCTTGTAGTCAAAGAAGGCTTCATCTGAACTATATGTTCTCCATTCACTCCCATTTTCCTTGCGTAACGCCCTGCTTCAAAGAACCTTCTAACTGCATCATCCATGTAATCTTTCCCTTGCTTAACAGTCATGTCCTTCCCTATTGTACCTGGGAAACTAGTGAGGATATTATCTCCTTTAATCACCGCTGCGAGTTGGATCAACTCCTGCTGAAATTCACTGACCTTGGCATCTTCATTAGGCCCTCTCTTCCTGATCTTTTCAGGGGTTGGAAGTTTCTCTGAACCGAAATATCACCGGCAGGAATCAACAAAATGTAAAAAATATGTACTGGTGAATGTTGTTTGCATCTACTTAATATAACTTGTGAGCATTCAAAGGTTATAGAATAAAACAACAAAGTGCAACGGCCATGTGAATTGTAATCAATTAGTCAGAACTAGAAGTTCAACATTGGTAACTAGTGTTTACTAGAAGTAATAGGACCAATAAGTTCAACATTGGCAACTTTATTCCAGTCCTTGTTAAAATATACATTTGTATACCATGTTAGATTTTAGCTTAAAACTAATTAACACTAAGTTATCCAACAGATATATAAGCACCCCGAGAATTGAGACAGGCGATGTGGGACTTCCTAACATTGTCATGTGACCATGTAGGTATAAAACTTTTTGATTGCATACATATGGATGTATGCATGATATGTGGTTAGTATTTGTTCAATAACCTACAAAGGGGATTTTGTTGCTTATATAAATGAGATCATAGTCCAATTAGTTGATGATGGATACTAACCTGGGCAATCAGTCCTGGGTTCTTTCCTGGTCTGAACAATGCCCTCAAAGGTTCCAGCCCAAGCATCTCTATTGGTCAGAAATGAAGGCAAATTGAAGAGCTTTTTCACTGTAGCTGGAATGGATGAGTGTTCATATTCTGATGTAGGAGATGGTGACCCATTTGGCCCATGAACAACTGTATCACCAATTCACCATAACAAATCAGAAAACCACAGTTATCAATAAGCTATATCTTTGCATAATAGGACAGAAATGGAATTCATTGGTTCCATTCAAGTGGACACAAAAATTGTTCAGTATAATGTTGTTCTTTTTTGTAAAATGTGTTCAATATAATGTTAATTTAAAGCAAAATGCTACATACACTGTTAAATGTTTACTCACTTGTTTCATTAATTCTTTATTTGTAATTTCTTGACCTTTCCTCTATTATGTATGAATAAATAAATATAAATTAAATTTGGCTTGAACAAAAAATTTACTTCAAGATAATTTAAGCAATTACAATCTAACTTATTAACCCATCATATAATTAACTAGGAGAGAGAATCTTTTCATTCAACTTTTCTGGTCCTATTTGTCCTGGACTCGTGATAGAGCCCAGAAGTTTCCTTCCTCACAACAAGTCCATAACTAACTATAGATAATTTATTTCATGTAAGGCACCAAAAATCAAAACCTTTCTATCACATTTTGGCTTTCAGCTTCATTATATATCTTTCTACCAAAAATATTAATTTTGTTTCCCCTGTACTAGCCATAGTACCTTTTTATCAATTGATCATCCCCTTCTGCTATCTTTTCAACACTAGGAAACAAATTACCAACTTGAAGCTTTTGTTTAATTTATTTTTTCAATTATGACATACCACACATGGTGATCTATGAAAATGTATATTTTCATGAGTGATATATTAAGAGAAAAAAGCTTATTCACCGACGGAGTAAAATAATTTTTTTTTGTCATTTAATCACAAATCATCATATGATAAATTCGTTAATTTTTATAATTATTATCTTAATAATCAATGATAAATTATAATTGAATAACAGTATAAAACTGATTTATACTACCAGTGTATTACCAGTCATATATTAATCCACCCAAAACACCTTAGATCGTCCATTTCTGAGCCTTAATCAATAAGTCAACCAATCCATAATTCCCCTGCATTATTGCTCCCTTAGTTGTTTAATTTGCTTTAAGACATGTAGCAACTACTTTGCTTGCACACTTTGAACTAGCAAAAAATCAAAGGGTAGTTTCTTTTCTTGTGAGTGTGTGATTTGTCATTGTTAGGAAATATCCATAGCAATGAAGTTTCACACTGTGCCCTTTGACAACTGAAGATAGAGACCAAAAAAAAGCATAGGGTCCCACTCAGCACCGCATCACACTTTATGTGCATTGTCTGTTTCCAAAGTTTGTGTGAAAATGATTTTTTTACGTGTGAACCTCTGATTGGTGAATCGTGCCTAACTTTAAAGCAAGTTAGTATTTTATTAAGATCATGAAGGCACAAATATGTGAAGTCAGATGAGGTGGTGTTGTGCATGCAAAGTGTGATAAGAGAATCTGAGTATTTTAGTACTCTTCTCTCACCACAAGTTGGTTGAGCAATAAATCATCATATTATTAGTGCTGTGTAACTGTAAACATTTAGTGAGGTGGGGAAATGCCCTAGATGATAAGGTATTAGGTGTACTATAGGGAAAAGCCCATAAATTGTTCATGCTGAAATGCAATTATTATATCTTGCATTAAAATGACCCTCGTCAATTTTGTGCACAGGATAAGAACACAACACAGAAAAAGTAGAATCCAAACACGACAAAAAAGAATTTAACATGTAAACAAGATGTGATGATAAGTACTACATATGTTATTTAATTTCTTATTAATGAAATGAATAAACCAACAAAACATAATTTATGTGCAAATCTAAAAATAATAATGCATATAATATTTATATTATATTAAAATAAAATACTATTCTAGTTTATTTTATATATATATATATATATATATATATATATATATATATATACACCACAAAATTTATCAGTTATTAGTGGATTTTAATACAAATTCTATATGCATCTACTTATTTAATCATTTAATATCAGATTATTTTCTTTTTAGTTAAAGTAATTGTTCTCATGTTAAAAAATATATTGTCTTGTTTATTTGGTGAAAAAAATCGAACAAAATCTTTTATCGTTTCTTTCACAATTCTAAAATCCTAAGGAAAAAAAAGACTTTATATTAATAGTTTAAAAAATAGAAAATAACATAACAGTCAATCAGATTTCTCAAATATTAAAAATAATCTTATACCTTAACTCAAATTTTTATTTAAATATACTTATTTATCACAAATTTTAATTGGAAAATATTTTATATATTTAAAAACATTAACTCATTATATATCGACTGGGATCCTTGTGATTAATACTCATGGTATTTATCTTTACAATTTGACCATATAAAATGGATTTGATCCCGAACACAAAAATATTCAACACAGCATTGGATTAGTATGTTTAAATTTGGATCGATTTATTTAAACTTATTTATTAAAATAAATGTTTATTTTAATAAAAAAAGTATTTTTTATTTTTGTTTTTTAGTGTGTTTGTCTAAGTTATTTTTGTTTAAAAACTGATTTTTTATTTATTTTAAGAAACAAATCAAAAATAATTTAAACAAACCCACCCATTAATTCATTATGATTTCTAATTATATAAAATCTAATCCACGCTCTACTAATCAACAAATCTAAAACAGATAACAGAAACAATGTGAAAAGAGATAGTAGTAGTACTTTTACTTACCTGTACCCTTTTCAATCCAAGGAGAGATAGCAATAGTGGGAACCCTCACTCCCAACCTATCAAACGTGAAGTTAAAAGGCTCGGGGCCCACAATCCCATCAGGGCTGGGAACCCCACGCGCGGGCGTGGGCACGTGGTCATAAAACCCTCCATGCTCATCGTACGTGATCAAAAACAAGGTTTCGTTCCACTGCGGGCTCGCCCTCAGCGTCTCGTACACCTCCTTCACGAACACCTGCCCCTCGTAAACATCATGCGATGGGTGATCGTCGTTCGCGGGGAGCAGCTTAGTGTCCATGTACCGCTGCTCCACCACAGTGTAACTTGGGAGCTTCCCTTCTTTGGCGTGTTGCTTGAACAACACGTCGTAGAGGTGGAACTTGAGCACGTACTTTAGTTTTCTGAGGTTGCGGTAGAAGAGGGTGGCCGGGATGTTCTGGTAGTAGATGCCGAAGTCGTGGCCGGCGTCGTGGAGGCTGTCGAAGATGGTTTGTTGTGGGTAGCCCGCCGCGAGCTTCGCCGCCACATTGCTCGTGGCACCACCGGAGGTGGCAGAGTGCACGAAGAGGCGGTTGGGCTGGGTGGAGGCCGGCACGGAGGCAAACCACCTGATAAGAACATGAATTTTTTTTTTATCCTAGGAGTAAGACACCACATCAAAAAGTTTACCACCCTCACACACATATTGCTCAATTAATTCGGATAGACTCACTAATAACATGAAAATTATATCAATACACGAACACTTTAAACACCTATTAACACATTTTATTTCTTTTTATCTATTTTTGTATCATATCATAAATTTTATTATACTTTTACTTTTTTTTCTTTTTCTTTATATTTTCTAAGGTTAATTATTAAGTAATTATAAATTAAGTTTTTAATAATTAATGTTTTTTATTTATTTATAATTAACTTTGATAAAATAAAATTAATTTGTAATTAACTTATTAAGTTTACTAATCATAATTATTAATTAATAGTCTAACATATGAATTAAACTTATTCATTTATAAAATTAGGAAATCAAATATTATAATTAAAAATAGAAGAACTCTCATGAATATAAAAAAATTAAGAGGAGTAGAATTACTATTTTAGCATAAAACTAATAGTCTTTTTCCTCCACTCCGTTTCAGTAATATTGAACTGTTATGAGATAATAGGCTAAATGCACATAAATTTTTCTACTAAACCTAAAAGCTATATTATCCAGAAGTTTATGAGGCAAATGATGATACTTTCATGCACAATGGCAAAGTAAGATAACTTTACGGCATAAATTACATTTAACAAATAACACTACATCCTTATTCAAAAAACAAAAAAACACTACATCCGTTATCTCGTTTTTAAATGGAATATTTGAAAGTGAAAGCAGTCCCATGGTTTTATTAAAACAAAACAACATGCTGATCACAGAATCATACGCGCGAATATGACACGTAAAGTAGCTGTGTCTAGATATTTTATAAAAAAACAGTTGATAGAGAAATCTAAGGTATCTCTCTCTACTTTTAGACCCAAATTTATCTGACTACAGCTAAGGTGAAACATTAAAGAGACTCTCTTACGTGGCCAAGTCCCTATCATGGTCAGTTCAGTTCAACTAAAATAATCATAATTGAAAATATTTATAGCCTGTAAATTGGTTACCACTTACCAGTATAAAGCAAATTAAAGCAATTTTACACTCTGTGTGTAATAACAAATCATGATTAAACCTTTAAACTCTTATTGGTACGGCGTAGCAATGGATAGACATGATTTATAAACATACTAAACACTAACGATAGAAATTTTTAGTAAGAAACATTTTGCACATAAAACCAACCAACAATTATTAAGAAAAACACGTACTCATTAATTAAATTAATCAAACCAAAAAAACATACAGCATGGAAGAGGACAAAATTGAGATAATGTTTAGAGAGGAACATGGTTTAATTTCTCACCTATCAAACACGGCAAACTCAGAAACCAGCGTCTTGTAAACAGCCACCAAGTCAGGATCGAACCCGTTCATCACATTCTCGGACATGTGCGAGGTGTTGTCCATAGAATACGCCTGCTGGGCGAACCCATTCATGGGAGGTGGGTCGAACGAGGAATCGTTCGATCCAAAAATCTGTTCCCGGATGGCCTGGAACGAGTGACCAGGGTCTGGGTCCACGAAATGGGCCTGGTCCCTGAAGAAGAACCGCTTCGAGCCTGGGTCGGACACAGACAGCGGATTGGACTCCAACCCGGTCACGCCATTAATGGCCGGGTTGAGTCTCTTCATCCAGCCCAGCATGTGGTCGAAGGAGCGATTTTCCATGACCAAAACGACGACGGTTTTGATGGGGTTGTTGGGAATGGCGTGGTGGCATCTTGGGAAGTGGATAACGAAAAGGATTAAGATGAGGGACGAAAATAAGATAGGGGAATGATGGCTTCTTTGGGTGGCCATTGTTTTGGTTTTGGTTAAGGGAGTTGAGAGATAGATGGGGCTGAGGTTTTTAGTTTTGGGATTTGTGTTTCTTATATTTATTTATTTATTTTTTTGGGGAAGAGGAAGATGATCAGGTATATATATAGACAGAATGAAACTACTGAAAGAGAGGGGTTGGGGAGTGGGGGAGTGAGGTTCAACAATTTTACTCATTTCACGGGATAATTCAATGATTTTAAGCTAAAGAAATTAATTTCTATATATACACTTATAATTATAAAATATAAATGTTATAAATTAACTAAAAGTTATGTAAGGTTGATTATGCAGATTTTTTTGGAATGAAATAAATCTTGTTAGAAAAAAAACATTTATCATGTGTATGTTCAAGGTTGAATTAATATTGGGTTATTTACACAAAGAAATGAAAAAACTAGTAGAAAATCAAACAATTATATAATATTTAACTTATGTAACACTTTGGGACTATTTAAGTACTATGTTCACGTTGGAAAATATTCAAGTACTTTAAAACGTCAGTTATATTCGACTAATAACGCTGGAGTTAAATCATATAGCTTTGGACATAAATAATTTCATATCAATATCATAATGAAAAATAATTTTTTAAGAAGTTATTGTAAAAAAAGAGATAACTAAGTTACTATATTTGTTAATCCATTACATTAAATATTAAGGATTCTAATTCAGTTATTTTGAGTAAAGGGTCTTAAATTTTGTTATATTTGTGTTCAATGTTTATAGATAAAAAAGTTTATATTAAATGATATTATAACAATTTTGGAATTAAATCTGTTGTCACACGATTGTGTTCCATCTCTGGAAAGCACTATACAATCAAGGATAATTAGACCAAAATCCTATGTGTCATTTTAGATGAGATGTCAAAATTGGTGGGACAGCGGATGAGACGCAATTTTGGGAAAGTAGATTTGAATCTAACGATTTTTTATTACGTTTTTTTTGTGAAGTCGATTTATATTACACTTTCAATAGATTATTTATGAGTAAATTATAATTTTAGTCTTTGGAAATGTATAGAATTGTCACATTAGAATTTTTTTTATTAGGTTATCTTCTATAAAATTAGTTAGAAATTAATAGTTAACTAGAAGTTAAAAAGTTAACGGAAAGCTGAAAATTATTATTTAAAAGTTGAAAAGTTAGTAAATTAAATTAAAAGTATTTGATAAAACTAAATATTGAAATAGTTAAAAAGTGTAAAATTACAAAAAATAATGATACAATGATTTATTTAAAAACATAACTAGAAAATCAATAAATATATCGAGATACAAGTGGAAGAAAATATAAAAAGTAAGAAGATAGTGTTTTAAAAATATTACTTAAAAAAAAGATAAAAGTTACTAAAAAAGCTAATTTGTTGAACATTCAAATGAGTTTTTTAACTAATAAAAAATGTTAAATTTTA
>CM023951.1:18522463-18539626 GCA_013407115.1 Glycine latifolia | reverse complement strand
TTTATAAATAAAGATTAATTTTTTCTACATGTTTTTACTTAATTATTCTCTCTCTAAACATTAATAAAAAAATAATTAAGTACATAAAGAGATAAGAAAAGAGTAATTTTAAAATGTAGTACAAACAATTGACAATCCTTATCCTCAAAAGAATATGAAAATCATTCACAATTTAATTACCCTCTAAACACTACTGAAAAAATTCAAACTCTAACATAAAAGCGAAAAAATATGGCAAATCCGATTATGGGTAGATAAATCATTGTACTCATACAGACCAAGATGGATATGCATTCAACAATCCACCAATTTATTTTGAAGTTCGAGTCAACCCCTCGACTTAGAAAAAAGAGAAAATAAACCACATATACCACTCGTCATACACAACATATTATAAGACAAGAACCTTAACGAAGACGCAACAACTAAACACAAGTGCTCAACAAGTGAGCCCCATAACGTCAATAATTTCATACCCCATTACCCAACTTTGACACCCACTTCTTATCTTACCAACCTTTCCCAACTATCTATAGTCTGAAGCATTGCGGCAGAAAAAAGGGCACTATGTATCACTTGCAACCAAATGATAGTAACAACAATTTTTACAGGTGCATCATAATGACATTTCCACTAGAGAAGTGTGAACAAACCATTGCGACACCACCAATCCCAGAAGATATAAGCTCCAAGACAACTGAATAGTCATTTATTTATCACCACCTATCCACCCCAACCAACCAGACAAGGCATTTACTTCATACGAACTTTGAACGGTAAAGATGCATGTTTATCTTCCTTTGTCCGGGCTGAAGAGCTCATCATAAATCTGTAATGATTTGTCAAAAATAAAAAAGTTATACAAATAAGTGGAAGCAGCCATAGTTCCACAAGACTTCGCAACAATTTTTGAAAGCTAGTAATGGAGACCAGACCAAAATAGAAATATTAAGAAATAAACACTAAATTTAGTGAAAATATAGGTGCGACTTACATCCTCATTTGTACAAAGTGGCAAATATCAACAAATTGAAGAAATTAGTACACTCACCTTTTGTAGTAGCAAGTGCCTGCAACAAAGCCAAGGCCAAAGAAACTCCAACAACATTCAATGACGAGGCAGCTAAGTTGGAGTTTGATTGAGTAGCAAAATGATGCAGCACATTTGCAATATGCCTACAAGGACCTCAAACACATAATTGTGTTAGCAATCCGTAACAAAAAAAAAAAACAATAAACAAGCAGTGGCAATAAATAAATCCGTCCCAGAAGCATACCATCTATACTCTCATACTGACATCACACAAAGTAACGACCTGTCCACATTGACTGTCCTTGAAATTGCTCAGGCAGAGGAGAAAACTGCTGATTTCCAGTTGTGAGCTGTTGTGGCTGAAGCTGCCTATCATGATGTGATTTTAAAAGATCATAAGTTTGATAATCTTGCCAACCATTCTCTTTCTCCACTTGAAGAGGCACAGGAGGAACTTGTTTTCCAGGAAAGGGAAAGCTGACAGTAGGACTCAAGCCGTTGTTACTGACTTGCTGAGAATTTGACTGAGAGTAGTTAATAGGACCATTGGAGCCTAATCCTTTTGTTGATGAATGCAAATGATATCCATCCAACCAACTATAATCATCCATAATTGGGTTCCCACTAATTGAATCTGAAACGGTGGATTCAATACCTTGTTTGGAAGGAACATGACTGAAACCAGGAGGAGGTCCAAGGTGCCTAGTAGGTCGACTGACTGGGGCTTTTCTTGAACCAACTGGCAAAGCTGATGCTTTTACAGCTAAATTATCAGTAACTACTCCAGAAGATGCAATGGCATCAACTTTGGATGGTACTGCAGACTCCAAAGCTTTTGAGAAACCATAAAACATGCCATTAGTATCAGCACCTACAGATTGTTGGATAGGAAAAGGATGTGAAACATGGTTGGAGAAGCCAACAGCTTCTTGTAGACCAGGTTTCATCATATGTCCATTCTCAAATAACCCAAGACCTTTTAAATTGTTAGCAAGAGAAATTTCCTCCTCTAACCACCTTGATGTATGTGGCTGAACTGGTTGCAGGTGTTGAGGCACCATACCACTACCAGGAACAGATAAAGTTTGATGACTTAGGTTACTTAGAGGGTTAGAAGTAGAATTAACATGAAATATTAAATCCCCTCCAGATGCTTTTGGAACAGGTTCCAAACCCATGTGGGGTGCCCATGATGAGGCAATCACATCAGCTCGTGTCTCAGGCACTATAGGTTTGAATACAATAACCTCATCGTCATCATCTCCTTCCATATGCTGGTGTTGGTTTGACTGAACAATTTCTGTCTTTGATTTCTGTGCAGGATTTTCTTGCATTAACTCTTTTGCATTCGACATGCCTGAATAGGTGGAAAAACCAAAATCATCTGTGGTTTGAGGCTCAACACCAATTACAAATTTCTTCACCTTTGAATCAAAATATATCATTTGTTTATCAACCTTAACAACATTTGCTAAAGCCTTCCCAGCAGCTACAATCCTTTTGATCCGAGCTTTTCTTTCCTTATCACCATCACTTCCAATGGAATGCTTCCTTGAAAAATCCAGGATGGTTTGTGCAGGAAGAAGTGGAATAAATCCCCTTAACTCAGAGTCCTCCCACAAAGCATGTCGGTTTTCAGTTTCCCCTTCCTCATACCTGCTCATGTTATTAAAGCAAGTCTCCTCTTCGTCATCATCAATAGACATATGCCCAACTGAAAGCAGCTTATTCAAGAAGGATACACAACGATTCCAAAATTCTGATCTCAAATTTGCCTGATATTCATCCACATCATTGCCTGCAGCAAGATCTGGATAAAAAGCCAACCACTCAACAAAAACCAAAATGCCTGGCAAAAGATAACTAGAAGATGGATCACGCAGCTGTGCACATCTCTCTATTATGTAACCCATCAATTCAAAAGCTGCTGTAAATGCATTCTGAAGCAGAACAGCACGCTGTACAATTTCTGCATAAGTTTGACCTTCAGATTCCTTGTTCACATTATAAACTGTGAATACTAGAATGCAGACAATTCTGACGATGACAAGTGCATTCTCAGGAGTATCTGCCCCAAAATTCAGCTCTTCATCTTGACCGGAAGACAGAAGCTCACGCAGGCCAGTGCTTACAACAGCAAGAACTTCAGCGAAAGTCTCAATGCTATCAAGTTATTTGAGAAACAAAGGGGAAATGTCAGAAAAACACATGAATCATCAGTGCAAGTACAAAGAAAATGTTAAGAATATACACCTTGTGCGTGTAAATAAGATTCCATTTAGACGGACAAAGCGCGTGCAGAAGTATTTATATGTTTCCTGTATACTGGATGCTCCTGTTCTAGGACTGGAATCAAGACCAGTACCCCTTGTTGCAAGTTTTGCTTCCCCTTTTCCTCTTCCTTTGCCAGTTGATCGCCCAGAAGATTCCTTGACTGCAAGAGCTTTAACATCACCAGAAAGCTGAGAGAAACTTTGACGATTCTATCATGATTAAAACAATAGCTAGTTAGAATAATTATAATATAATGCCTCAAAAGGATCACAGACAATAAATAACACAGAAAGGTGAAAACAGGCGGAAAAATTTAACACACCACAGACTACAATATGAAAATAAACATAGAATCGAATTCAGTGACATATTCTTTAAAGCCCAAAGTGGTCCAGGTCAAATAGACAGGCTAGCTTTCACAGCATGTTTCTTTAAAGTTTTTTAACCCACCAAATTAATATAATTAAATACTTAAAATACATGCATGAACTCACCTAAGATATGCACAGAAAACATGGCTTTACTAACTCGCAACCGACTTAAGTATATAACCTCATTTTTTTAAAGCACTTAATTTTCAGCATCAAAAACTAAGTAAGAATGATTGAATCTCATCCTCATAATAATACTTTTAAGTATACAAGCAGCAATCAAGATATAAAGAAGATAAAGGCTGAATAACAAGTCACATCAAAGAATAAAACGCAAACTAACAAGAGTAAATCCATGGGGCCATGGTCACATTACCTTCTCAAATGCAACTATCAAGTTTTCTCTTGCAGTTGTAAATGGAGTATCTACTGCCAGACTACGAAAATATCGATAAATAGCCACCAGCTCATCCCCAGAATATGAAGCCAACAAAGCAAGCTGAAAAAAACAGACTCAATAAAATGGAATATAAAAATCTAAGATAATTAAAAAAAAATATAAAGCAGCCATTAAAAAAAAAAATGGATGCAGGATTGCCAAAACCTGATGATGGGGGTTCCCACTAGAAGGCCAAAGTGATGCAGCTTGCAAGTAATAACTAGAAGCTGCAGTGAATTCCCGGTTAATTGAGTCACCTTCACCATACATTCCTTTATAACGAGCAAGATCACCCAAGTATATCAGACAACGATGACAAGCTACTAAACCTTTCTTCATCTCAGCAGATTTATTTCCATCTTTCTCTGAATCCTCAAAGTAACCAAGAGGAAGACCATACTTAGCTCTGATTTTGGTAATAAGATCATGGTAAAATCCAGTTGCTTCTGAAAGGAAAGTCTTAAATTGTAGCCTTATTTTAGTAATCCGATCAGGTCGTGCAGGACCTTTCCCTCCCTGAGATGAGTTTGCATTTGTAGAAGAAAGAGCAGCACTGAAGTATGCCCTAAACTCCTCAATCCGCTTATAATGCAACTGCCAAAGAGCATATTCAATATTGTGATGCTCAGCGAAAGCATGATCCTCAAGAATTATTGCTTCATAATTCTCACGCATCTGTTGCCAAGCATTAGGATCTGATGGGACACGCGCCTTAGCCGACCTCCGACGCTTACTCTCCAATTCAAGGTTCTAAGTAACAAATAATTGTAATGTTACCAAAACAGACCTCTAGTATTCATATCACCAAAAATACCTCATGCAAATCAATATTAAAATCTAAAAACAAGAAAACCATGGAAAACAACAGTAAGTTAACAGTTCTGTTAAATTTTTCATTTGAATGTATAGTCATTCTTTTTTGTGTTTAGCAAGTGACAGTTCAACAACATTAAGAATTCTCAATAAATATATTTATTCATTTGAGTTTAACAATGAAGTACTTGAGCTTTGGAATAAAAAGTCTCCGGCATGACAGTTCAATTCACAGATTGGTGCCAAAGTATTGTCATTTTCTTAGTGCCAATTTATTATGGTATCTTTCATAGGTCATGGTCACTTTTATCTAGAGAAATTTTTATGAAAAAGTGATTTATCAATTCAGTAAGTAACTTCATAAAAATCTAAAATCTCAAAATCATTAAAAAAAATATCAGAGAAGGAATAGCATTAAACAATATAGAAAATAAAGGCTCAAATTGAAATTTTTGACACACCACAATACCAACAGAGATTATAATCAACTAAAATTAACCAGATTCCTGCTACATTTAAGGATAATAAGAAATTACACCAAAAAACGGTTGCTTGTTCATCAATTTTTTAAGGTTTCCAGCACAGTGAATGACCAAAAAAAGAAGGGGAAAAGAATACCTTTTCATAGAGGCGTTGTGCACGCTCCCTTGATGAAGGAGCAGACATTTTATCCATTTCTACTGTCATGATCCATCAGTTATTTCTTGACTAACCAAACTCAAATCACATGAAACCTGCAAAAACAAACTATAGATTATACAATTGCAAATTGCTCCCTTCAATGATTCATTGAATAGTTAGCAAGTAAACGGATCACATATTACCCTGGCCTCCCATCAAATTAATATATCATTATATCCATACCCTTAGAAAGTAAAACTGAAAACTGAATTCCAGCAGAACATACGGAACCATCCAACTTTAAAAATGACAATTGACTTGATCGAAACAAACAAAGGCATATTAAATAAGATACAGCACAAAACTCCGATACAAACATAACTAAAACAGAACCCTATGAAAGTCAAACACAAACTCAAACAAAATTCCAGTAAAACACACCAACTAATTCGACTTCTTAACGAAGAAGGTTGTCTCAGATGAAAAATCTCAGGCATCAAAAACTGAATCCACACAAACAAACTGATAGACAGCACAAATCGTAAATATTCATATGAATCAGCACAATCCACCATCAGAGAATGAAAAAAAAAAAAGCAACAAAAAGATCAAAAAGAAAAACAGAAACAATATCAACAAAAATAACGACGATCGGATAACCCTCAATAACATTCAGACCCAACGAAACAAATCATAGACCTAAATTTCATAAACTCTAATATTTCACAAACCCTAATAATTTCACAAACTCCAATAATAAGATTTGTACAAATTCAAATGTCAAAACCTCCCACTCGCGGAGCAATTTAATAAAATCGAGAAATAAAAAAAAAACGAAAAAATGCCAAAGAAAAACGAAGGCAATACCAGATCTGCAAAATCCATCACCGATACATCATATTAGACAAATCAGGTCAAAGATTTTATAGCAAAACAGAAAAAGCACAGCAAGAATCGAAGCTTCGCGAAGGCAAAAATAAAAATTGATAAAATAGAATAAAAATAAACCAAAAAAAAAATAACTGACCTATGTGGGAAGGGATCGGAGCATGAGATTGAAATCGGAGGGAGAATGGAGAAAGAAGGTCTGGGATAGGGTTTCGTTAGAGAGAGAAAGAACGAATGAGAGACAAAGAGAGAGAGAGGGTTTGTTTGTGTTGTTGGGGTCGAAAAAGATATGAGATTAGAAAATTCAATTCAACGTGTTTGTTTCTATCTCTTTTCTTAGTTTATTTCTCTCTATCTATCTTGTTGCGGTGTGGTGTTTTATTTTTCTTTGCAGGCGGCGATGCCAACGACGGCGTTTAAAGGAACCCCTTTTCTAATCTTCTACTACTATTTTCAATTGACCTTCCTTTCATTTTCCTTTTTCTTTTTTCTTTTCTTTTCTTTCCTTTCTTGTTTGTGTGTATTTAAAAAGTTTCCAACTCATATATCCAAAAAAAAAAGTTTCCAACTTTCATGTTTATAAGGAAATTTTGTAGAACTTCAAAATTATATATTATATATTATATATAAGTATATAACTAATAGTAAAAAACATTCATTAGTATTCTAAAATTTAAATTTAAAAAAATTCAAATTTGTTTTAAAAAATTTCCAATTTTTTTATTTTAAAAAAAATCTTTTTTTTTTAAATTGATTAAGTCAAACCGATCCAACAGATATTCTATGACCAACCCGATCAGATTTGACCAGAGCAATCTGAGTCAACTACACGATCGATTCAAAAATAGAACTGGTCTAATTACACCACAAGTACTTTTTAGAGTTTCTTTAATGAAAAAAACTATATATTTTCATTAGAAAAAGTTCTCAAAAATATTTATAACTTATATCCCAACAAACTTTATAAATATTTTAAAATGTTTACTTTAAATAAAAATGTAAAAACAAATTTTATACTTTTAGTGTAATGAAAATATTTTTTATTTTCTATAAAGAAACCCTTTCCTAATTTACTACTTCCATTTTTTTGCATGTATTTAAAGAGTTTTCAATTCTTATCTTGTGCTTGTATGGATATATGTTGTGAACATATTTAATAATTAGATTTCTCATGTAAAAATATATTAAATAGTTTTAATATGACTTTTCTTGTAATGTGTTTTAAAGAGTTTTCATTTATCAAGAATGATTACAACATGTGTATTTTAAATAAGTTGTTCACATTTTTAATTTTAGTATTGTTTATAGAATAGATTATGTTGAAAAGAAAACAATAATATTGTATGTGTTTGTAATTTCCTGAAGATTAGTAATTATTTTTTACTATGAATATTTTGTATAGATGATAAAAAATGTGTTTTCAATTTTCATATTTATTTAATATGGTATACAATATTAAACAAAAAATTACTATTATTTAAAATAAATATAAAACAAATTTTATACTTTTAATGTAATAAATATTTTGTATAATTTTTTTTATTTTTTTATTATGTATCAGGTATAATTTACTTCTATATATTAACTTCTATATATTAAACTCAGTTTCTCACATTTTCAATGTCCTCCCTCTTCTCCTTTTAGTATTACTAGTGTAATAACGCGTACACGGTTACACGTGCACGACATGGATCTTACATCTATCGTTTATGAATCTTATATTATTATAATTTTTAGTATATTGTAATATTTTTTATTATATATATATATATATACATATATATAATTGTTGGCATGAGTATTAATAATCTGTCAACTATATTCATAGATATTTGTTAAAAAAATCAAATTAAAAACAAAATAAATTTAAAACATATTGTTATACTAAAATAAATAATTTTAATATATATATATATATTGATAATAAATATTTTGAATTTTTATATTTATATTAAAATTATATTAGAGTAATTTAACTTACGTATAATTAAATTTATTTAAGTAATTTTAAATTACATATACCCATAAATTTCGGTTATTACCTATTCATGTCCTTTTAATACAAGTAGAGTAAAAATTAATTTATTTTGCCCTTAAACACATATACTTATTAAATTATCTATTTTTAATCCATAATAAATTTTGGTACATATTTTTTATCATCTCCAATCACAATACTTATGACTCAAATTATAAAATGAATCAAACAAAAGTTGAGAATTGCCAAACGAAATAACATTTTTATATTATATAATAGATAAATATATATGATATTTTTATATTATATATATCAGTCACTCAAAACCATAATCAACATCATTCATAATCATGATCATCAATTTTATTCCGCACATATACACCCATCCCAGGGGTGAACTCACGTTGTAGGGAGGTCTCTTGATTTTTTTTTCAAATTGAAAATTGATAGTTTATTTTATATTTTTTTAAAATAAAAAACATATCTAAACTTAGAAATCATGCTTTATTAAATTGTAATTATCATAAAATTATTCTTTATCTCTTAACTTTTCTAAATTATAAAATCAATAGTCATCTAACTTTTTTTTAAGAAATCTTATCTCAATATTATATTTTATAAAAATTTAGTTAGTATATAATCCATTTTTATCACCTAATTTTTTTAATTATAAAATCAATAACAATTTTATTTTTCTAAGAAATTTTATCTAAATATTGTAAAATATAATATGACTATGAGAACAATAATAAAGAAAAAGTAAATAAAAAGAGAGTTTAGAGATAATGATAATTGTGTATATTCATTCTAAAATATGAGTAACCTATTTATAGATATAAAAGTGATAAGAGAACACTTAAGATTGTCTTAAAAACAGGTATAAAAAAAATGAATTTGACCCTAGTTGTGACTTACCAGTAGAACCAAAGTTATCAAAAAGAGTGTGACTCTAACCACGACATACGGGTAGAACCAACACTATAGAGTTTTTAACCAAGAACAAAGGAAAAACTATCACAAATTAGAGAAACTCTCAAATTTCATTAATCTTCAAATTCCCCTTTTGGAGAGTATAAGAGATCCCTATTTATAGGCTAATCTTGAAATGTTGTAATAAATTCTCCCTAATATGCATTTACCAAATGCATTGATAATTGCATGCCACTAAATGAAAATAAATGACAATAAACATGAAAATAAATTCCCACTAACCACTAAATGACCTAAAGCATTCTAGAAAGCATTTATTAAGGCTAAGAAAAAATGAAAAGTCATCAGAAAATTCAGTCTCAAAATAGTACGAAAATTACAAATAAAATGACAGAAATTGGACTTAGTTATTATCTAATCAGTCAAATATTAATAGTCCACCAAAATTTATCAACTCAGCCCATGAATGCTTTTTTTCTAGTAAATTGGGCTTCCTAAAGTGATTCTTCAAGTTCGTCACAAAGCATCTTCATCAATTTGTTGGAAAGTGACCCAATTAGGTGCCGCCCTTAATTCAAAATGGTCTTCTTTCTCTTTAATCATTAGAATCAAACCTTGCAATGCTTTTTTCATTCTCTTAGTCTTGGACCTTGTCATAAGACTTTCAATCCCTTGTAAAAGATCATTAGACAAGCCAGTTGCACCTCTATCAAAAAGGTAACTAAAGAATTACAAAAGATAAATACAAATAGAGATAAATACAAATAAAGATAAAGGAAGATAATGACATCCACAAAAGATTATTCATAACACTCCCCTTGGATGTCCATTATTTGATAATGTGTCTCGTTAAAACCTTAATAGAAAAATTCCAATGGGATAAAAATTAGTGAAGGAAAAAGAGTGCATCATTTTCAATACGGTATCACTTACCTCATTAAAAGTCTTGCTAGGAAATCCAAGTGGGATAAAACCATGGCTAAAGAAAAAAGAGTGCAGAACGTATTTATTTCTACCCCTCATGCAAACATTCATCTTTAAGATGACAAAATCTAATCTTATGAGTCGATTTCTCAAAAGTCTTCATTGATAATGATTTTTTAAAGAAATTTTATAGATTCTCATGCAAACAAACTTGTTGAACATTTATATCACCATTCTTTTGAAGATCATGAGTGAAAAAGAACTTAGATTGAATGTGTTTTGTTCTATCTTTTTTTTATGTATCATTCTTTCAATTGAGTAATACATGTAACATTATCTTTACATGTGATCGTCGATGTCATTTTCCCTCATGTTTGACTAAAAATTTTGCATGATTGGTTGATGTGCCTATTTTGACTTGTTTCACATATTGTCATGGAATTGTTGTATCAGCTCATGTAAACTTATGACATATCATTAAGAGAATATGACAAATAACCTCTAAAATAACGAAATACATGTTTAACTATCTTCGTATTGGTGAAGAATTATTTTACTAGTGAATAAATGAGAAATGATATATAAGATCGTGTATGCATAGTAAGACACATTGGTGTTTCAATAACACTAAGATATGGTACTTTAAGACCAAGTACTTCATTCTCTTTTCAATATCTAAAAGGGTCATAGTTAATATCTAGAGACATTACATTCATTACAATGAATGTGATTTTCCATATAAAACCTTTTAAGCACCTTTACTATAAAAGCTTCTTGATGCACAAAAATTTTATTCTTCAAGTATCCGATTTCTCAAACAAAACTTTGTGTTTCTTGTGTCCTTCATCTATAAAATCCTTACCCTTTTTTCACGACTACATAAAAATAAACTTCAAATATATTTTGTTTTATTTTTCCTTGATATTTCTACTACATGAGCATATTAAAGGTATGAAAAGAGCATAATCAAAATTTTGAAATATATATCTCAAAATATATACACAATCTTTCAAATGTTTAAATTTAGAATTAGAATTGCTCAAAATTATAATCAAAATAACGAGTGTACAATTTTCCAAAATAACAAGCTTACAATTTTTTTTTCAAAATAAAAATCTAATTAATATCAATAGTTTCCTTAAATTAATATTTTTTTTGTCCTAGGTCAAAGACTCGGTGTCTCGCAACCCTCTGAATTTGAAACTAATCTCGCTCATGGTGCATGGTTGTCACTTCCCCAAGAGAATTTTGCACATGGTGGGAATTAAACACAAGTAAGTTCTTCCACTAAATAAATCATTCTCACTCATGTGAATGCAGCAAGACCTTTTTTCTTAAATTAATATGAAATATACATCCCATGGTATTACTCTAACCGTATTACAATAATAGAATAAAAGACAACAATTTCATACATAAACTTGAAAACCAATTATAAATCATCAAAATACACTTATAAGCATTGCAACACATCATATATAAAAGCACTGCATTATGCATTCCTAAAATGCTAATAAGCCAATTCAATCAAACAAATCAAATGATCTAAAAATCCTATATATAGAAATAAAAATAAATGTGGTGAAAAAATAAAAATCAGGTTGAGGAAAGACATCAAATATATGTGAACCAACAAAAATAAAAATAAAAAATATATTTTCGTATATGAAGACAAATTCCTTTTAAACGTGGTGCATATATACACAGAAATTCAATAAAACACTAATTTAATTTTAAACAATATAAACTAGTATTTGGACCCGTGCGCATATGCACGGGTCGGCTCCGCTTCGCTCCGCCGTGCCATGTTAGATTTGTATAAACTTTGTTTAATGTTTAATGATTAATAATTATTGTATAAGCAAACTTAAAAATTAAAAGTAAAACATAAATTACTAAATATATTAGCTAATAATAAATTAAGCATTCGATAAATAACTTAGTCTAATAAAGCAAGCATGAAAACAGATTTTCAGAAGTCCAGAATGCAAATTGTTATGCCAATGTAATGGTGAAGTTGTCTAACCATAGTAAGAATACAAACTATTCAAAATGTAAGATGAAGTCATAATGACAAGAACAAAACATAGTTTTCAACATAGAGTTAATATTTAATAGAGTTAAGACAAAAGGTGCTTTTAACAAATATACCAGTACACATGGTTGCTACTGGGATCAGGAAACTCAATTACAAACTCCATATGTGGTTTGAAGTTGTTGTCTCTTGCAAATGATTTCCATCCAGAGCTGATTTTAACATATTGGTGTGAATGGTTGAACTCAATTTTCCATGTCTTGGTTTGATTAAAAATAATATTTGTGAACGTTGTTTTAATTAAGAAATCATACATTTCTCTAGGTAGATGCTGCAAAATACATTATGGAATGTTATAGAATGACATGCATATAAATCAGTATATTGTTAAATTTATGTAGTATGGAAGTTAAAAAATGCTTACCAAGGCATTGGAATTGAGATGGTGTGTGGCCAAGAAAATGCGAAAGACAATGGCTTTTGGGTTTGATTTGTAAAGAGAATGCCATGGTGGAAATGATTGTGGTAGAGAATTGCTTTTGAAGACAGTTATAAAGAATAGAGAATTGCCGTAGAAGGTTAAGTTGATATGATGATCTCCTTGAAGGCCATAGTGTTGTCTAATTCTTGTCCATCCATCAATAATTAAAGGGTTGGCTAAGCACCGGTTGTATTTGATAAAATGATATTTTCCATGGCAATCTATCAAATGCCATAAGTCAGCCAATTGATTTTTAAACTGGGAAATGAAGCTTTTGGGTAGTTCAGCATAAGGCTACATTAGAAATTTTACAATATTAGTGGCAATATAGTAGATGCAGCACAACAATCAAAATCTATAATGTAGACAACATTAAACAATGCTAACCTTGTGCTTAATATGCATAATATTAAGGAGGTGTTCAGGTTTTCTATGAGATTGCATCATGAGTAAGGCAAGGTCTTTATAAATTTTATTATTGTCAGTCATTTTTCCTATATAAAATTGTGAACAAAAAAGATGTAAATTATATGAGCAAATTTGACACAGGAGCAGTTAAATAACAACAGCTGAACTTCAAGTGTAAATAATAAACATGGTGATAAGTTGTAATACTAACAAAAATTGTCATGAAACAGGATATATTGCAGCCATGGATCTTTTACATAGCAGTAATAAAACATAGTTGAAAATGGTAAGCCGAATCCGTGAACCTTGTCTAACTAAAATGGTTATGCATTTTCAAAGTAAACTTCTTATTTAATAGTAGCAGAATATTAAGTTAGAACAATAATTTAGAACATTTCGTAAGCTGGATATCAAAGCATTGGACATTTGTTTTGCCATCCATTTCAAACCCTAAGTCTTATGATAACAGGACATACAAAACTGATAGCTTGGATGTGATAATGGATATCATACCAGTAATAGACTGAACTTAACTGATTTACTTGTAGAATGAAGGCAGTATGCAGTGATTGTAAGTACTCAGCTTGCTTTCGAAGCCGTGTGGGTTGCCGTCAACGTCAATGAGGTTGGGTAAGCTGAGTTGAAAAGTTGAAGGATATATTAATTGGGTAATTGTGTAGTAACTGCCCTCAGCAAAAGTAAAGGTTCGTGTATAGGAAATATGTGTTGTGGGCCTCATTTGAGTTAGTGTATTGTATTGCATTTGAACAAAATAATACACGGCCCATCTATTTTTCGATACACTTGCTCTGTTTGCAGCATTTTTTTTTTGTAAAAAACATAACATAGTGGTCCTCCAGTGCAGCTTGTACGAAAGTATATATAATTTGCTTTGATTTTATTTAAATTTGTGTTACTTTTATATATTGGGTGCATTTTATTTAACAATTACAATGATACATACATAGTTATATATTTGTACTTAATTGTAATAATTATATATATTAAAACAAAGAATGAAACTATTATTGTGTTAATTAAATTATTAAGTAATTGTTAATTGTTTGGTGTTGACTAAATGTTGTTTGTATTAGTTAAAAATGAAATTAAGAGTAATTGACGTTATCATATTATTGTTAAATTAATTTAAGTTAAGTAATTTTAATTGTCCATAACAAAGAATAAAATTTTAATGTTGTGATAAAGGTATTAACTTTATAATTATATGGTTGTTTGAGGTGAAAATATGTTTGTTTATTCAAATTTAAGTGCATGTTATGTTTAGTTCACTAAGCAACAATATCACTTAACAGTATAGATTTAACATTGTGAAAGTATACATTTATAGGAACTGAATAGTGTAAGGTAAAATGAAAAGACATTTGTAAATAAAAGGTAAAAACATTTGCATATATAAAGGTCATTTATAAAGATATTATCGTCCATGCAACATTTTGAATGGTTCAACAGTTTAACATAAAATTGATAATGTCAACAAAAGATAGAAACATATTAATATAAATGAAATTTTCTCAAGAAGCAAGCAAGATAGAGTAAAGCAAATGCGCAACAGGCTACTCTCAGATCAACACATAAACCATATGACTATATTGTTTGTTGGGTATGGGAACTCCATTATAAACTCATGGTTGGCTTCAAGATCATTATTCTTTGCAAAGGCTTTCCAACCGGACCCAATCTTAGCACTTTTTCTCCAATGGTTATAGACAATCTTGCACGGTGTTGTTCCTTGCAAAATAATCTGTGTGAAACCTGTGGTCTGTAGAAAGTAATACATTGTGCTTGGGAGATCCTGCAATGTAGAATTTTTGTTGTTAGAAATCCATAGGTTGATATTAATTTAAGAGGACTTAAATGCTATATGTGTTGTACTTTGTAACTTACCAATGCACTGGCAGATATCTTATACTCATTTAGCCATATGCGGAACACAACTGATGTAGGGTTCTGTCTATACAGGGAGTGCCATTTTGGAAAGGCATGTTCCTCAGAAGCATTTTTGTAGACAGTCATGAGGAAGAAAGATTGTCCGTAATGGAGCAATGTTATCTGACAATTACCTTGCAGATGATAGTGCTCTCTAATCGCTGCCCAGCCTGTGGTAATTCGAGGATTTTGTAGCAGCTTGTTGTACTTGACCATATGATGATTGGCATGAGCATCAATCAGATGCCATGTTTCATCCAAATGGTCTTTCCATTTGACTGCAAAGGTTTTGGGAATCTCTCCAAAACGCTATAAGTCTCATCCAAACCAAAGAGGAAATAAGCAATTTAAATAAGTGGATTTGTACTGGATAATAACATCAATTATCAGAAACAAACTTGCATGTGTGATTCTACAATTAATCTGGTTTGTAACATGTACAGTATTGAAACTTTCATAAGCTGTCCTGCTAATTTGTGCCATTGTTGTAGCTATTTGGTTCAGTTGAAGTTGATGTTGATTCATTTTTTCTGAGTTGAACATAGAACATAGGAAATAAGAATTTGTGAATAGCAAGTATGGATGACATTATGAATGAACAAACAATAAAAAATATGCTGCAAAAATAACATCATGGGTGTGAGCATGATGCATTAGACATGAGAAAGAAGGAAATGTAAATGTTAAAGAAGACACGTGATTGAATATAGTAATATGTATAATGGTTGTCAGCAAGTTTGGCTAAAATTAGGAATGATCCAACACAATGTTTTGAGTACAAAACAAATATTTTGAGTAGTCAACAAAGACTGGAGGAAAGAAGGAAAAAACAATAAACTGCAGAAAAACTTAGTTTACGAAATTTGAATTGGTATATTAAGATAAACCATTAAAACAGGATTACAAATTAATGGTTATTTTTCATTCGGTGTAACAGAAATCATTTGAACAGTTAGGCTAAAACATATCATTAAACAGAGTAGTGTACTCGTAAGCCATAATGCGATCATACCAAGGATTGAAACAGAGTAATTTTAAACTTGTAAAACTGACAAAAGGATTGCTATTTGAAGAATGATGAATAGTTGTTAGTTTTTGAATCAAAAACTTAGTTGGTCTGTCAACTGATGTCATGAATTTTGAAATCATTAGAAAATACATATTTCAAGGAGTCAAGAGTATAAGAATAAAGGCACCAATATTAAAGTCCAGCAAAACTGGATTAGTAAATTTGAAATGGTTGATTAAGACAAATCATTCAAATAGAATAACAAAATAATGGTTACATAGCATTGGGTCTAACACAAATGATTTTGAATACCTATGCTAATACATACTATTAAGCAGAGTAAATTTAAATGTGTAAGACTCAGCAAAGGATTGATATATGAAAAATCATGAAAACTTGTTAGTTTTTGGACCAGAAAATTAGTTGGTGAACGACACAATACAATACAACACAATACAGAGTAAAGAAAAGTGCAATTGTTTTCATTACTGACCTGGAATAGTTCTTTGTGTCAGAATGTCACGTGGATTTGTTGGTTGTGATTGTCGGTCGTTCCGTTGCAGAGGCTTCTTGTTTGTTCTGTTTGTGGGCCTTAGATGGTGTGTATCTATTGTTATTATTGACTAAGTGTTGTGTTTTGGCTTTAGTTTTTTGTGAAATGTTGTCAAGTGCACTGAAACGTTATCACCATGGGTGGTGAGTGAAAGGTTATAAGCTTGGATGGTGAGTGAATCGTTATCATCTTGACTGGTGAATGAATAGTTGAAAAAAGTTATGGTCTTGGTCAGACAAAAAGACTTGACATTATTCGTTTTCACATAAACGGCTCAACCATTAATACAAGAACTGTGACTTTTAAGTTTTAGTCCATAAAGGCCCCAACAAATCATTTGCACGTGCAATAGGTGGCTGAATTTCAATTGTAAAATATATATATATAGTTGCTTGTATGTACATAAAGGCCTGAACAAACCTTTTCTTTTAAGGTTGAACCAATGAAAGCAGGATAATA
>CM023951.1:18509547-18522453 GCA_013407115.1 Glycine latifolia | reverse complement strand
ATATATATATATATATATATATATATATATATATATATATATATATATATATATAGTTGCTTCTATATATATAGTAGCTTCTAGGATGACCGTAGAAAGTGGTATAATATTTATAATCAAACTGGTAACCTAATTAAAAATAATATGAACATAGTTGCTGACTGATTATCACTCTTTCAAAATTTTGGTATATAAATTTGTCATGGTATAATATTGTTATGTTGTTAATTGATAAAGCAAAAGTGTTATTTTGGCACAGTTGTAATATAATAAGGAAACGCAAGGCTGATTCGTTTTGGTCCTACCATTAGCCATATGTACATTTTTGTCTAAGTTGACCATGGGTACACTTTTGTTCGAATTAAAAAGGCAAAACATATTATGTAGCCTTCAAATTAAATCAAGTATATAGCAATTACTGTCCTAGGCTTTAGGTGGTTCTTATTGTGCAAGGTGTTTGATGTCAAATCAGTGTTTTATTAATTTTTAAAAATATCTTTGATAATATTGCACTTAATCAAGGTATTTTGATATTAATATTTGAGCATTTGAATGTGTTCAGCATTATATATATAGTTACTGACTTTGAATGTGACACAAAACTCTGACAATTGATGATCAAAAGTGATGCATGATTTTATATCTAACATACAACAATTGATAAAAACCATATAGTGCTTCAGTAAGACTCAAACCACAACACATTTGATAATGTGCTAAAATGGAAAAAGATGATACTGATCATAGGAAGAAAGGTTGAACTATTTCGTACAGGGCTAGCAAATACTGTCATAGATTATACTGCTGAGAGGAAAAATTGATTAATGATTTTGATTTTAAGCTGGTTTTTCATCAGAACAGAAAAATGTTTAGACAGCTACAAGCAACCTCATTTGGAGTATCTCAGGTGTTAGATATGATATTGGTCTTCTAAAAATGGTATAAACTTACTATGATTACATTGTATATAACAGTTGAACCAAAAAATTAGCTATGACAATAGTGACTTCTCTGCAGTATGTTAACATTTGCATAGCTGATCATCAATAGTGATGTACATTTGTTTCATACCATTTGACATGATACAATGTTCTGATGTTACTGATCCTATAAAGAGTGGCAGTGTAATGCTGGATTTCATGTCCAATGACGTCACATTTGGTGTAAACTAACCTTGTAATTCCAGGTGAAGATGCTGATAACGAATAGAATAGAAGACACATTCTGCATCCAAGCAAAATTAATTAATTGTAATATCTGGAAATCAAACATCAAATGTATAAAAGTGAATATACATGAGGACATACCAAAGATTTTGAAAAACTTCTTTGAAAACCACATTAGTAGTTGTATTTTGTGCTTTTCCTTCTTTGTCGTGAATGAGTATTTTCAATCCACTTTTGCTTTTGACTCTTGAAAATGCAACATAAAGCTGGCCATGGCTGAAAACTGGATTAGGAAGGTACAATCCAACATGTTCAAGAGATTGGCCTTGGGATTTATTAATGGTCATCGCAAATGACACTATAATTGGTAATTGTCTCCTTATCATTTTGAATGGCCATGGAGATTGGGATGGTGATAATGACATTCGTGGAACATATACCAAACTGCCAATGTTTTTACCAGAAATTATTCGCGCTTCAATAACATGATTAGCCATTCTAGTGACAATAAGTCTTGTACCATTGCATAACCCTTCTGCTTGATCGAGATTTCTAATCAACATGATAGGTGTTCCTATTTTTAGTATGATTCTATGATTAGGTAATCCAGATGTTTTCAACGAATGTAGAAACTCTGGTGTAATGCTATGGTAAGCTTGACTATCATTAACATCTGTTGTGTCAATGGAATCAAAGCTTAAATATTCTTTTTCATCACCTGGAATAATGCTCAAAACATGCTCATTTAATTGATCGACAATCTCAATGGTTGTTGCTAATATAGCCCTGCTGCTCAAATAATGTTCATTGGAATAATTCTGTCTGATATGTGGATAAGTATGGTTGACAATGGATTCAATAGGATCATTGAAATCTGTAATGAGAAAATTAGAGGGTATTTCTATTTCAGAAAATCCATCATCACCTTTGCCTAATTTTCCTTCACCCACATCTAGAAGCCATTTAGAAAAGCTTTCAATTTCATCAGCATTTTCGATGTCTGAGTTCTGATATAAACGCATATTCTTTGTCAGTTTCAACACTTTGCAATCATCCCACAAATAGGAGGCATTAATAGTAGCATGCACAATGTCTGATCTGTTGCCTCTAGGTATAACAGGTAAGATTTGCCGAAAATCACCTCCAAAAACAACAATTTTTCCTCCAAACGGTAGATTACTGGAATCAGATATACACATAATGTCCTTCATTATTTTATCCAATGCTTCAAAGCAGAACTTATGGGCCATAGGAGCCTCATCCCAAATTATCAATTGTGTTGCCTTTAAGAGTTTAGCAAGTTCACTGCCTTGGTGGATATTACAAGTGGAGTTTTCCAATGTAGGCACAGGAATAGCAAACTTTGAATGTGCAGTTCTGCCATTGGGTAATAACAAAGATGCTATACCACTTGAAGCAACAGTTAAAACAATTTGCCCTTTGGAACGCAATGCAGAGGCTAATGTCTTCCACATAAAAGTTTTGCCAGTGCCTCCATACCCATATAAGAAAAATATCTCACCAGCCTGTCTAGCTACAGCATTAATGATTGAATTAAACACCTGTCTTTGCTCATCTGTATCACACAAGATTAGGTCATATATTAATTGATGTGTAATTTTGAATGATTGATTTATATATCAATACCTTTGAGTCTACAATGTACTTAGCTAACCTGTTATACTTGCAAAATATGATTCAAACTCCAGATGCAATTCCTTCTTGTCATAATTTAGCTCATCATATATATATCGGTTGCTGACATTTCTTTCATGAACACCACTTGGATAAGGCATGCATGGAAAATCCTTGAGTGATTTTTTATTCAACTGTAATATGTGTTCAATATCCAGCAGTGCTAAATTTTGCAACTCTTCAATTGTCAATTGTAAATCTAAAGACAAAAACAACATATTTAATAAAGGTACTTTATAAGTCATGCTGCAAGACAAATTGGAAGTTTTAAATTTTGTATTTTTTACCTGGAATGTTTGTAACTTTTCTTTGATCATGTAAAAGACCATCAATTAGATACTCCCAGGTGTGAGACCACACATGTTTTGGCCTCTGAATACTGTTAGATATGAGCATGGTAACAAATAGTTTTCTTAGAAAGTGCCCAGAGCCCCAATGGTATGCTTCTTTTAAAGCTTCAATATATTCCTTATCATCTTCCAACAAGCCCATAGCAAAGCAAGCTTCTCTAAATGATGGATAAAGTTGACCATTGACTGTATGAATTTCTTCATAAGTGGTAGGTCCTACGGACAACATCATTCTAAGAAAAAACAATTCACCTGTAGTTGGAGGCACCCAGTTAAGCCTTCCAATGGTATAGCCATTTTTTCGTGGCTTCCAACATCTGTCTTTAGCAACATATGTAAATTTTCTGACAAACTCCATGTAAGTTAACTGCTTTCCTTCATTGAAAATAGAATTAGCTTGTAGCCAAGAAGTAAACATTGAGTCCTTTACAGTTGGCTTGGATAGCAAAGCTTCAATGTCATCATCATCTTCAAATATTATTGCATTTTCACCAGGTAAATGGAAATACAATCTTTCCACAGCAGGTTTTCTTTTATGAATTTGAAATGAAAATATTCTCCAACAGCCTTCACAAGGAGAAATATACCTACCATCCACATAATGTTTAACCTCATCAACACATTGGCCAGTTGTGCCATCCTCAGTTCGCTCAGGTACAATAGCTGCGGTGATTCGGTCATATCCTTTATTTATGTATTTGAATAAATATTTGATGGATGTCGATTGATTGCACCATTCTATGTTGAGATGAGCATGGAATGTCAACAGCAAATTTGGATTATATGGTACTACATGTCTGTTGTCCAAAGCTATGTTATTTTTTTCAATGTGGTTTCCATCATTCCGCCTTCTATAAACAGGATATCCATCTTGGTCAATAATAGTTTGAGGTTGCCACTTTTTTGGGAAAAATCTACTGCATCTGCCATCTTTCATGCATGGAGAGTTTCTGTTAGCTTTGCCACAAGGACCATGCATCATATAAGTCTTCACACATTCATACAATTGCGGTTGTTCAATAGGATCTGGAATCTCAGCTGATATGATTTTATCAATGTCATGCGGAGATGGATACTTGCTGTCATGAGATAGAAAGAGCAATATATGAGCATGCGGCAATCCTCTTTTTTGGAATTCAATTGTGTATATATCTGCAATCAAAACATAAAATTGTTAAAGTGATTTATACTTAAATTTAAACAACACATAAAATTATTTTACATGTTTTATTTTTTTGGAGAGTTAAGTATGTAGATCTTACATGCTACAACATGGCCTAAGATATGTTTATCTTTCAATTCAGACATTAGCTGCTCTAGTTTGATTTTAAAAACTCTTGTAACAACATCTGGTCGATCAGCTGCAGTTAACTTAAGTGGTAAAACAATCCTTTGGATCTCAGGCCAATATGGATTACAAGTGAAAGTAAAAAACAAATCTGGAAACCCAACAGTGCTGCATATGGCCATTCCATCAAAATATAATTGATCCATGAACCTACGGCTGCCAACAAAAGATGAAGGTAGGACAATACGCTTCCCACAACTGGTAGTGACATTGTTATTCTGTTGTTGAGAGTTCTTTAAGGTGATGTATTTATCACAACGCAGTTGCTTTTGATGAGTTCTTATGAACATTAATCGTTCAGCTTCCATCATAGTGTAACCATCAACAATAAACTGCTGAAATAACCTTTTGGATCTCAATAAAGTTTGACCTTCTCCATCTCTGGACTGTAGCCTAAAACACAAGAATTGTCTAATAGTTACTTTGTTTCTCTTTCTATTATTTGAATCATTCATATCTCTATGTTTTATATCATTGCGATATCCATCTTCACCATAAGGAAATAGCAAAGGATATTGCAATCCAAGATAACTTGGATGAAGCTCATTGATCCTTTGTAATCGGCCACTTTGTTTTTCAAGTATTATATCCCTATTGACAGGTTGAGTTGCATCACCAACTATAACTGCAGCCACTTCGGAAACAGTCGGTAGATTATAAATTCTTCCATCCTTTTTCCTATCTGCTATCAGATGCAGATTTAGATTTTCAGCTTGTGAAAAGTTAAATCTATCTTTTGCCATCCGAAAAGATTTAGCAAACACATTGTGCTCATCCAGCATTTCTTTTAACTTTGACACAAGGTCTGGCTGAACAATGTGTTCCCACCTAAAAATGATAAGATATTGTTAATGCAGACTAATTGATACAAAATACAATATGATCCATAACATAATAAGCATAAATTTACCTTGCTGCACCAATTCTATTTTTTATTTCATTTTCAGTGTCATAGATATACAGTTGAGCAAACTTTGGCTGTTTTCCAGGCATTGGTAACAGGCTTCCAATCAAATGACATGATTGTCCATGAACTTTATAAATGGATGGCCCTTTTCCTTTGGATACACTTTGATCTATTTTGGCCCCAGCAGAGCTAAATGCAAACATCATATTATAAGCCCTGATATTTTTTTGGTAATTTTGGCTTAGCGGTGCATCCTTATCATATAGAAGATGTTTTAAAAGCAAAGGTGGATCTTTAAGCAAAGGAAGTTGAATCCTCCCAAAGCTGCAACAGAGACTATATTTCCCATTACTTTTCTTATTGTTGTTCTTCTTACTTTCTTGAAACCACATATAAGCTTTGCAATATGAACATGTATGAATTGGGTCTCCTATATCAATATATCCTATAAAAACAGTAAAAAATTAATCCAACTTAATACATAATAGTCTTTATATTGTTATATTTATTGTGAATTCATTGTGAATAGACTCACAAACCTGTGCTAATATGTTGATCACAATCATGGCTTTCATCTGATGGATGATCATGATCATCATCCCAATTATGATTGTGTTCTGCATTATCCATAAATGTCATATACTTTAGTAATGCAACATATGTTGTAATGCATTTTATTTTGTATATAACACTTGCATAACTCCATTTTTTATAAGAACATATTGAACGTCATCATGTATAAGCTACAAACCTGTGGTATTGTGGTCATCACAATTATGCCAATGATTTGATTGATCATTATCATCATTATCCCAATTATGAAGATGGCTATGATTATGCTTCTCAGTAGTGTAACTTGAAGATGCAACATCAAATTGATTGAGCAAATTCGCTCTGACTGAACTGGTATTTTTCAAAGTTCGATATCGTTTGTTTGGAAGGTCAGTTGCTTGGGGTTGCGTATTACTGATATCAGCTAATGGACGTTGTCTACCTACCTTACAGGCTATTCTTTCATATGAATTAACAGTCCCTGGATAAAAAACTTATTAGTGTTTCATTAGTAACACCAATGTATATAATAAAATTTTTGTATACAAGATGTAGCTGTCGGTGAAGAGATGTTAAACCTCTTATTTCCTTAAGTTTGGAAATGCTGTTACCAGTGCTTGGTAATTTCTTTCCTTGAAGTATAAGCTTTCGGGTTAATCTAGCATTTTCAGGATTGGTAAAATCATTTGGATAATCTGAAAAAGCCAACATTTAATGGATTAAATTTAGAATAATAACACTTAGAATTAACTGAAGTTGTTTGGTTAAATGATTGATAACTTAAATGATATTCAATTTGATTACATCAGTACCTCTGTTTTCATTACTTTGATGCCCCAAACGCTTTTGTTGCATAAGTATTTTTCTTTTTGCTCTTGCATCTTTTGTGGTAACCTTTCTTATCAAATCCTGTTGTTCCATGTTTAATTCTGTCCAACTATTCAGATAGTTGGGTTTAGCTCATCTATCATTATGTGCTAACCGACACACACAAACTGCTTCAAAGGTTTGACTGTCACAACCGCATAAACACTGTATTTTTAAACATATTGTAACAACATTTACCATTTTTGAATACACGACAATTATCCACAAACAAACTATTTTTGACCAAATAAAATAAATTACCAATAAACAGTGTTTCCCATCTTGCTATATAGAACAGTTATTGATAAGCATTAATAGTATATAAAATATTCAAAACCTAAGTATCTACTATTAGTATTGATTTGGGTCAAGCTGACCACACATTGTTGCAAACATTCAATACAATAATTAGTAATGCTTGTCAGTTCAGGTGGATGTAGTTTATTAATGAACATTGCTATGAAACCCATTCAATACAATATTTGTTGTTTATGACCATGAATAGCAGCAGTAATATTTAATATGAGTATAAGATACCTTTAAATCGCAATTGGCCAATACTTCAATACACCAGTATTGTCCTAATGCTTGTGAGTATCTGGATGGACAGCTGTAGAGAAGTAAGAACTTCAACGGCAACTGAGTTTTATCTGAGGACTTTAATGCGTAATTTGCTTGTCAAACACATTGTTTTATTTAAATCTTGTATTTCATTACCATACCTTGTAACAGCCAGTTCCAATGTAACTTAATTTGCAAAAGGTGTTGGTAGGTCACTGGGCTTTCACTGTTACATTTATTGAGACAAGACATTATAACTCTTAGCTGTCACTTATAAGTTGTCATTAGGTGCAAGAAATATTGATAGTCTCACCAAATTAATTGTTGTTGACAGTCCTATAATAGATGTATCCATGTTAAACCCATCCTGTACTGCAGTTGCTTTTATTATAGTTTTGGCGGGCCATGAATTATATTAGTTGGCCAAATTTCTCATTGGCAGGATGAAATATATAGTTTAACATAAATCCAAATTGTAAAAATCGTAACAGCTTTTCACTGTTGGTCTAAATAAGGAGAAATAAGGAGAAAATAAGCTGAGGAAAAAATATGGCAAAAGCCTCCAATTTATCTAAGCTTCAACGTGTTATCAGCTTGGTATTATATTATTATAATGGTATCAGCATATTATTGTTATTAGTTTGACCACACAGATTAATCAAGTCCAGTAGTGGCCCAGTATAATATAACAACGTGGACTTAGAACATTTTAATGAATACAGTCTGAAATTTGATTTCATCAATCTACACTACTAACTTGCTAAATGGATCCTTTACATAAGCTTCGAAGCACATTGGGACAAAGCAATAAACGATGTTTGCATGACATTCTATTATAACATAACTGATAAAATGGGAAACATAGATAAACAACTTATATTCATAACATATTGGAATAAGTAATGTTTAAATAAGACTTATGTGTTAAACACATAAGTAATGTCTTCATCATCTTTCATTACAACAAAAATAAATCATAATTGCCAAAATATAACCATACAATATAGTTACAATGGATCCAAAAAACCCAAAAAAATCCCATAAAGGTGTTGAAGAACACTTAATTATGATTACTCCTTTTTGATTTGTTTCTTCAACCTATTAGATGATAGCTGGATTTGTGATAAATCTTCAAATGGGACGTCTTCCAATAGACTATCACTGTTGGTAAATATGCGCTTAGATGGTGTTGTGGAAGATAATAAATTAGAATCAGAATCACCAGTAGCTGAAAAACATTGCTGCAAGGCAAATATTATTGTAATTGAATTAGTCAGAAGACAAAGCTGATATATGTAATAATATTCAATCAAAAAAAACAATCATCAAATTACTTACACTATCAATAACATCATTAGGTTGGGATGCTAACGATATTGATGCCTCAGCATCATCCTTAATAATAAAATATGTTGTAATTAGTAACTGGTCATTTCAGTCTATTAGAGTGGTAAATACACACACACAAACACATTTCAAAATATAACCATAAATATATATTTACCAGAAGACCAGAGGGTGACAATTTAGCAAGAACAGAGTTTATTACTTCATCATCTTCACATAACTGAGAGATAGAATGATGTGTATTTCCAGGAATAACTTTGAATCGGAAAGCACAAGTTTTTCCCAATATACAATCAAGAGCTTCCGGCATATCTCTTGAATCAAATTCTCCGTCCTACACAAAGACAATTAGGAAAGTCTTTTCAATGAAATACAATATATACAATATAAAGGAATTACAACGAAAATAGCACATCATGGTAGACATAGCCAAATTAACCTCATCAATAATTTTTTGTTTTATATTAGCGGCAGTTTCTTTAATCAAAGCAACACACTCTCGATCCCACAGTGTAAATATTGTCGATTCACCTGACTGAGATACGCAGACATCTACTCGAAACCTGTAAAAAAAATTATGTGTCAGATTTCAATGTATCACATTTTATGCTACCATACTGAATCATCCACTAACCTTGGGTTTGTCTTTCCACTTTCATTACCACATGCAACACAACTAAAAGGCAAAGTCACTGGATCAACCTTTCTGTTGCATTTAGGACATGACTCATAAATCCAACCATTGGCTACCAACAACTTAGATATGGTAGCAACAGTCACACAAATATCATCCTATATCAAAATACACAAATCAGTTTCTGAGTTTATAAAATCCAAAGTTAACACAGTATCAAATTTATATCAAACCTTGTTACATTGCGGAATTTGATCCAACGATTTTACACAAACCTTATGAAGAAACCGATCAGTCAGAGAATACAGTGAAGAACCCGATACCTGACTTCCTATTTGGGAACATGTATTGCTAGTAAGCTGGCTTGGATCCATTCTGCAATAGGTTTGTCTCATCAGAACAACATTGTTAATATATTCATATATAACAATACATACAATAACAATATAACAGAGATTAAGGATCCAACCTATTCTTGAATTCCAAGATTTCCTTGATATCACTGTTGGCAAATATTTGGGATCCATACATTGAATTTTGTATTCCTATAGGATAACTGCCTGTATATAAGCAACAAAGTACCAAATTGATGCTTGTTAACATTGAAGAAATATTAACATTGAAGCAATACATTTAGAATATGCTGTTAATTATAAAGTAACATACCTCTAGCTTCCTTAATTTTAGCCATAGTCAGAATTAATATGAATGGGCCAGCAAGTGCTTTCTCAAAACACTCCTTAAATTCAAAAGCAAGTGCCTCCCATAACGTACAGCTGATTACACTACCACTGTGTCATAATTGAAGAACATAATAACATAAACTATAGTACAACGACAAATCCATAACATAGTTCACAAATGATATTTTTCTTAGTAACACAGCAATTGGTCTAATGTTCACAAATGATATTTTTCATACTAACACAGGAATTGGTCTAATGAATACCATTGATCTTTCAGTGTGAAAACAACTTTCTTTGGCTTTACATCAAGATTCCATTGACCAATTTGAACAACCTCACCAATCACATCTTCAATAAAACCAATATTCGTTAGTCCACCAATGACATATTCAATAAAACCAATATTTGTTACAACAAAAGTTACCTATTAAGTAATCAGGAGTGGCAGAGCCATTTTCAATGGCATCAAACATTGTAAAATGGTACATACTGGTTGGAATTTCAGGCATATCATGAGGCGTAACTTTGGTTGATTTGACAAAGTTAATTTTAAAATCATGTCGCGTAGCCTTGTACTGACCTATATTTTTTTCTACCTCAAAGTTTTGAATAACATAAGTTTCACCAATTTGAAAATTTACATTAAGCACTTTATCATCAACATTTTTCATCTGAGCTATGATTTGATCACCCTGGAGAGACAACAATTAACAACAACAATATAAGAATTGATTGTATAGCCAACTAAATACAAACAATGAACACAACATATCCTTACATCCTTGTCAATTAGTTTAAGCTCAATGATAGACTTAGCTGATCTTGGTATAGTCCACATATTTATAAGCCGAATTGCAATCTTCCAAGTCTCCTTAGAATCATTAATTTCACCTATAGAATTCAACCTGCGAAATAGTGCTAACCAAATACACAAATAACACTTTTGTGATTTGAGACACATGGATAACAATATTTGTTATTTAATACATTAAATACTTACCAGCAGCCATTAATAACCAAGTTCAAAATGGAGATATAGTTACCGACAGCTGAAAAATAACAGTTTTTTAAACAGTTACAAATTTACAAAATACAAATAATACATCAAATAATATCTGTTTTTTGGTGCCATATTAAAAATAAAAAATGAGGTCTGACCACCAAACATTTATGAAACCAATATATTTTCACAAAGATGTAAACCAATAAAAGTGGAAAAACAACCAACCTGTTAAAGTAGCATAGAACATCATTTTCTGAGATTCGTAAATAATAATAACACAATAGATAATTCTAACAACTAAAAAATAAAAAAAAAATATATATATGTTAAAGTTACCCAAAGCAAGCCGAAAACATAAGCTACCAAAATCATCAAATTGTTTTCCATGTCATACCTAAACTAACATACCAAAGGCAAAAAAATGCAAGCAAATATGACCACAAGTGGCAAGTAAATGGTTCAAACAAATATTATAACTTCAGATAACAAAACTTCATCTCAAAAAAAGCAAACAAATGTGACCACCGTACCAAAGGAGTTAAACAACTATATACTCAAAAAGCAGTTCAGCACATAGTAGACGATTCTGTATATTCGAAAATGGAAATGTAACACCCCGGACGTGTTATCATTAACAATATCATAAGCGCGCTATCAGAGTTAGACAACTCAGTGCGGAAGCAACAGGAAAGTTTTTCTTGATGTCATTATGCATGGAATATAAAAACCACATACAAAACATCATACACTAGCCCCTACTGATCCAGATAACAAAACTATAAAAACATAGGCAGAAAACATAAAACTGAACCAAAGATAATCAGGAGGGATAAACTCAGAATCTGTACATATACATGCTCAAAACAAGACCACCACGGGTCATACATCAAAATATGTACAGAACTATGGGTGTACACTCACACCCTATACAAGACAGATATCAAATAAAGATTCTTCAAATCTTCGTCTGCAGCCCATGACCACTCCAGCACTCTCAGCTAGGGCCTCCTGCCCTGTCGTAACTCTCTCCTCTAAAGCACCTGAAACCACAACCCACAACAGGGGTGAGATATACATCTCAGTAAGCTCAGGGTTCTGGGAGATCCTCCCTTACCCTGGTTCACCCCCAAGCACAACACAAAGAAAGAAACATAATAAAGCCCAGGACACCGTCCTGGCTATTACACCTTCCCCAGCTCTCTGGGTACTAACTGGATGCTATCAGCATCAGAGGTATTCCACCTCATATTGGCTCTCTAACCGTCTGGCTCTCTAGCCCTAGCAGACTCGTCTCACAGAGGTACATCACATAACATAGTGTCCCCCCTTAGGACACGTCTCGTAACAGAGAGGCACCGCCTCATCACTGGACAAGCATTGCCTGAGTCACCTACTCAGGACTTCATACATACATACGATGCCTGAGGAATCCCTCAACTCAGGACTTCCAGAAATCCAGATATGGCTCATCTAAGAGGCCTTAGGCTCTCATCCCCTCGGGAAGCCCTCTCTCTTAGAGATACAACATATCTGTCCACTGCCTGGCCTCTCCAGGACTTACATAGCACATGCCTGGGCAAGAACATCCCTATAGGGCAATCACCTCCAGGACTTTCAATCCTCTGCCTGTGAGAGACAATCCACACCAGAGAGCTCTCAATCCCACATGACTTTCCACTACCTGGGAGAGACAATCCACACCGGGAGCTCTCAATCCCCCAGGACTTTCCACTACCTGGGAGAGACAATCCACACCGGGAGCTCTCAATCCCCCAGGACTATCCATCAGC
>CM023951.1:18437898-18509537 GCA_013407115.1 Glycine latifolia | reverse complement strand
TGCCTGAGAGAGACAATCCACACCGGGAGCTCTCAATCCCTCAGGACTTCCTGCTCAGATACCTGAGAGAGACTATCCACTCCGGGAGCTCTCAATCCCTCAGGATCTCCAATCCACTGCCTGTGAGAGACAATCCACATCAGGGAGCTCTCAATCCCACAGGACTTCCAATCACATTGCCTGAGAGAGACAATCCACACCGGGAGCTCTCAATCCCTCAGGACTTCCATCTCAACTGCCTGGGGAGTCATCCACAATGGGAGCACCGTCCCACAGGACTTTATCATCATCAGTGCCTAAGGAGGAACATCCAGACGGGCAATCCACCCTTAGGACTTTAATCGGAGAGCAGTGGCACCTCCCATGGAATCTCAGCTATTCCAGGGAGTCCTCACACTCTTCCTTTGGCTAGGGAACCTCAACTAGCCCGATACTATCGCAGTATCCTCTAGGTTCCATCACCTGCAACATCAGGTACATATATATTCTCACCCATCTCGGTGTCTAACCTAGGATTCATCATGCAATCATATATCTCGAACGGTCTGAGTATCACTCCAAGAACCGTTCTTCTAGCCTCTCAGGCTTCAGTCATACATAATCATCTAAATAGGCTACTCCGGCCTTTCATTCAACAGCATGCCCATAACAAATGCAATACAAGTATGGCATGCGTCAATCACCCACTTGGGTGGTAAACAGGAGAAAGGGAACAATCCCCAGAGCGATGAGCTTACCTGGCAAACCGTGCCTCACAGCTCCAGCCTCTTGAATCACGGTCTGTTTCTCTGACACCCTCAGTGTCAAGCCCTAACAAGGCATATAAACATATATCACAGACCATTCAGGCACATAAACATCATAAGCTCATCAAACAGTCCTCAACCCAACCATGGGCTCAGAGTCATTTCCAGACTCATACACCAGCCATTCACTATGAGCTCAGAGCTCAACAACCCAAATCCTCAGGGTTTCCATAAGGCTTGAACGGTCTATCACACCAGACACCGTTCTCATGGCCTCTCAGGCACAACAAGCCCATCATCATGGCCCTTGCATGTCTCAAATCAAGTGACTCAGTCCAAGTCACACATGCACAGCCTAGAGCCAAAACCAACAATCATCAAATCACAAACTGAAAGCTAATCCTTCCTCCTCTCATCATTCTAAGCACTTCTCTCAACTGGACCCAGAGCTAATTCTAGCTCTATCACAGATGGGTCACTATTCATCAAACACCCCCAAATCCAAAATCAATCGGAGAAACTCGAGTTTCTTACCTCAGAACTGACGAGGAAGACCCCTGGGCTGCTCTCCCTAGCCTTGGCACAGCTGAAACACCGTTGTTCCTTGCCCAATCTCGAGTTCTCTCCACTTCTCTGAAGGTTCCTCAGAAACTGGAGGTTTTGGTGAATTGGAGGAAGGATTCTCGCTCTCACTTGGTTTCTAGGTGACAGAAAGGATCTGGGAAGTGTTTAGGATCATAGAGCAAGGTCATGGGAGCTTGGGAAGCTCTCCCATGGCTGCTGGAGTCCAGAGGAAGAAGAAAACCATTTTCTTCTCCTCTAAAACGCGACTTCCCTTTTTAATATAGTCTGCACCGACCTTCCCGCGCGATCCGCGCGGGACACCGCGCTATCCGCGCCAGCTGCAAAACCCTCTGGCGCCATCAGCGCCAACTCTGGCGCCATCCGCGCCAACTCCCCCTGGGCTATGGCGCTGTCCGCGCCACACATGGCGCTGACCGCGTGGAGTTCCAGAGAAACTTGGCTTTCCAGGCCACTTCCCGCGCCACTCGCGCCACACATGGCGCCACCCGCGCCATGTTCCAGGAAACCTGGCGCTACCCGCGCCAGATCTGGCGCTGTCCGCGCCATACCCTTCACAGGGTTTTCCTCTGAAAATGCTGGCGCTATCCGCGTGGGATCTGGCGCCAGGCGCGCCACAGGGAGGGTCCTTACAGGAAACACAATAAAAATGTCTCAGAAATTTGTAAAAAATAACAAACCACAACATTTACACAAACCAAGCCGAAAGAGTCACCCAACAATATATAACAAATTCATTTCAATGGTGATTCAGAAAGTAAGCTATCAGACACAAAAACGAAGCCAAATATAACCATAGGATTACCACAACCAAGCTGCAATGCTAAACCAAATATAACCATAGGATTACCACAACCAAGCTGAAATGCTAAACCAACGGAAGGAACAAAGGTAAGCAAAAACGCTACTTCCCAAAATAATACGTAAGAGGTGTAGGAAAAATGGAGAAATGGAGTAGTGATGGTTCTGGAATCAACAGGATGAAACCCTCTCATGTCTCTAGCTCGGCGAGGTGACAATGTAGGATGTGTAGGCTGAAGCTTTATCTTTCATAGGCAGCTTTTCAATTCAAAAAATTTTAAAATGATATCAGCTTTTCACTGATGGTGGTGAACGTGCTGTTTTGTGAAGGAAAGAGTAAATAATTAGCTGAGGAAAAAAAGAAGCAAAAAGCCTCTGTTTTTTAAGAGAGTGACCAAAGTTCGGCGAGGTGACAATGTAGGATGTGTAGGCTGAAGCTTTATCTTTCATAGGCAGCTTTTCAATTCAAAAAATTTTAAAATGATATCAGCTTTTCAGTGATGGTGGTGAACGTGCTGTTTTGTGAAGGAAAGAGTAAATAATTAGCTGAGGAAAAGAAAAAGCAAAAAGCCTCTGTTTTTTAAGAGAGTGACACGTCATATTTTGGTGAGGTGTCAACGAAATAGAAGTCCACGTATGCTTAGCCAGGCATTCTTTTAATATAATGTATTGATGATTAGGCTGAGGAGATAAATAGAAATCATATGAGACTATTTTCTCTTTCTGATAAAAAAAAATTATTCTTATTTTTACTTTTTGTGTTGTTTTCTCACTTCTGGTGATAAAAATATTCCAAAAATGTTGTTAATTCCAATTTTTTCTTACTATAAGAAACCCAAAAATCAAATAAAGAAATATATCATGTTAGATTTAAAAGAAAGATATTTTATTCACTTTCCACATTACTTTTCCACTTTCGATGAGCATAAAAATATAACTATTTTCCCACTTCTAGTGAGAATAAAAATATAATTATTTTTCCACTTCCTATGAAAAAAAATATTCTTAAAATTTATTTCTTTTGTTAGAGTATTCAAGACTCCTAAATGATCAATTTAATAGTTACATAAATATTCTACCAAACATAGAGTATAGATAATGAAATTAGAAAGGAATAATCTATTTTTTTCACTTTTGGTGAAAAAATTCATCAAATCTCTTTTTTTGATAAGGTCCTCGAGTCCTTTTATAAAATTAAGGTTTTCAGGACCTTTTACAAAAATAGGTTTTTCAAGACCTTTTACAATAATCGTTTCAGAATTTCTTTATTTGGTTGTCTTCAAGACACACTTTTACAATAAACATTAGCAATATAACAATACACATATTGGTCCAAGTTAAACTATATGAATAATATTGATTGGAGAGAGAAGGAGAACTTGCTTTGAAACCTAAATTTGAAAAATATGACTTTCTTCCTAAAATTCTCTACAAGACTTTTTCTTACGGGTTGAGATGCCAATGGAAAATATGTTCAATGGAGGAAAGACAATCGTGTTGATAACATGTTAAATATAACTATGAGAACAATAATAGAGAGAAAGTAGAGAAGAAAAGATGTTAGAGAGAATTATAATAGTGCATATTCATTCTAAGAGGGTTAATCTATTTATAGATAGGTTAAATATAATATGACTATTAGTAAAATAATACAAAGAAAGTAGAGAATAATAGAGTTTAGAGAGAATGATAATTTTGTATATTCATTCTAAAATGAGTAACTTATTTATAGATACAAAAGGTAACTAAAGAGTTACAAAAAAAATAAATACAAATAAAGATAAAGGAAGATATTGACATCCACAAAAGATTATTCATAACAAATATTATATTTCATCAAATTTTAGTTATTATATAATCAATTATTATGTGTTTTGGGCTTTATTAATATCTAAATGTTAAACTCTACTATCAAGGTTTATAACTTAGTTGTTTGGGTTGGGTGTGTATGTTATAAATTTTTTGGTATCATGTTCAATTTTTATGAACAATAAAAGTTAGATAGTAGAAAGAGAAAAGGAAGCAAAACAGATGGATAAATAATACATTTTAAATTTAAAATGGAAACTAAGTCCAAATCAAACAATTAATAAATAATCAAACTAAAAAGATGAACAATCTTAATTACATCTAATTAAATTCGAATAATTAGAATTGAATATTTAATTGTTGGCTACTTATAATTGACTAATAATAGACAAATTCTATAATAATAATCAATTTTTTATTAATTAATTATAATATATTTTTCAAATAAATATTTTTATATTAATAAATATATTCAAAATAATTTATCAGAAAAGTAATTATTAAAAGTTTATATATGAAAATATATTTTATTTTTTAAACCAAAATTAATATGTAAAAAATATACTAAAAATATTTTATTTTTGAATAAATTAAATTTACTAACATATTTTTAAATACGATCTAAATCATAAAAAATTGTTTAAAGTTTAACAAAATACATTTATAAATTATGAAATGGCAGAGTGCATCTAGGTTGTTGTGTGATCGTAAAATTCTCTTTAATTTAAAAAGAAAATTTTATAAAATAATTGTAAGACCGACAATGTTATATGGAGTGGAATGTTAGTCATCACATACACAACATGAGCATAAAATAAGGGTAGCAAAAATGAGGATGTTAAGGTAGATGTGTGATTATATGAAGATGAATAATATAAGAAATAAATATATTTGACCAAAGGTAGCAATAATATCAGTGAGTGAAAAAATGGGGGAATATAGATTGAGGTGGTTTAGGCATGTAATAAGATGACCCTTATATGCTCTCGTAAGAACAAAAGTTTGTTATCAAAAGCTCGACACAAAGAGAAGTAGAGGTAGACCGAAACTTACATGGGAAACGGTAGTTACACAATACTTAATGGAGTGTGATATAGATTGGCGGACGATGTGTCTTATGATGGAATGGAGAAAAACTATAAATTTTGTGAAGGATTAGACCTGTTGTTATCCATATGTTCCATATGATCCCTTTTTAGTCATTTTCTTTTCATATCCCCCTATTTCTTTCCCCCTTCTTTACTTTTACCATTTGTTTTCAACCTCCTTATATCTATCATTGGATTCATCTACCATTGATCCTAATTAGCTTGGGTTAAAGGTGTTGTTGATGTTGATGTTGTTGATTATTTGATGACAATAAATATAATAATACTTAAATTCCATTTATAACATAACCAAATTATTATGTACCATCGAATGATGACATGTGTCATCCAAGCCTTAAGAAGCTGTCTAGTTTCCACACATGTCATCCAAACTTATTTTTGAATTCTCAAATTTAATATTATAGATGTATGTATTTTATACACAACATGAATAAATGTTTTTTATATAACTAAAATTTATTATAAATAAATATTTTTAAGAGAATAATGATTTTGGTCCTTAAAGTTTTTGACTTTTATCATTTTGGTCTTTTAACTTTTTAGAGACTAGTCTTTGTCCCCAAACTTTTTTTCATCCAATATTTTGGTCAATTTCATCCAAATTAAACTGTTAACTACCTACATGACACTATTTGTATTAATATATTTATTTTTATATATTTTTTGGTGGTTTAAAACCTCTAGAAATTGTTTCCTTCCACATAAAAAAAAGCTCAATATCCTTCAAACACACACACAAATAAAAATAAAATAAAAAAGCCAAAACCCACAAACACAATCCAATAATCTCAACCATCCATCAAACATTCTCCAGCACCAATCCAAAATTCCAACCGAAACACACATAGTAGAATTCAAAAAAACACTACATTAAGTAAGTGAGAGAACAAAGTGATTCTCATTGGTGTTGTTGTTGCCGTTCGTGCATCCCTCTAATGTCTCATGAGTCTCGTCGTTGTCTCCCTCTGCGTGTCTCATCACAACTAGATATGCATCATGTCGCCACCGAGGAGTATGACACTGGTGGCTCCTTCTCAATGTTTCATTTAAAGCCCCCTTCAAGCACCACACCAAACAAACTGTTATTTTTTTATTTGTAGGAATTGAACATGGTATTAGAAGTTTTACAACACTCACACATCTTGTTTAACCAACTGAGCTAGACCCCCTTGGTCATAAATTATTATTATGTTATAAAAAGAGTTGGTAATATCATTTCATATTATTGTTAAATAAAAGTTAAAATAATAATTTTCAAGTAAAATATGTTAAACAAAATTTAATAAAAAAAATATAATTCATTTTTAAATAATATAGCATAATAATTATATAAGTTTAGTTGATGGATTTTAAATTATGAGACTAGATTAAAAAAAGTCAAACCTAATTGAATCAAATCACAAAATATTGATTTGGTTTGGTTATGTTTTGATGTTATATTTAAACTGAATTGCATATTTAATTTTATGTTTAGTTCAAATGACTTTTGTTTTAAAACCAAACCAAACTATAATGTAAAAATCCCTAGGACCACCCACAAAAATTGACAGAGCATGAAGAAGAGTGGAAAATTTTTAATGATCCAAATTATCTGATATGGACTATAGGTTAAAATAGACAATTAATTTGGTGAAAAATACCTTTGCTATGATTTGGGCTTTGGAAAAAATATACAATGGAATATGGACCACAAGGAGTGTTGTGGAATTTTTTGGATTTATTGCGAGGTCCATATATAGTTTTAATGATTTATGGAATAAAATATAAAATGTATAGTTTGTGAAGATAAATAGTTGATAAATACTTTCCAAGAGCTATTGACTTTGAGAAAAATATGTTTTAGGTGAAATCTTGATGAACATTTGAATATATAATTTGTAGCATTTTGATATGTGCAAGTAGTTTTAATAATTTCTTAACAGAGGGAATTTGTATTAGAACAAATTTAGTTTTATATAAGAATAAATATTATTTGTAATAAATTGGGTTTGGGGAATTTTTATGATGTGACTAATATGGTTCTAAATCTTACTATAAAATTTGGTGATTTTTTAAATTTATTTGATATTTATGGAATTAATTGTTGGCTATGTGTGCTCTATTTAATGCTAATGATTGAAATTGCTTAAATACAATTATTGAGTGGTGCCATGAATGTTTTTAGACAATAATGTTCAACTCTAAGAGTGGACACTTGTCATTATTGATGTGACATTAATATCATGTGTATAGCCTTAATTGTAGCATTTTTATGGGTATATTTATCTGTCATTTGAGACTTAGTGTGAACTTTAGGCATTGGGTTATGTGCGCATATTAATTGTTTGTTTTGATTGATGGTGTAGGGGAATGAGAATTGAGAACTTGTGTAAGCAAATGAACTCTGTGATGAAGACATTTGTATTGATTAATAATAATCGTTTGTTAAATTTGTCATGAGAGTAGCGAATCTACTAAGTAAAAAGAGTGGGAACCTTAATAAGTTAGCTTAATTAATGGAGATGATCGAGGAAAGATACATGGAATTAAATACTTATTAGGACCTATACATAATTGAAAGTAAGACTTAAGCGTCATGAGGATTGCATAAAACAAATGAAGCGTCCAGTCATGAAGTGGGTTCGTGATAGGAGTGTGTCAGAGGGCACACATGTTTGGATATGATTGCTTATCATTTTTTGTCAATTGTAATAATTGTGACTGGGTCGCACGTGTTCGGTAACGATGAACAATGTTGATACGATGATGCACTTCAATCAACGATCAAGGCATATGCGATGTGTGGTTGCAAAGATAATGTGGATCATGTGGGATATCCGATTGTATTCTTTACTTTATGAAACACGTGACTAGGAAGAGATGACTGTGTTCATTATTGGAGAGGAGATCGTCATGAAAGAATTTGTGATGTGTGAAAGCATTGTCTCATACCGTGGTAACAAAATCCACAATGATCCATGAGACAATCCTGGTGGGAAGTGTTGTTGAAGAGTTAGTCATCAAAGCAAGGATGACCACAAAGTGGTGTCTGATAAATGATTGCATGGCATCATTGTCCTGAGGGGTGCGGCGCTAAGTCATGACGTTAGATCGCATGGGCCAACTAGATAACCCCAACATAATATGCAAACCATCATTAGTTAGTGAGAGCTTACCATATGTCATGGCAAAAGTGTACTCCCAATAGTCATCCAGCTTAAAATAATGTAAGTACACTGAGGTTTTGGAGTTCTAGTGGTAGCATACCTAAGTATCAAAAGCATTTGAGTTAATTTGGATGAGGAAACGAGTGGGACTGAGAAAGTGTCTCGAGTATCTTTGTGATTTGTCTATGGTGTGTTGTATTTGACCTGAGGGTCATTTGTTTAATGGTTTTATACAGAGGATGAAAGTTCACCCATGCAACCAACATTTTTCAGATGGAACCAGTGATGCAATTTGACTATCGAGGATGGAATGAAAAGGCTACGATAACACCATGGACGAGGATGGCTTGATTAGTACTAGAATGACCTTCTGAGGAGGTCTGTTGGGAAAAAACACACACTCATATCTTTATTACTCAAAAATCACACAACCAAGAATAAGAGATAACACAATAAGAGAAATAAAAAAGGATCACAATCTTGTTTAACGTGGTTCGAGCCCTCACTCCTAGATCCACAACCTTAACCTCAATTTGTTTAACGTGATTCAAACCCTCATCCCTACATTCATGATCTCCTCACAACAAGTTTTTTCGACAAACTGGACAAACTTATAAATCTTCCTTCAACATGACTCTCTCTCACCAAGAGTGGTGGCCCCCTCTTCAGGCTGGATAATTATTCTCATATTAAGAATCTCTATATATAGACCTAGCATCATAATCTTAAAAGAGGAAATAAATATCTAATTTATAGAATATATCTTTAATTCTAAAGAATATCCTAGTAATAAGACAATATCCTTTTTAAAATCTAAACAATATCCAAGAGATTTGAAATTATAACTTTGAATTGTTTCCCAGCAAGGCCTTTAGAGCTTGGAGTAGGTATATAAGGGTTGGTTTATCGTCGAGTCACTGCTCTGAGTCTTAGTGTTCCTTGTACAAAAAGGGTAAACTAGGCTTTTACTTTATGCTGATCCTTTTGGATGTGTCTCAAGTGTGTTTATGTATTCTTTTCAAAGATATAAACATTTATATGTACTTGTAGAGCATATGGTTTTAATAAGGAAATTGAGGTTTAAAGAAAACCTTTGGTAGTTTATTTGTATTAATGAAAATCAAACATTGTAAAAAATGAAATGTTTCTTGATTTGTGAATATCTTTGTCTAATGAAGGATTTGGGAATTGCATATCAAAGGTTTAATTAAGTTGTAATAGATTTTGTGGGAATCGAAGGTTTGGTTAAGCAAATGGTTTTGAACTAAATATTGATCAATTGTATGGATATTTTATTAAAAGAAATTTAGAAGAGCTAAAGATGATAAGTCTTTTAGGAAGTTTATGCGATGTGGTTACATTTGGAAGTTATAAAAAGTAAAACGTACTATCATGTGCTTTGAAGGATATTTTTGATGATTCAAGTTTTTAATTCACTCGTTAATTTCAAAAAACACCTAAAATTCCTTTATAGAATTAAGGATGTTACATCACACGGCGTCGATGGTAATGAAGGTGACCTTAAAGACATGGTAGTCAACGAGGTCTTAACGGGGAAAGAGGGTGTCATAGGGTTAAGGGGAAGCATTGAGAGATGGGGGGACTACGAGATTCATTTGTAGAGAGAGGAAACGACTGAGGGTTTGAAGGGATGTGGTGGCGTGGGTGAGGTTGGAGTTGTAGTCAAAGATCTAGCCGTCGTGGGCGATCTAGATGGTACCAGAGACAATGATGGTGGTAGTGATTGACATCGTCGCTGGTGTTAGTTCCGCCATGATGGCAAAGCTCGTGTTGATGGGTTTGAACTTTAAATTATTTTTTATTTGTGTTGATGGAAAGTTACATAAAAAATTAAAAGGAGATAAGGGAGAAAGAGGGGGGTTTCTTCATTCTTGAACTCTATAAATTGTTAACAGAATTTGAAGAAAATGTGACTCTATTGATTTTTATTTTGGATCTATTAACTATATAAATTTTGTTCCTAGGATTGATTTTGGAGGATATGGAGCTTATTTTCTTATGTTGAGGGAAACAATTTCTAACATTTTTTTTACACCACAGAAAATGTAAGAAAATAATATACTAATATCAATAGTACCGTATACGCAGTTAACAATGGATTTGGACAGAAATGACCAAAATACTAGATCGAAAAAAATATGGGGATGAAGACCAGCCTTGGAAAAGTTAAAGGATCAAAATCATAAAAGTGAAATACTTCAACGACCAAAAACATAGTTTACTCTATTTTTAATATTTAAATTTTATAATAAATGTGTATATTTTTATTTTTGTCTTGGGTCAGAGACCATTAATGCATGTCCTCGAATCCGCTCGACCAGGGACTAATTCCGCTTGTGATACATGGCTATTGTCGGTATAGCTAACAATATAAATTATATTTTAGATTTTCAATAAACAATTTATATTGTGATGTAAGGATATTTTAAGAAAAATTGGAATTCAATTTAGAAATAAATATAAAAATAATAGATTGAAAAAGATAAGCTGTTAAGAAAATTAAGTATAAAAATAAAGACAAAAGAAGTCTATTATTTTTTTTTATTTCTAAACTGTATTTTATTATTTTTACAATAAAATTTGCATAGCTACAATAATCTTTTTTTTAAGATAAGTTAGGGTAAGGATGAAGGTGTAAGCGTTGGTGCTAGGGTTTTTAATGACAATGCAATGAACCATTGTACCAAAAAGTGAAGTTCAAATAGGGTCAACAATCTTTTGAGAAGAAAATGATGTTCGGAAGGAGTTGTTAGTAGTTTGTCATACAAAGATTCCTTACCTATACATTCGGGGAATACAACACCAGAGTGGGAAACCAAACAAAAGCTTTTGCCAAGGAAGATTTACTTGAGAACATATGGTACAAAAACCTACCAAAAGCAAGATATTAATCATGGGAGTGAGTACGATTCATGTCTCGAGATAAGTGTGTCAAATGAAGAACTTGGTAACTAGAGTTTCTTATGGAAAAATGCACTCATTGTGAACATTTTAGGAAAGAGAACTTCAAATCACTAGAAGCAAAGTTACATAAAGTTGATGATAAAATGTGCATTATTGATCTTATGTGGTGCAATCCACATTGCCTAAAGACTCAAGCATGCATTGTATGATGGATCATGGATGCTTGTAGATCACTACCTTCTGGTTTATAGATGTACTTTTTTTTTCAAATGTTGTGGAGGAGCGAAAGGTCATAATTTAGGTTTGTATCCCTAAACTTCCATTAGAAATCTATAATGATACATTTTTACGGAGAGTTGGGTATCGTACTTAAATTAAATTCACATATTGACTTCAATCCATTCTAGAGGTCATTATGCAAGATTTTGTGTGGAGATGGATTTGACAAAGAAGTTGATGCCATCCATTAATGTTTGTGGGATTACTATGCCTCTCAAATATGAAGGGTCATATCTTCTCTGCTATAGATGTTGTAAATATGACCATTAACAAGAAATATGTTGCAAAACCATGCCACATTACCTTTCGACGATGCAAACATAGTAGTAGGACACGAAGGTAGGAGGACGAAGTAAAGGTAAAGCTGCCACATGTGGAATCAAATAAAGGAAAGTTTGTGTTTGTTGACTCAGGATAATAAGACAAAAAATTAAGAAAAAAATTGTAATGTATGTGAGATATAAGAACCTTAGATGCTAGTAAAAAAATTAAATCGTAAGAAGAACCAAGTTGTTATTTTAAGAGAAGATTAAGTAATTGATGATAGATATAATTTGAATGCAGTTCCTATAAATAAGGAAAATATGGTATCTAGTTATTTTTCCTTAATTTACGGAGATTATGTAGAGGTTTTGGAAGGTGGAATCAATATAGAGATTGTAACAAAAAATGATGATGGGAACAAAAAGAGTAAGATAATAATAAGGAGACAGTGGGCCCTAAGGTAATTGTCACCGATTTGAGTAGTGTGCATCGGGTTAAGGAGAAATTGATGGTTATGCATGACATATCATTCAAACCACATGCAAATAATTATGTTAGTATGGCCACATATGGTATACTTTACGTGCAATAAACATGGTCATTGACGAGAAATGTGTCGCAAAAATAGGCCACATTCACCTTCTAGGGCAGTTCAAACATAGTAGTAGGAGACAAAGATAATAGTGATCCAATGAGGGTAGAGCCACCACATGAGGAGCCTAGCTAAGAAGGAAAGGGTCCCACTGACTAAATTTGTGTTGTTGACTTAGAACATTTCTAATGAGAGCATTTATACGAGTTGTTTAAATTTAAGCTGCCTTATTTAAGGTTTTTTTCCACTATAGCATATGACGTGAAATTGTTTATATAAACAATCGTTACTTAACAACATTATACTATAAATAACATTTTTCAAGTATTGCAGGATCTACAAACTTAATTTAAGCACTTACTTTAACAATCTTCATAATGGTGTAAATTTTTATTTAAAATGCTTAAATTTATATGAAATGACTTTATGATGGGAAGAGAATATCTTTTTTTTTATTTATTTATTACTATATGGGGGTGGATTTTATTTTTTTTTTAACCTAAAACAGGCGTAACACAAATTACGACTTGTATATTTTATAATTTTTTTAAATTGAAGTAGTAAAAAATTTTACAACTCCGGTATATTTTATTTTACATACGAATTTAAAGTCGTAAAAAGTTTTCCGACTTCAAAATCAAAATGTTTTTTTTTTAATATTAAGACTTCAAAGTCATAAATATTTTTACGACTTTGAAGTCGTGATGTGCTATTATTTTTTTCAAAAGAAAAAATTTGGTAAATTTTGTTTTTTTTAAAAATTGGTAAAATTTGTTTTTATTATAAATTTTAAATAATTTTTAATTTAATTATTTAATAAATAAATGTAGAAAATATTTTAAATAAAATAATATATTAAAAATTAGTTATACCAAAAATTAGGAAAATATATTAAATAAAAAAATATTAAAAATATATAAAATACTAAATAAAAACATATAAAAATAATTCCAAATATTAAATCAAACTAAAAAAAATTAAAAATATATTTATTTGTAAATATTTAAATTAAAAAATACTAAGCATTTTTAAATTATGTTTTCAATTATATATCAATGATATAAAGATTGGTGTAAAAATATTTTACAATTTTTATTTAATATATTTTATAAATTTTTTATATGATTTTATTTAATATTTTCTTGATTTTTGGTATATCTAGTTTTTAATGTATTTTATATATTTTTCTACATTTATATATTAAATAATTAAATTAAAAATTATATACAAATTGAAAAAACAAATTTTATGAAATTCTTAAAAAAATTCCAATTTTTTTATAAAAAACAAATTTTACCAGTTTTTTATAAAAAAAAAAGCATCACAATTTCAAAGTGTAAAAATATTTACACTTTGAACTCATAATATTTAAAAGAAAAACATTTTTACTTTAAAATTGAAAAAAGTTTTACGGCTTTAAAGTTGTATGTTAAAAAAATTATAATAGAGTCGTAAAAGTTTTTACAACTTTAGTTTCAAAAAATATACAAGCTATAGTATGTGTTATAACTTCTAACTCAGAAGTCGTAATATCGGTTACGATTTACTCTCTTTTAGGTAAAAATTTAAAATATATCTCTAAATGATGATAACAAAAAATTAATACTTCCTTCCCATCATAAAGTTATATGAAATTGTAAGACACAAAATTAAGATAAACAACTATAAATTAGACATGCTTTTAGAAAATAGATCTCGTCTGAATAGCATTCTTAAAATAAGGAAAATATATACAGAATCATGCTACTCTACCTTGAGTTACGAGTTATGACAATCGTGGGGAGGTTTGGGAGGTGGAATAAATATAGAGATTATAACAAAAAATGAAGATAGGAAGAAATATAACCAATATATTAATGAGGAGTCAATGGGATTAAAGGCAATTATTACCAATTTGAGTAATATGCATCAGGTTAAATAAAAAGTGGTGGTTATGTGTGGCAAATCATTCAAACCGCACGCAAATAATCATGTTATTAGGAGGAAAAGTTAGCCAACGACGGGTTTACAGGGGACTAGCAAGGGCTTTAGCCCTCCTTCCCTCAACACTTCTTCATACATAATAAGGTTTGAATACAAAGATTATTTACCTTGTGTTTATTGTTTCTTACATTTTTAAGCATCACCCCAATTCTTCCAACATTTGTTTTTTTTTATAAATAAAAGTCCACCAAGCCCTTTCTTATTTAACCCAAACTGAACGATCGGCCCAATGAAAATTTTGCTAAATAAAAGTAGACCATTATAATATAATTGAATGTAAATTTATTTATTGATGTACTTTATGTTTTAAACGAATAAACTATAAATCTTATTATAATTATAATTATTTTGAATTTAAATTTTTTAATTTTTAAATTAATTAAAAACAATAATTGCAACTGTTTTAGAATTTCAGATTTAAATATTTTTTAAAATTCAAATAAAATATAAAACAAAATATTTATGACATTAAGTACTAATAAAATAATGCATATTTTTTAAAAACATCATTTATAAAAAGATTAAATATTTAAATAAATATAAACGAATAGAAAAATAAAACTCAATCCTCCTTCAATCAATTTCTAGATCTGTCCCTGAAGTTAGCTATTAAAAATCTTAGTGAGGGCTAAGAAATAGGGACCAAGTCAAAACAAAGTTCAATTATACCCAACATTACAAAAGAATCCATGACAAATAACGATGAAAAGATGATGAGGCAAAAAAAGTAGGATGATAAAAAGCTCTACATAATGTGGACTACGGGCAAGGGAAAAAGGTAAAAGGATATGGTGTAAGGATTTTTCCAACTCTATCATCAAGAAATATCAAGATGAGGGTTTAAGCATTTGAAAAATCCACCCTAACACAATATTGCGCATGGAGTGGGTTTGTCGATGATAAGTACACCAAATAGTAATATGGTTGATGCCTAATCTTGAACAAGGTTGTTTTTGGTCAATCTTGAACAAGGTTAATTTCCACCTCATTTGGGCTGACTTTGGCCGATCTTAGCATTATCTGTCTTCGGTCGACCTTTGTTTTCCCTTCAAGTTAAGTTGTTTTCAGTCGAGACTATTTTTGGTTAACCTTGACCCCTGTCGATTTTTAGTAATTTCAACCAAGTTTGTTCTTGGCCGACCTCAACCCACATTATTTTTGCTTGACCTCTATTAGGATTGTTTTTGACTGACGTAAGCCCAAGCTATTTTTGATTGACCTCGATCAAGACTATTTTTGGCCTACCTCAATCGAGATTGTTTTCATCCAACCTCGCCCGGAGTATTAAAAAATGGTTAAATTACAATTTTGGCCCTTATAATTTATAATCCACGAGTTTGGTCATCTTGTTTTTTTAGTCATCCAACCTAGCCTAAAAAAAGGTCAAAATATTAAAACTTGAGGCCCATGGGTCATCCCTAGCCCACAAGGCTTTGTGAGCATTTTGTCCCTATAGCCTTTTTTTGGCCTTAGCCCACGTGGTTGTTGATTAAAGTTTACCAATTGACCAAGTTTGAATTTTAAATGCTAAAGGAAACATGGAGAGCATGAACACCAACACCAAGAAAGGAGAGAAAAGGGCATAGGGAAGTGTGTACAACAACATAAGGAAAGAGAAAAGTGTGTCTAGAAGCATATGAAAGCATGAAACAATAGCAAACATGAGCATGGGAACTGGTAAGCTTAAAAATTGATTGTCAAAAAGTCAACAAGTCACTTATTAATGTTAAAACTGACCTAGTTAGATCGGTTTTTACAAGTTTGAATACATAATTGATCGAATAACAAGATCATACTCGTCAGGTGATCCACTTCTGAGTCATTTGGTTCGATCGACCTGTCCAAGCCGAGTTTGATAACATTGTTCCTTAAAGATCTAACTATTGTGTTTTAGTTCTCTTTTTGCTACTTTTCTTCTATCTTTTATTTTTCACTCCTGTAGCAAAAAAACACTTCTTCAAGAGTATAGTTGTCAATTTGGCCTGACACACATGTGCAAGGGCCAAAAACTACTTTCAGAAATGCCCACAAAGCCTTGTGGGTTAGGATCAACTCATGGGCCTTAAGTTTTAATATTTTGACCTATTTTTTCTAATAATCAAGGAGAGGTCGGGTGAAAATAACCTCAATCAAGGTAGGACAAAAGACAACTTTGGTCTTGGCCGATCAAAAATAGTCTTGACCAATGTCAATTGAACATTTTCCCTACCAAAGTCAGATGAAAAACATTGTAGGCCAAAGTTAGCCAAAAGCGACCTTGGCCGAAGCCAGTCGAAAATGACCAAGGCCAAAGTCTACTAAATTTAGTACTCATCGGGGTTAACTGAAAACAACATCGGCAGAGGTCAGCTAGAAATAGTATATGGACAAAAGTTTGAATCTTATTTATTTATTTATTGGGTTTTTAGGGACTAAAGACAATTTTCAAAATGTTTAGGGAGCTTGAAGGTCAAATTTTTGTTCATGGACTAAAAAACTAATTTTAAAAAACTTTAGGGATGAAAAAATGTAGTTAACCCTTTTTTAACTATTATTTTTGTAAAAGAGAATATGCAAAGTAATATAATTCATTATGATTTAATATATTTTTGGAACATGATTAGGAGATTTTGCATAAAATATAGTTAATGTAAATGATATATTTTTGTTATAAATTCATGATTTTTTTATGAAACATGAAATTGATTAATTTTTGTTTGAAGCATGATCAAATATTAAATGTGAGTACTTTTTCAATAAAAATATAAATTGTAATTTGTCACATTATATATTTTTTTCATCAAAAGACTCAATCTTGTTAATCACCTATCACGAGGCTCGAATTTGAGGGTTGTTCAAAGGGATTATCTCACTAGGTCTCATGATTAAAGGGACCCCAAAATAAATTAACTTGAGAAAGAACTAGTTTTTGTACTCGTGCGGACGTACGGGTAAGCCGTACCGTTAAATGCATGAGTTGATCTAATGTAAAACTTCGTTAAAGAAAACCAAAAATAATCAGATTGTATAATGTGAAATATGAAATTAGATTGGAATATGTAATATAATTGTATACATTTAGTTGTAATTGTGTAGAAATTAATAAATGAGAAACAAACTAATAAGATTGGAATATGTAATATACTTATAATGCTATCTATTTAGCTTATAAGTTCACAAAACCAAAGCAAAACTTCAATCGAAAATTCACCAAAAAAAGTTTTAAACAAAGTTTAGAGAATAATAGAGTATGATGAACTTAATTTAGAGTTAATGAATCCACAATATTCCTTATCAAAATCATAGAAGTATCATTTTGTTGGTAACCTTTTTGAGTGTTGCAGTCGACGTTCAAGACAATAGTCTTACCAACATCTTCCTCAACGTTAATCATTTGAGCATCATTTGAATTTGTTTCTTCGTCAACATTACATCTCGTATCTCTAGTGAGTGAAAATTTGATTACATCTCCAAGCATTGCTGCTTCTACAAAGCTTCAAGTCCCTCAACATAGCTAATTGTGAAACCCCATTAGAAAGCTAATGTGCTTTACACCAAATAGACACCAAATGCCTGCTACCCCAAATCATTATTCAAAGATAACCCAACTACCTAAAGAAATTTGACCTAAGTGAACAATTAATTACCTTGGCAGACTTAACACCCTGCTTCCTAGCAGTGAATGATGTACTATTCCTATAACTCAACCTGAAGATACTTTTCAACCATAGGTTCAATAACATATCTCCCCATAATGTAATTTAGAAAGAATTATAATTGTTTGTCAGTTTCATTACCTCAAATTGCAAACCAACTAAACCCCTTCCTTGTGTTAAGTTGTGAATAATGTACCATTCCTATAACTCAACCTGAAGAGAACCACACAGTAGCATACCATTCAGAACAAAAAAATAAAAAGAAGAGTTATTTCAAGTTTGCTTTCATCATCCACCAAATCCAACCCAACAACCTAAAAAAGTGTTAGAGAATTAATACTATACAATACTGGAATAAGATAATGTCTGGTTCAGCTTAAACTTAGAAAAAGAATTGCTTTTTCTTTGAGCTTTGTGTGGGAGCTTTTGGAAAATAAGCAATTGTTTATCTAGGATTAAGCTGAACAAAACATTATGATGAGGACCAATCTAAAGACACTTCATCTTTGGAGGACTAAAATAGGTTGTTTTTACTGTAAAAAGTCAACATAGATGAATAACACACCAATTTCAGGAAAACATGGAGCTGAGGATGTGAATCTGGGTTAACAGTGACATCATAAAATGGAATGAAAATATTGTCAAGCATGTTCTGGAATGATGTCACTAATCCCATTTCTTTGTACACATTGTACAATCGTGGAAGCTGCAAGACATTGATAAAAACTACCATCAATTGCTAACATTATACAATTAGCTGAGCAAATTTAGCCATAAATGGAAAACAGGAAAAGCTCCCTGAATTCTTATTATTTAGCAGTCCCAAAATAATTTGTAGATTGGGAGAAATAATAAAGTGTTATCATATAATCATGAGAAATAAAACCAATCTGTGTTCTAAACAAATAATTAGAGAAATAAAACCAAAATAATTTACTTTCAGGAATTTTCACAGTTGGATTCTGATTCACAGGGTAGTTTGTATAAGAAAATGGATTAGATGACTTTGAGAAGCCATCAGCACCCCGTATAAAAATAGTTGTCCTGGAAGCAACAACATAGTTGAGTCTGATGATAACAAAGGTTTAAATGGAATGTTTTCAGCATTACCTGTTCATGCACAATAAATCACCAGATTCTTTCTCGTAGCTTTTTGTTTCAATCTACAAAATTTCTACTTTACCTGAACTTAAAGAAATGACATCCAATCTTTAAGGAGCAAAAAAAGTAGAGAAAAAGTATTAGAAATAAAAAAAAAGAGACGAATATTGATTATTTTGAAAAAGTATTAGAGCTCATAGACATATCAACTTCAAAGGCATGCAATACCCTTTGCCCAATAGCATCATATTAAAATGAGAAAAGTATTAGAAATAAATTGATCAATGCACTTTTTAACCAATAATGAAGTCAACATTAATCACGATGAAAAAGTATTAGAAAATATTGTCAAACATGTTCTGGAATGATGTCACTAATCCCATTTCTTTGTACACATTGTAAAATCGTGGAAGTTGCAAGACATTGATAAGAACTACCATCAATTGCTAACACTATACAATTACCTGAGCAAATTAAGCCATAAATGGAAAGAAGGAAAAGCTCCCCGAATTCTTATTATTTAGTAGTCCCAAAATAATTTGTAGATTCAGAGAAATAATAAATTGTTACCATATAATCACGAGAAATAAAACCTATATGTGTTCTGAACAAATAATTAGAGAAATAAAACCAAAATAATTTACTTTCAGGAATTTTCACAGCTGGATTCTGGTTCACAGGGTAGTTTGTATAAGAAAATGGCTTAGATGACTTTGAGAAGCCACCAACACCTCGTATAAAAACAATTGTCCTACAAGCAACAACATAGTTGAGTATAAAAACACTTTGCATAAGAACATTACAATCTTTGGGAAGGGGGTCAAAAGACGAATGTAAGGAAAAATAAGAGCATTATTTGTGCATGTCGTGAACTAAATTATGAGTCAAGGAACCATTTCACATATCATGTCTACAATACAAGTAATCAATTGCTTAAAAGATTTCTCCTAATAAAATATTTTTCCAGCAGGTTTTGACAAGTCCTCTTTAGACATTCACTGCTTAGGTTGGAACTAAATGCAAGGAATGACTTTATTAGTTTACCTCATATATTCCTTAGTTGAATTTCCCTAATCTCTTGTTAATTTCAGAAAAAAAAGGCAGAGTGTCATAGGTGTATGCATATTGTCATGATTCTCTTTAAATTTTCTCGTCTAGCATAGCACTTGATAGAATCAGCCAGAGCATCATTAAAGAATCCTGAATGCAAGAGACAACAACAATGATGCTACTTGAGAAATTGAAATGAAACTAAAAGTCAAACATTATATCATAGAAAAGGAAAAATGAGATTACATATCATGTTGAAGAGAAAATGCAATGGGCAGTCACTCACAAAGATGCAGGACTTCGTTATCATGAAAGGGTTAAAGTTGATGGGAGCTTCTTCCAAAAAATGTTCCACAAAGTGGAGTAAAAATAGGCCACAATCATATAAATTTTCCTGCTGAGATATTTGAAATAGAAAATAAAGGAAAAACAAAAGTCAACAAAAAGTTGCATTGGATTCCTTATATTATATGGAGAGAGACTACCTCAAGTGAGATGAATCTTAGATGTTAAAATTTAGAAGAAACATCCTCCACCATATTATTGTCCCTCTTTTTCCATTCTTCACATAGGTAACTTCCATTTAAAAATATATAAAAGAAAGCATTGTCAGATTCAGTACAATGACAAAAAATAGATGAATTTTGCTAAAACAAATTTTTGTAGTGGCTATCAAAAATCAAAATTCCTGTGAAGAATGGAAGGATGGCATTGTTATAATTGTTTATGTGAAATGAATAAAAATCAATAGAAAAACAAAGAAGAATTAAACAAAAATATTGAGAGAGAAGGCATCAAATTTTATAAGGAACGATGTTTTTCTCATTGTTAATTTTTCACCAAATAAAATTATAGCATATAGTCTAAAAGACTCTGTTACATGACCAAAATTTATACCTCTGGGATATTATGCAAAGCAATGGCCAGGGAAATGTTAAGACCAATATGAATGCCCTGTTAAAAGAAGCATGACATGATAATCAAATTGAAGTGCATTAACAAAAATATATCATTAGATAATATACAAGTAATATTCACCAATTAACAATAGAAGCCGCGAATCCATATGCATGTAATTGTGAATTTGGATATTATAAATGACTTTTCATTCAAAAACTCTAACATGTTATACCTAAAATTTGGACAGAAGGGGTACCTTCACGGATCCAAGGTACATTGCAATTCCTTCTGGAAAATTATGCTGTAACATCCTCAAAATTATATCTTGAGTTTATATTTATGATTAAATTATGGAAGTATGATAATAGTTGGATACAAAAATATAAAATTTATTTGAACATAAATACTCTAAAAGAATTTACGTGAAATAGCCATAGAATAAGCATATCTAAGTAAATTAATAGAAAGAAAATTTGGTAAACCAAAGTCAAAGCAAAGTCAATGTAAAGTCAATAAAGTGATTGAGACAAAATTAAAAACAAGATTCTTGAACAATCTTGAATGATCATCAACGTGGAAGCCTAGGGACTTAAAAGTGAAGAAAGATCTTCAGCCAAGCTCCACGTAGCTTAAAAAAATAAAAATCTAGTACGCAAGATAAGGTTTAGGCATAATATCTCCAATGAAATGATTACCTAGCTAAAACCTAACTAAACTAACTTCTAAAATCAGTTTTAACCCAACTAAAACCCTTAAATCTGAACCAGTTAAAGTAGTATAAATAGCCTTGGCATTCAAAAATTTCTGCACGTAAATTTCAGCTCCAGAATCTATCATACTACCACTCATTCTTTGCATTAAGCCTTTTATTTTCTACCACCTTTGCTTATTTTAATCGTGCCATCTTTATACCACCTCACCTATTAGTTATTTTCTTTTTCAATATCTCATTTCCTAGAGTATTTTCCCAAGGAAGACAGCCCTTACTTCATTCCTTTTCAAGAATCAAACTCACTTGAGGTAGGCTAGGCTTCAATTTTTAGTTAAGAATTTTGGACTAATTTACATGCTTAAATGTAAAGATTTATGGTTACTTTTTAGGCTGGAAATTCATGTTATTTGAAGGTTATTTTATGACATGGAAACATTGATTTTAACCATAGGATAAGTGATGATTTATAAGTTGAAATATTAGTGATATTGGGAATCACATTTGATGATTTTTAGAAGTAGAGGTTGAATGATATGTAGACAAATGATTCAAATGCTTGAGTAATTAAATTTGAGGATGAAGTAGTAAGGTGGTCAGTGATGAATTCCCTATTTGCGAAAATATCATCCAGGTTACACTCAACCCGGCCATCCAGGCTACACTCACCCCGGCCATCCAGGCTACAAACATCCTGACCATAACCATCCTTGTTACAATCATCCCGATTTTTTTCCCACCACTCCAGATAGCCCTCTATCATTAAGTGAAAGGAGATTAAGATGCATGCTAGGTTATGATATTTTCTTGTGAAAGTTTAAAGGAATTAGAAATTATTTGAAAGATATATTGTGGTTTGATGGTTTAGTTTTGCCTACTGAATAATTTTATTTCTCACTAGATTTATTTCATGTTTTATTTATAGATGGCCTCAATCATCGTATTCCTTGATGCGCTAGATCTGGGGTGGTACATCGATGAGGAGAGAAACTGTTATGTCGTAACCATGCATCCAGTTATACATGCATATATTTATTTTGGCACTCATTTTCCAGTTTCTATACTTAACAGACTATTTAATCCTAATGACCCGTTCCTACAGTTTGCTCCTGTCTATCCAAACCCAAACACGAAACCAATTAGCTTGGTCAGCGAAGAAGAGAGCATTGGAGAAATCTTCTAAAATGAAGACATGAGTTGGAGGTTTTGTACATAAATAATAATCCTAACTAGTGTGCCTGAGGTGTTTTCTAGTAGCTAAGGTCTATGGTGTATTAAACGTGAAGTGACCAAAGGAAAAGATCTATGTAAAAATGGACAGTGATTACTTAAATATATATCAGTTTAACAAATTCTATAACTTCTAAAATTTATACTTTTTATAATTTTATACTAGGATCCATTCAGTAAAAATAAAATAGTAATTATCTAACAATTCTTAAAAATTTAACCCAAATAACAAGATAATATTTAGAATAAATTTAGCTCGTTACAGTTTTGGTATCAGAGCAGTTCATCATATTAGAACCTAAGGGGAATGGACTAACTATGCTTTTCTGTGTACTTTGAGTGTAAATGTTTATTGTGATTGTTTGTGTTTGTTGAATTCTAACGCACTTTACTTTATATTGAGCCTGATCACCTCAGTATTTTGTGAAAGTGAATAGGAATTCATGGCTACTAGAAGAACAAGAGGAAGAACAACAACACAAGCTGGTGGCAATAGTGAGGAAATAAATATTCTTCATGAAATGCTAGAAGCTATGCAAGAACAAGCAACTGCAGCAAGTCAACAAGCTGCTGCAGCTACTCAAATGATGCCGCAACTGAACCATAATAATAATAATAATAATAATAATAATAATAATAATAATAATAACAATAATTCTAGGCAAGATAATAATAGGAGGCAGGTAACTGATATAGAATATCATAAGTTTGTTGAGTTTAGGAAGTCTAATCCACCAGTCTTTAAGGGAACCTTTAATCCAGACATGGCTGAAGAATGGGTTAGAGAAATAGAAATGATATTTACTGTGCTAGATTGTTTTGATTAATAGAAAGTAACTTATGCTACATATATGTTACAATCTGATGCTGAGTATTTGTGGAATAGTCACAAGCAAATTCTGGCAGGCAATGGAGTAAAGATTTCATGGGAGGTGTTTAAGACAACATTCTATGGTAAGTATTTTCTCATATTAGTGAGGAGTGCTAAGGAGCTCGAATTTCTTAGGCTTGAACAAGGTAGTAGTAGTGTGTCTGAATATATTGCTAAATTTGAAGAGTTAATTAAGTTTTCATCCACATATCAGTATAACCCTGATGAGCATTGGAAGTGTATGAAGTTTGAAGGGGGACTAAGGAAAGATATGTTGGAAGTAGTGGGACCCCTAGAAATTAGGGAATTTGGTGTTCTGATAAAAAAGTGTAGAATAATAAAAGAATATAAAAGGAGATCTTCTGAGAAAAAAGAGTCAAGTAATAATTTTAGGAAGAAATTGGGACCCCAGCCTTTTAAATTTAAGAATAATTTCAGCAAAGGAAATTTCAGGCAGGGCAAAGTTCAGGCAGGGAGTGTAAAAAATGTCACAAGATCCATGGAGATAGGCCATGCCCTATAGCTCAACTCACTTGTTTCCAGTGTGGAAAGACAGGACATCTGTCAGAACACTGTTGCAGGAATATTCAGTGTTACAGATGTGGAAAGATGGGACACTATGCTAGCAATTGCAGAGTTGAGAAACCCCAATACACCTCACGTCCTCAACAGAATGGAAGGGTTTTTACCATGAATGCATAAGAGGCATCTCAATCCGAAAATCTCATCGAGGGTAAGTACAGAATTAAAAATAAAATTTTAACTGTATTATATGATTCAGGTGCTACTCATTCTTTCATTTCTTATGACACTGCTATACAGTTAGGATTACCTTTATCTCAATTACCTTATGATCTTTTAGTTTCCACTTCTATTGATAAACCTATTACTACCTGTCAAATCTGTCTTAATTGTGCTTTTCAAATTGATCATAAATCTTTTTCTGCAAATTTGATTTGTCTTCCTTTGACTGGATTTAGTGTAATTTTGGGCATGGACGTGTTGTTGGACTATTCAAATAAAACTATTGTTTTACCTTCAGAAATTTCAGAAAACAGTCAAACCTAGTGTCTGTATTTGAACTCCATTGCTTCCTGTTCCAGTAAAAATGAAATTCAAGGGTATGTTCTTTTATCAGCTAGTGTAACTAAGTCAATTGATGAACTCTCTAATATAATCGTGGTAAGGGAATATCCAGATGTATTTCCTGATGAGATACCAGGGATATCTCCAGAAAGGGAAATAGAATTTTCTATTGACTTAATTCCTGGATCTGGACCAATATCCATGGCACCTTATAGGATGTCCCCTTTAGAATTGGAAGAATTGAAAAAGCAACTAAAGGAGTTGGAGAAGAAATTTATTAGATTTAGTGTTTCACCCTGGGGAGCTCCAGTTTTGCTAGTGAAAAAAAAAGGATGGGGGAATGAGGCTTTGTACGTGTAGATTATAGGCAGCTTAATAAGATAACTATTCCGTTTTACTTCTAGGTTTTGGGGCACATTACAAAAAGCATTTGGAACTAAGTTATGCTTGAGTATTGCTTATCATCCCCAAACAGATGGACAAACAGAAAGAACCATACAAACCCTAGAAGACATGTTGAGAGCTTGAGCGATAGACCAACAGGGTTCTTGGGAGAAATATTTGCCATTAGCAGAGTTTGCCTACAATAATAGCCATCATACAAGCATAAGAATGGCTCTATTTGAAGCTCTGTATGGTAGAAAATGTCAATCTCCTTTATGTTGGTATGAATGTGGGGAAGCAAGTCTTTTGGATCCAGACCTGGTAACTTAAACCACTGAGCAAATATAGAAGATTAGAGAGAAATTGGTAATAGCTCAAAATAGGCAAAAACATTATGCTGATAAAAGAAGAAAACCTCTAGAATTTCAAGAAGGAGAACATATTTTTCTTCAAGTTACTCCACTTAAAGGAATAGGGCGAGCAATGAAGGTAAAAAAGTTGAGTCCTCGTTTTATCGGTCCTTTCCAAATTTTGAATAGAATAGGTACAGTAGCTTATCAAATAGCTTTACCACTAAATCTCTCCAACCTTCACAATGTTTTTCATGTCTCCCAACTTCGTAAATATATTTTTGACCCGAGTCATGTTTTAGAGTCTGAATCTATATAGTTAAAATATAATTTAACTATTAGCTTGCCCCCGACAAGAATTTTGGAAAGAGAAATAAGTCTGTATCATTGGTAAAAGTAGCATGGGGACAAGGACGTTTGGAAGAGTATACCTGAAAGTTAGAATCAGAGATGAGAAAAAAAGTATCCTGAATTGTTTATAGGTATTTACAAATTTTGAGGGCAAAATTTTTTTTTAGAGGGGGTGAAATGTAATATCTTCAAAATTATATCTTGAGTTTATATTTATGATTAAATTATGGAAGTATGATAATAGTTGGATACAAAAATATAAAATTTATTTGAACATAAATACTCTAAAAGAATTCACGTGAAACAACCATAGAATAAGCATATCTAAGTAAATTAATAGAAAGAAAATTTGGTAAACCAAAGTCAATGTGAAGTCAATAAAGTGATTGAGACAAAATTAAAAACAAGATTCTTGAAAAATCTTGAATGATCATCAACGTGGAAGCCTAGGGACTTAAGAGTGAAGAAAGATCTTCAGCCAAGCTCCACGTAGCTTAAACAAATAAAAATCTAGTACGTAAGATAAGGTTTAGGCATAATATCTCCAATTAAATAATTACCTACCTAAAACCTAACTAAACTAACTTCTAAAATCAGTTTTAACCCAACTAAAACCCTTAAATCTGAACCAGTTAAAGTAGTATAAATAGCCTTGGCATTCAAAAATTTCTGCACGTAAATTTCAGCTCCAGAATCTATCATACTACCGCTCACTCTTTACATTAAGCCTTTTATTTTCTACCACCTTTGCTTGTTTTAATCGTGCCATCTTTATACCACCTCACCTATCAATTATTTTCTTTTTCAATACCTCATTTCCTAGAGTATTTTCCCAAGGAAGACAACCCTTACTTCATTCCTTTTCAAGAATCAAACTCACTTGAGGTAGGCTAGGCTTCAATCTTTAGTTAAGAATTTTGGACTAATTTACATGCTTAAATGTAAAGATTTATGGTTACTATTTAGGCTGGAAATTCATGTTATTTGAAGGTTATTTTATGACATGGAAACATTGATTTTAACCATAGGATATGTGATAATTTATAAGTTGAAATATTAGTGATATTGGGAATCACATTTGATGATTTTTAGAAGTAGAGGTTGAACGGTATGTAGACAAATGGTTCAAATGCTTGAGTAATTAAATTTGAGGTTGAATTAGTAAGGTGGTCAGTGATGAATTGCCTATTTGCGGAAATATCATCCAGGCTACACTCAACCCGGCCATCCAGGCTACACTCAACCCGACCATCCAGGCTACACTCATCCCGGCCATCCAGGCTACAAACATCCCGGCCATAACCATCCCTGTTACAATCATCCCGATTTTTTTTCCCACCACTCCAGATAGCCCTCTATCATTAAGTGAAAGGAGATTAAGATGCATTCTAGGTTATGATCTTTTCTTGTGAAAGCTTAAAGGAATTAGAAATTATTTGAAAGATATATTGTGGTTTATTAGTTCTTCAGCTAACACATCATTATTTTTCATTGCATTTAGCCAAAAAGAAGGCACTCCTTTCTTTACACAAGTCACAAGCAAATTCCTATATTTGAGAATCGAAACAACATAAGAATAAGGTACCATTTCTATACTTAACACAAGAATATGGTGAAAGCAACATAACACAAGATGAAATGCAATATACAATAAAGATTATAAAACAAGGAAATAGAAATTTGGGTGAGACATTTTGTCAAACACTTCATAAGCAAAACACATTTTGTCAAACACCTCATGGAATGGTACAGGAGGCAACTTACCAGCTTGAATTTGTAATCAGTGATTAATACTGATTAATGTATAAGTTTATAAAGCAGAAATTTTACTCAACTTTCATGTACATCATGCTTCATTTATAAGAAAGTGACCACTAATAATAATAATTATTATCATAATAAGAAGTTTGGGAAAATAATCATGACTCAAACTCATATTTTGTGAGCCTTAGAACATTAAAAAGAAAAGTGGATCTTAGAGCACAAAAGGTAGTTCATACCTGATCTTCTAGCCTTTGTATCCATGGTTATCAAAATCGCGATTTAAATCGTAGAATCGTCCGATTTTACGATTCTAGTGAGCCTCCGCTAGTTAAATCGCATGTAGAATCATTTTCTGAGTAGAATCGGTAGACTCGGTGTAGACTCGATGTAGACTCGGTGGAATCGGTGTTGAATCACGAGTCTGGTTGCTATTCAACGATTCCGGGATTAACAGAGAAGCCATGGACGAAAATTCAAAAAAAGAGAAGCAAAAATTGGGGTTAACAGAGAAGAGAGAGTGGACAAAAACTACCAGCTGAAGGAGGATATATTTCGGTGAAAGAGGATAAGAGGTTTAGTTTAAACACACAATGCTTCACAATCACCATGCTTCACCTCATATGTTCTGTTTTTCTTTGAACGGCGCAACAGTAAAGAAGAAGAAGGGGAGAAAGAAGATGCAGCGGAAGAGAAGAACTTATTAGCGCACAATTAGGTCTTTTTTTTTTAATTTGGGCCAGGTCCATAACAAAATTACTTCCTACACCTCTTTTTTGCTTACATACACCTTCTGGCTCATTTTTTTTCGTATTTAGGTCATTTACTTTTTTTTTGTTTGAAGTAGACTCTTACGATTCTACGAGGCCTCCACTAGTCTACGTAGAATCGCGATTCTGACAACCTTGTTTGTATCTAATTGCAAGGCAACTTACCCACTTGAAGAAAGAAAGATGTGAGTGATATGTAAAAACAACATACCTGTCAGGTGGTGTCATCAGTTTGCATATCAGTCAAAATGGTGAAAGCAACATAACACAAGATGAAATGCAATATACAATAAAGATTATAAACAGGGCAATAGAAATTTGGGTGAGGCATTTTGTCAAACATTTCATAAGCAAAACACATTTTGTCAAACACCTCATGGAATGGTACAAGAGGCAATTTACCAGCTTCAATTTGTAATCAGTGATTAATATTGGGTTTAATGTATAAGCTCATAAAACAAAAATTTTACTCAACTTTCATGTACATCATGCTTCATTTATAAGAAAGTGACCACTAATAATAATTATTATTATCATAATAAGAAATTTGGCAAAATAATCATGACTCAAACTCATACTTTGTGAGCCTTAGAACATTTAAAAAAAAAGTTGATCTTAGAGCACAAAAGGTAGTTCATACTTGATTCCGTCGACTATTCCTTTCATCTGTAAACTGAGCAAAGGCACGTGAATCAAAACCAACAACATGCGTAACCTAAAAAAAAGATCAAATATGATGAACAATCTTCGATGTCTCAATTGGAAAATTTAAAATTGCCTCATAGATTCAAAAGCTGAAGGTGAAAAGGATGATAGAGTCAAGAGAGTAAGAAACGTGTGAAGGAAAAATAGTTGTTGAGCGATCAGCGGGAGAGTTGTTGCGAATTCATGTTAGACTTTTGGCAAGCATACCAATTTTTCGTTGTAAGTTACAGAATTTATAAAATATTGTCTCCACAGGGACTTGAGTTACTCAGTTAATTTAAATAAAAGTAACAGTTTAATAATTATGTACAACGAGTATGAGCAAAATTTTATGTGTTTTGTGAAAATAACGGAAAATAACTAAAAAGTACGGAAACTAATAAAATGAAATTAATTGAAGAGAACGTAGGATTGAGTTTCATCATTCATACCCTCAGTATTCAATTAATATTACCATGTATAAATCATTTTCCATCATTACTGATGCACGCATTAATTCACCCCGAATCAATCCCTTGCAATCGAGAATTCTAAGGATATTTACCGAATATCAATCCCTCGCATACGAAGTAAATAACCCAGCATTACAATCATAAATCGCGTGCTATTTGTAATCTAAACGTTATGCTCTATTCCTAGCAACGTAACGTAAAGAGTAACATCATTCAGTTCAAATCCTAAAAGCACTTTCCAGTTAAACTTAGAATCCAATTTCATGAAACTAGTGATAAAGTAGAATCAAACATTAAGAACAGAATGAAATCACTAGAATGAGTAGAAAAGATTCATACATAAATCAAATATCAAAAGAAATACATAAAGGTAAGAATATTACATCCAATCCTTAAGAGAAACTAACCAATCATGGTGTAGAGCAAGAGATCAACAGAAAACATGACGAAGGTAGCGATCCTCGGCCCGTTCCTGCGGAGTTTTCACTCTTTTTCTCTCTTCTCTCACCTCTCTCTAAGCCTTTTGGGTTGTTCCTCTCATTCTCTCCCTCCAAAATCATGCTTCCATCTTCACATTGCATGCCTATTTATAGGATTTGGTCACCTGCTTAAGCTCACTCACCCAGATGAGCAATTTGGCCTTGGTTCACTCGCTTGGGCGAGCTAATGCACTTTTTCTAGAATGTTCACTCGCCTGGCCGAGCAAAATGAACTGCTGCCACTCGCTTGGGCGAGTTAAAGACTTAATGTTGAAGGAAGCTACTCGCCTGGGCGAGCTCTGGGCCATTTTGGTTGCAGAAATTTCCTCTATTGCCCTTTTTGCCCTTTTGTGCTTGTCTTGCTTGCTTGGATGCTCCGGACATCATTGAAACATATCAAAATACAAAATATGATTGGACTAATCTTCCAAAATGTGAAAAACAACATTTATATAGTTACTAAATACAAATCAACTAGGTTGTAGGGGAAGTTTATAAGCAATTTTACTGATATCAAAAGATAAGTGTTAGCATTGTAAGCCTGAATTTAACTAAAATATGACACTTATCAATTCAGCGGAACAGTTGTTGACGATGACAACTGAGACATAGTTGGTGTTCATTGCAGAGAGAAAGGAAAAGAACGTTGAGAGAGCGTTGGGGGAGAAGCTTGAGTGAACCAGCTGAAGAGGCATGTGAGAAAGCTGAGGGTGACTGTGAGCGCAACACATCAGCAAAAATGCAATATATATATATATATATATATATAGAGAGAGAGAGAGAGAGAGAGACTTTTTCTCTTCAATTCTTTTGACAATAACTTAATCTTGTCGTCCTTTTAAAAAAACTATTAATTTAGAATTAAGTTAATTTTTTTTAATTTCCTCCAAAAAAAGTAAACATTTTTTGCAATTAATATTTTGTATTTAGAGACATTTTTAATAGAGAAAATATTTTGTTTGTAATAAAATATATATCATTTTAATAAAATTGTTTGCCTATTTTTTAATGGAACACATGTTTGTATTTTAGAAAAATTGTTAAATAAAAAAGTACACATAGCAAAATTGAGGATATGACCAAAATTGAAATTTTTAAAAAATAAGAAAACTAAATGTTTCTATTTTAAATAAGGAATCAAAATTGCGTATATGATACAATAAGAGGACCAAATTTGTATTTAAGCCTATATTTTACAATAGGGTTAATATGTTTTGGATCCTTCAAATTTTGGTCATTGTTGATTGATTGACTTTTTAAAGTTAAGGGACTACAAAAAACAAATTTAGTAAATTTAGAGGACCAAGGACCAAAAATAACAATAGCCTAAATTTAAGGACAAAAAACATATTTAATTTTTTACAATACTTGTTTATGAAAGGTCTTTATCAATTGTTTTGCCTTGTACTCACAAAATGTCAAGATTAGCCTTGCATATCATGCAAATATTTACCTTGTTTATTATAGATATTTGTTGCATATAGCTCATAAAAGAGGTTTGTTTGGGAGCGTTGGGAATTTTTTATTATTTTCAAAACAAAACACATTCGATAAAAATGAAGCATGAATTATTTTAACTCAATTTCAAAAAACTTTTATATTCATTTTCAAAACTAAGAAAAATAATACGAATTTGATTTTTAGTTTTAAAATACACATTCTTCTTACAATTGACAATGACTCTTGCTGCTTTCGCCACCACACGACCACCACAATCAATATTGCTACCATCACTACCATCACCTCCCCTCCTCCACCACCACCACCGACACTACTGCCACCATTATCATCACCATTGTCAATGTTCATATCGTTGTTACCTACCAACATTATTGATATTAACACCACCATTGTTGTTGTCGGTGTTTATCATCATTGTCACCACCATGGTTATCAAAATCGCGAGTTAAATCGTAAACTCGTCCGATTCTACGAGTCTACTACCTCTCCGCGAGTTAACTCGGAAGCAAACTCGTTTTTGGAGTAGAATCGGTCGATTCTACTGTAGAATCGGTCGATTCTAAGTGAAATCGCGAGTGAGCTTCGTGTCTGCGAGTCTACCTTTATGCGGAACGACGTCGTTTTCAAAGCTTCAGGTAAGGTAAGGTGGAGAAAGAGATGAGGAAGGAGGAGTGGTTGGAGAGAGTGAGGGAGAGGTGAGAGCCTTTGACGGGGTCAGGGACCGAGAGAGAGAAGGGGAGAGGGGTTTGGGTTTGGGGGTGGAGGACGGAGTGGATGGTGAGGGAGCGCATGAAGAAGACCAGAAACCAGAAACCAGCGGAAGAAGAAGAAGAGAAAACAAAAAACGCAGCTCCAGCGGAAGAAGAAGAGAGCTTTTAGCTTTTATATGGGAGATATTAGGTTTTTTTTGTATGTGGGCCAGGTCCATAATGGATTTGCTTTCTGCACTCCGTTTTTTGCTTACTATACACCTTCTGCCTCTTTTTTTTTTGGTATTTAGGTAATTTACTCTTTTTTTTTTAAGTAGACTCTTACGATTCTACGATTCGATTCTACGATTCGATTCTACGAGGCCTCCACGAGTCTACGTAGAATCGCGATTCTGACAACCTTGGTCACCACACACATTAAACTAGTTTTAATAAGATAAACAACTTTCAAACTAAAAATTAAAGAAAAATAAATTAAATGTAGATAAACTTGAAAATATGACCAGATTTGAAAAATTTTAAAAATAAGAAAATAAAAAAATGTCTCTATTTTAAATTAGAAATACTAAAATAATAGATTAAGAAAAAATAGAAGATCAAAATTATATTTAAGTCTTTATTTTAATTAAATTTGTGTATCTATATTTTGTAATAGAAATTTTTATTTGAATTATGAATATCTAAATACAGTCAACTTTAAAAGAATACAATTAAATTAATTGAGTGATTAGATACAAATGGTTAATATGATAAAATTAGAATTGAATTTGCACTTCAGTTTACTCAAAATTTCTTTTAAAATACAGTAAAATTAACTCATTTACATATAAAACTTAAACCCCAATAAGAAAAATCAAACATAATTTATCTAATTCAACCCACCTTGGGCGTCTCCTTTGCCTTTAAGTTACGACACATAAAATAAACTTCATTTCTTAGGTGAGAATACCAAAAATCCATCTCATTCTATTGGCTGAACAACATCATCGATCCAATTCTGATTTTGCAATTTAGTAATAAAAAACGAATCAACGAACAAATCAAAATCAACAAAGAGAAACTGAAAAACAGTGAAAACCATCATCACACTGTACCTCACGCACCTCTCCATAACTTCCATCTTCGCCGAATAACAGCTTCCACCACCGTCACCGCCGCCAATCACCGCCGCTACGACAACCGGTAACTCTCTCTCTCTCTCTCTCACACACACACACACACACACACGAGCGCGCGCGCGCGCGCTTTTTCTGTGAATCTTAATATTTTGCTGTTCCTGTTGTTGGATCCCTTTCTTTCTTTCGCTGAAACGACGGTGCGTTTTGAGATCCAAACTCGTCGATAGTCTTTTCCGTTGATTGTTTCAGATCAATTTCTTCGCCTTCTATTATTAGCGTGAACGTGTTTTCTGTGCTTCGCGTTTTGTGTCTCTTCCGCGGAGAAATTCATGTTGCGAATCGCGAAACGGTGGCGTGTGGTTACTTGTTTGTGTTCTCAACCGTTATTTTTTTTACTGAATTTCGTTTAGTTAGAATGGGACAGTAGCGAGTAAATATTCACGCGGAAGCATTAGTTTTCTATAGTTTGTTTTGTATTTGTTTCTGTTCTTGGAGAATAATGTTTTATATGCTGTAATTCGAAATTTTCATGAATCTGGTGTTTGTTACAGTAAGTTGAGGATGCTTTGGTTTTTAATTATTGAAGTTGCAAGGCTAATGAGATTATTTGTTATCTGGATTAGACTATTGTGGTCTTTGGTGCTCAAGTTTTGTTGTTTTCTTTTTTTCTCTCCAACTTTTCGCCTATTGCATTTGTATTGACTTTAAATAAGTATATGCTGATTGATGCAGTTTAGTTTATGTAATGGTAGTGATAATGCTAATTTTAAGTCGTTAGGACTTAATAGGGATCTAAAATAGCATAGTTACCAATCTTGGAAACTGGTGTGTAACGGATAGCTCTGAAAACGTTAAAGCAGGAGAGTGGAATGACTGCTATTTTAAGTTTTTAACTATTACAATACAAACTAAACTACGTATACTACACAGTGGATTTTTGGTATGAATGATGATTGTTATACTGGGGTAGTCAAGTGATTTTTTTTAGGTTCCAAGTATTATGATTTTCTGACCATTGTTATGGATTATGGAGGAATGCTTGATGGTCTCTGTGGGAAGATTTTCTAGGTTGTGGACCTCTAACTGTTGAAACTTGTAAGAGTGAATTACTTGTTGCTTTCTTAATTTTCTCTCAGACCCATGCATGTGTGTTATTCCTGTTGTATGAGTGCTTCAAATTGAATAAGGATGGAAAAAATGGGAGTATATGGAGAATGGGTGTGCTTCTGGCTTCTCTATGGGTGCCTGCCATTAGATAACCTTCGGTTCAAGGAGAAAGAGAGAGAACATGATTTGGGAGATGAGAAAGGCATCCACATGGAAAATTGATGTAAATTTTTGTTTAAGGACCAAACTGATGTCAACCCTATTTTCAGATGACCAAAATTTCACTTTCATCTATGTTTAATGATTTTTCATATTAACATTTGGTTCTTCTGGAACTTTCCCATGTGTCGAGACTTATAGTGGCTATGATGTTGCTGTATGCTCTTCTTGATTCAAACTGGTTCAGGAGAATATTTGTATGCATTTCATTGATTTTTATTAACTGACTTATGTTCTTCTATCATTTGTTTCAGTGAAGGCAAGACACTTGGACGTTTGAATCATTGGTATAAAATGGTTTCCTTTGAAATGAATGATCGGAAGAGTAAGTGGAATTTCATTTTTCATTACAGGCAATATTGTTATCTCTTCTGTCTTTAATACTCAAGCCTATGGAATAAGCATATATTATTAGAGTTTGCAATAGTTCCATTTTTTTTAACTTAGGTGCCAAAAGGCTCTTGGCTATGCAAAGGTATGGGGGAGGGTCATCATACCCACACATACCCTTGAATATGTAAATAGGCTGTTTCCATAAATAATAAATTGTTTGAATTCATTCATTTTGGGCATATGCTATCTGGTTGAAATGATTCTGATTTATATAGGATTGTGCTAATTTGCTTGGTTTCTTCTTTTCTTCTACCTTGTGAATTTCTGATTTTCATTGTATTATTAATGGTTGATTAGAGGATTTAAATCACAGTTTGTGAAAGGACAATTTTTGAGTATTTGTCGTGCATTTTTTTTCCTGAGTTAGTGAAGTTCTTCTAGCAGGTCCAAATTGGCATGCACTTAATGCTTCCATCTATTTTACAATGGCTAGTGTTTTTAAAGTTTGTGTGCATGTGATTGCGACCTATCTTAGTTGCCTTGATTTTTATCAAAGCTCCTTTAAGGGGATGTAGCCTTAATGTGTGCCATGTGAATTGTGTTTATGCATGGTGCAGGGCACATTGTGGGCCTTAACCCACATAGAAGCCAAAGAAGAAATAAGAGGAAAAGGAAAAGAGCATAATTTTTGCCTGTTGTCTCCATCCTAAGCAAGAAATTAGACATATTTGACATGGCCATTTTGAAAACTATTGATAAGATATTGATAATCTGATCATGCAGTTAAAATAATCAGTACTTACATAAATATTATATCGATATACTTTCTTGAAATTTATTATGTAGAGGTAACAATATACGTCATACACAATGCTATAGCAGCTATACCAGTGCCCTGTACTTATTTTCTTCAGTTTCTTGGAACAAGAAATCTTTCTTGATATCATACAGTTTTTAAAACATTTATTAGTGCCCTTGCTTTTGCATATTTGTTCTGTAATCTTGGCTAGCAAAAGGAGATGAGAAGATTAAATGTAAACATTATATTGCTGGCATATGCTGGTCCTATGTATAATTTTTTATTTAACTATTCTAATATCTTCTGAAAATTAATGTTTTCATTGGCACATTAAACAGAGATTGGATTGGGATTAACAGGCTTTGGTATATTTTTCTCATTCCTTGGCCTTATCTTCTTCTTTGACAAGGGATTGCTAGCAATGGGAAATGTAAGTGTTATGACAAATTCCATGCTTATGATTTTTTTTATCTTTCTGCATGCTGTATGATTATACTTAATAAGATCTTTTATAACATGCTTTTTGTTACTCAAATCAGATCCTCTTTGTGTCTGGAGTATCCCTGACCATTGGACCAAAATCCACTATGCAATTCTTCATGAAACGTAGTAATTTCAAGGTAAACAAGTTATATATTTGTCATCTCTTTCATTTGCCATTCCATGTGCTCTTCATGGTTAATTTTCGACCTTTACCTTCTGCCTATTTTCTGTTTTTGTAGGGAACAATTTCATTTGGTATTGGATTCTTTATTCTTATCTTGGGGTGGCCTATTCTGGGCATGATTGTGGAGTCTTATGGGTTCATTGTACTCTTCAGGTATAGTAAAAAACTGAAAAAAAATCTGTTCTATTAAGTATGTTTTGTGCTTATGGCTAATGATATAATTATATTTTGCAGTGGTTTCTGGCCTACACTGGCTGTTTTCTTGCAGAAGATCCCTGTTCTTGGTTGGTTGTTTCAACAGCCATTTGTTCGATCAGTAAGCAGTTGTGCTGAAATGTCTTGTTCCTATCATCTTAAGCATTTATACTCACCATCTATTAAAGCTATTTATTTTATTATTTTACACTCCTGCCTGTGTGTTACCATATCAATAGAGGATGTTCATGGATGTCTTAATCAAATTTTATTAGCTGTGGTGAGGTAGATTGGGGCTTCTTAGTTTTAATTGATAAATGTCTTAGAATAGTTGGTTCTATTTATCTTTCAAGAGACTGTTGCATTTATGAGTTGCTGGGTTTTCGTTCCATCTATGATCTACATCTCAACTGTGATGTAGAAGTTCTTCATCTCTGCTAGGTGTTGAAAGTCTTTATGCATTCATTTTCATAATATGCTGAAATTATCAAACTCTTCCTTTTCAGTTATTGGACCGCTACAGAGGCAGACGGGTGCCTGTGTAACATGTGGAGAACATCATGTAGCTGCTAGCAAGCACATATGTCAGTCAGTGTAAAGAAAATACTCTAATATGGAGACCTAACTCTGAATTCTGATGGTAGAGAATTGTCATAATCATTTTATTCAAAGGAAAATGGAAAGGAAAAAGGTTTTTGTATTCAATTTACAACTCCTTTTTAGTCCCTTTTGATTCTCAAGCTTTATGGAAAATCAATTGATCATCGGAGTTGTCAGTTCTTCAACTTCATCTACATTACTATCCAATTCATACGGCATCATTGGAAAGGTTTCTGTACTTGGGGTGTTTTGGTGGCATTTGTTTACAACTCGTCATAGGAATATAATGATTTTAAGTGATATCAAATGGTGTTAGTGCAGCAATATTGTACTTGATATTTTATTTCTTTATCTGTAATATACTCTTACAGTGAGAATTGGGATTGGCTGTGGAATTATTATTGTTTTAAATATAAATATCTTCCTATTAATTTAGGTTCCATCTATTAGATTCTTCGCAATTGACCCTTGTGATAATTTGCACTTATGAGTTGCATTTTGAGCAGTCGATTTGATGTATGCAAATTGCAACCGTGAAATCATTATTTTCATTTTGTGTGTGGCATTGGCCAATTTGATGTATGCAAACTGAAACAGTGGTCAATTCTTATGTGATACGATTCGTAATGGTTCCGTTTATGACAAAAAGTACCTGATAAAAGTTTTATTTTGGCTTGTAAATAAACTTGGTCTCAAATCTCAATTGACACAAAAAGCTTGGTTTACAATTCTATATTGACAATTTTTTTTGTTCTCAAGCTAGCCCATGCAAATGGTTATATTGATCATATCAACATTTCTTTGTTACTACGAAAAGGAACCTGATTTTAGGCATTGCAGAAGTCATATATACACAAAGGACTAAAGGGAACGTATTGACAATATACACGGCTGCGCTTAAAAAATCTATAAACCTAACAAGTAATATCCATCCACATCAACAATTTCTAGGCATGTCCACCAAAGAATAATCAGGGGACTGAACAAGAATTTGTATTATGGTTTCATGTCCTCTTGATCTTTGAAAATGTTCTTGTTTCAGAGAAGTAGGTGCTACCAAGTTGGTGTGCATGACGAGCCTGTGGATTTGTCAGCTCAATCCCCTAAACTGATGCAGCACCACTGCTACCATAATTCTTGAATTTTTAGCAACTTTTACTGCATGTTTGCTTCAACCAACAGACACGCGAAGTGGTTTCTGCAACTTGGAAACTGTCCAATTCATCATAGTAGTTGAGGTTTTCTACATCAACATCCTCTTCTATCATGTCGCAGCATCAACACTGTTGTTATGAGTTCATCAAGGTCGGCGATAAAAGAATCAGCACGTTTAGCCATTCAAAGGGGCAGGATTCGCAATCACAAATGATGGGAAAATCATGTCACAATCGCAAAATTTTAAAAATGAAGAATTTTTTTTTATACAAACAAGAAAATTTGGAAATGAAAGAATTTCAATTGAAACAATTGAAATTCTGATAATTCAAAATTCTTAAAAATTCTAAAATTCTCCATCCAAACGCAACCTAAGAGGGAAAGAATGGAACTGAACTTCATTCCTCTTCATTAGGCATAAATTGCTCATTTTCCTCCACAAAATATGCAAAAGCTCATAAAAAGTAACTGCAAAAGTAAACCACACGCCAAAGAAAACTATGTCTGCAGAAACCGATTAACAGAAAAGTTTAAACAAAAATTGATACGCTACTACGACCTTGATCCTTACACCACCATGTCACATATTCTGTTACTAAGTATACTGATATTTATTATATAAAAAAGTATACTGATATTTAATACAAGCTGCGTTGCATAATACTAATTGATCCACACGCTCATTGATGATAGAATTTTACACAAACGTGACTAAATTGTATTGTATAAAGTATAAACGATGAAAAGAACACAAAAAAAACATAATCTATAACATATAAGAAGATTAAATTATTCTATACAAAATAAGATTAAATTATTCAATATGACAAAAATCTTACAATGATATTCAATCATCAATATAATACCTAACAAGAATCACACTTTAATAATATAATTTCAATCTCATTATTTCCTTGTTTATTGTCAGTGAAAAGAATCCCATTTAAATCTAGTTCATCAAGAAAAAAAAAAAACAACTCCATGAATGTTAACCCTTTTAAATGGATCTCATTCATCTCCACCAACAATTCTTACGAAGTCTTCAGATGTGGGCTTGATACATACCTAACTAGTACCCATTTTATTTTCTTTTTTTAAAAACATTTTTGGTATACATACTCATGAGTACCCATCATGTATGGGATAAAGGTACATACCAGATATGTGTACGACATGACATTACAAGTACCATGCTTCAGAGAATACAAGTGTTGAAATGAAGAATGAAAAGGTCTCACATTAGATAGAGTTGAACAAAATTAAATAGCATAAAGAAAAACTCGTGCATTTAATGGTTAAGGTTTTGAATTAGATGTCATGTTAAATTTTGAAATTCACTTATATAGTTCACTTGTGCCCCCCTAGACAAAAGTCTCGTTGGTGTGTTAGCCTCCTCGTATTACACCAGCACAATATTGTTCACAGCTCAACTTTATAACCATCTATTTCATCTGAAGAATTATTGGTTTTCCACACAATCAACAGCACTTTCTATTATAAAACTAACTATTTTTAAATATCAACACCAAACTACACATGGCATAAGCATATGCTGCAAATATACGTGAACAAAGTAACAAGTAACAATTCACAACCTAATGATTTTCATTATAACAAGTTCACGGAGATATAAAATTGGTTGAGTGGTTATGAAAAAGGGAAAGGTTGAGGGTTCAATCCCTCCTGCTAACAAAAACTAATAAACTAACAATTAACATCTGTCGATAAAACAAATTATAACAAGTTTGCCTATGGCACCATGATGTAACGCAACGCCAAAGGTTGCAATTTACAAAACAAGCTATGAACACTATAGTAGTATAGTCTATACAAAATGTGGAAGTAATGACAATAAGAAGCATGCTCTAGCAAATAGAAGGTTAAAACTTAAAACTAAAGGAGCTTGGAAGATTGGGGGGTTAGGACCACATACTTTCAAAAGTTGATGGAATTCACAATTTATGAGCTACGACACAGTACTTTCCCCCACTGAGCTCAATCTATGAGTTTTCTGAAAGTTCCAACTTCCCCATCTCAAATTGCTTAGCCATCCAAACTGAATCATAGGTTGCCCAAACTGTTGTAGATTCACAATATTCCTTCTGTATGGTATCAGAAAATTCCTCAGACCTGTCACTCAAAGAGGAAAAATAAGTCAGCACACATGTTCAAAAGCTACTCCTCTCCTTAAGCACACCATTATTAACCCATAAAGGAATAACAGTCTAAATAAAACATAGGTACAGATCTTGAACTGATTTTGGCACTTTTCTCCAATCAAAACTAGAGTTTCATCTCAGTAACCAATGCTGATCTTAAATGTCAACCTTTATTCCACGTGTTACTGAAGTGAAACTCCAATTTTGATTGCAGAATGACACCAACAGCACTTCAAAACCACATCAAAGTATTTTCCTAACGGTATTTAGTGAGAAGCATACCATTAACACACATTGTCTTATAAATATGAGCAACATGAGGGTCTCCTTTAGTACTCCCATGCTGCTTTTCCAAACATTCGAGAAAGGCTAAGTCGGCCTTCAGCAGCTTCGCTTGATCATGAGTATCATACCCTATATCATGGCAGTAACAGCAGAAATCCAACCAATCAATCGGTCGCCTATCCCAAACAAGAGATCCTCCGTCTTTCCCGCTTGACCAGTTTGGTCCACAGTAATGTCCATATCGAGGGAACATCTGAGAAAGAAATGCTCTAACCCCTGTATGCCATGGAACCTTACACACATACGGCCGGAAGCGCAAAGGGTTAACCTCACCATCTTTTCCTACACCATTCCCGCGACGTGCTTGCCTTTTTAACTCTTTGTTGATAGTAGATGGCCTTTGAAATTTGTCTCCAGCACGATTCACCCAAGGAAACAATGAAAGAAAGGGCAATTTGAAATCATTGCCAAGTTCTTGTTTAGGTTGTTCAGTGAATGTATTGATAGGAACTGAATTAGTCCCTGAATCTGTGTTCAATTGAGCATTAAACCAAGGGATTTTACCAAGAAACCCCAAGTCCATTGTGGAAAACACTAGTGTCACCAAAGTACACAGATAACTACCACAGAACCAAAATTTTTGATAACCTGCCAACAGAAAAAGAAAAAAAAGCTAAACATTTTTCTAGCCCATAGTAAAAACAAAGGAACTATCCCAAATCAGACAAACAATTTCATTTAAATTTAATTAGAATGCATTGCCAGTATAAAGTTTTCTTTTACTCAGACATCTATCTTTTGGTAACCATGGTATTAGTATGAAGTTGTCTCCACTGTGACAAATCTTTGTCGGAGACCTTGAGCGCACATAAGGTAGGTATTCCCTTCCTAATACGAAGTCAGACATCTATCTAATCGTACATTGGCATGTATAATAAAACAGTCAATTTTTGTAATAATTGTTCTAAAAATCACATTTAAGGTGATTTCTTATTGATCGAGACTTGAGAGTATAAAAATCTTTACAAATTAAACAATTTTATTTTTTTCCAAAAAAAAATGGTGTATATTGAATTCTGAAACTACCGTTTTTGCATCAGAACTTGACCTAAATTGAATACATCCAAACACATCACGGATTTTTCCAGAACAAAGTTACTGAATTTGAATAACACAGTTTGTTTGATCGAGAAATGGATGCTGTCTGCAACAGTTTATGAAAATCCAGAAGCTGAAAAATATCACAACAAAGATCACTCGAACTTTCCAGTTTCCACATACCCATTTAAAGACAACTAGACATGCTACTTCAGCACACATTCCTCAGCTTTAAAATAAAAATGACAGAAAAAAAGGGGAATTGGGTTTCTTTTCTTCTATATTCTTGTATCATAAACACATACTCATTTGAATTTTTCTTTTTCTTTTTAAAGAGAGGTTTGAAATTTGAAGAATAATTCATAATTGGAGTTAGAATATGATCAACTTACTTGTACTTCATCTGCAAACCATGTTCTGGAGAGAGGGAGAGAGAGATGTGGCTTTCGTGGCTCTAACGTTTGCGAGTGGGACTTGGATGGGAATATGATAACCACAAAACAACCGCTGCTTGAGACCATTTCTTCATGAGCAGAGTGGGGCCCACCAAAATAAAAGTTGTTACAATTGCAAATTTGCAATCAAAATAATTATTTTATATTGGTTCACTCATGGCATCTAGGACGAATAATTCGGAAATAATTTATTAAGGAATCGTGAGTTTTATAGTGAAGGTACTTTCTCAATATTTCTAGATGTGTAGTATAATTTTTTTTAACCCTCCTCAAATTCATCAGAATAAATAAATTTTAATTAATTCGATTAAAAAATAAATAATGTTTGATTAAAAATTATTTTTTCCATAAATCAATTTTAGATTCAATATTAATTTCAATACATTAAACACTTATACATGATCACTTAATTTTGTAGCATATTTTATTGGCAAATGATAAGAAGAGAGACACTAATTAAGAAATTAAGAATAAATTTTTCTTAATGGGAGACGTAAAATTATGTTTTTCATAATTTTTTTTCGTTCTCCTATAATTTACACATTAAGTTTTTTAATTATTTAATCAATATCTTAAAAATATTAATTAACAAGAACCTAATTTATTTTAGTCGTGTGGAACTTTAGTTGTACGAAATACTTGCTCACATAAGCCGAAACAACAGAAAAAGGCAAGAATTGGAATTTGGAGAACAATTTGCACTTTTTGCATCTTTCTTCTTAATTTTAGCCAATAAAAAAGGTTTCATTTTTTTTCTTATTTTCTTCTCTTAACAATATACTATTATAAAAACCATTCAACCTCCATTTAGTTGTTCACATGTTGATTTACCCAATTGGTTGCGTTTGAACATTAAAAATGCATATTACTTTAGTCTCCATTGGGTTTGTTTTTGTCATTGCTCTTGATGCTATTTGGAAAATGAGGAGGTTTTAGTTGCTGAAATTAGAGCTAGGTCTCAGGAGGTTGGACAAACTTTTACTACTCTGGAATCTTTTGACTTAGCCGAGGCAGGAGAGGTTGATTAGATGGTATCCATTAAGTTTAACTAAGAGCAAAAAATGCATTCCGTGTCTAGACTCAGAAAGTTATTTATATATGTAGTTAGATATAATCTATTTAAGAAGATATAATTGTTGTTGAAAGTTAAAATAAAATGTTATAATAATTAAAGGTAAAAATATTCGAAAGAAAGATGATACTAAATAAAATTATTTCCTTTATAATAGTTATAGAGGTGTCTTTTTTCGTGTGTTGATGTGGGGCAGTTATAAGGGATGGAGATTCAAATTTTGTGATTGCCTTCTCTGCTAGGATTGGTTTATGTTCTATTTTTCAGGCTGAACTTTGGGGCATTTGGAAGGGGCTTCGGCTGGCTTGTGATAAAGGATGCTTTCTTCTTCTCATCCATGTTATGGTTTAGTCATGATATTCTTCAGCTGGCCAGATCTAGGACTGAAGTTAGCTTTGCTCATGTTTTACGGAAGACTAACAAAGTAGCTTAAGCCTTAATGTATGTTTGGTTTTACGTTTGGTTTTACCTTAGAGAATTGATTTCGACTCTTTAATTGATTTAAGATTAATTTTGATATGTTTGGTTTCATGTTTGAGAATATTTTAGAATTGATTTCGAGTCCAGAATCAATTTTGAGTTGAAACAACTTTGAATAATTTTTGCATTAAATAAAAAATTTTATATTGAATTTATTTTAGAATTGATTATGGGTTCAAACAACTTTTTTGAGTAGCTTTTGTGTGGGATAAAAAAATTTATACTTAATTTTACTTCTAACTTAATTGCATAATGAATATATTCAAACATAAATCATATCACTCCAAAATTCATTTTGTTCTTGCCAAAATCTAAAAATTCCACGTATGATAACAAGTGGATTTGAAACTCTACATGTTGGATGCCACATCATCTTTGTCAAGAAGGGGGACATGCAAAACAAAGGAAATGACACTGACACTCAAGTAAGAACATTAATATGTAGAATAATTAAATAAGAGAGTAGAGAGTTTTCGAGGTTGTCTAGGATTATTATGGGCGTGTATGTGCTGTAATGCAAAATGAGTAAATGTTTAGAGAAAACTTATATTTATAGCGTGAAGTATAGGTTTTTACCCTTGGTTTGTTAGTAATCTGTTGATAAAATAATAACATATAATTGCATATAGATGTGGAATTTAAATAGGAGAGATAATGTGTACCTTGTAGATATGTTGTTACTTGTAAATAAGTAATAGCTTGTAGATAATTAGAGATAAGGTGGTTACACCATTTTGAATAGTAAGGCATAATAGATGTTACTTGTAGATAAGTAATAGCTTGTAGATAATTAGATAAAAAATTAGAGATAAGGTAATTACACCATTTTGAATAATAAGACATAATAGATATGTTGTTGATAATAAGATATTTGCTATTCAAGTTTGCGCTACTGTAACAAGGCTAACACAAAGGGCGGACGGACTTGTCTTTGTTATGTCGAGGTTGACATTTATGATGGAAAGGCATGCGGTTACTGTAGCAGGGTTGACACGGAGGGTGGATACGTGTGTAGTGACTCCACATTAATGTCCACATGTAATTTTATCTTTTTGTACAGTACACATTTTAATCAAAATCAATTTCGTCAACGCTCATCCAAACACACACTTAGGGTTCGTTTGATTCGTTAAAAATCATGGTATTGGACATAAATATTTTTATTCCACGATTGATTTGAAAAATGATTAGGGACAACAAAAATTAAGCAAGACAAAACAAAATCTCTAATTTTTGTTAGTTAAAATATCATGGGACAATATTTTGATAAACACATTGAATTTGATATAAATTTTATTAAGATAAAATATTAAAAAATTATTTAATAAGTTTGATATTATTTTACTTATTTTATCCATTATTTGTCAAACGATGTACAAGATAAAAAAAAAATATTATTTTAGTGCATGCTTGGTTTCAGATTTAAAAATTGATTTTCAATTAATTTTATATGTTTGATTCCACGTTAGAAAATAATTTAGAATTAATTATGGAACCAAAATTGATTCTGAGTTAAAACAACTTTTAGTAATTTTTGTATTAGACTCAAAATTTTGTAATGAATCTTGCTGTTAACTTAATTTTGTAATAAAAATATTCAAACATAAATCATATCACTTCAAAATCAATTTTAACCAAAATTAATTTTATAATTTTCTAGGTTAAAGTTAGTGAGCTACATCAATGCTATTGACAGCTTCATGCACCTCACTAGCAAGACCTTTTTTTAGCATTATATAGACATCTGATAATTGCGGGTTGGAGATTTTAATGCATTATTCCCACAGATTGATATCTTTGTGAATTTAACTGATATACACTATTAGAGTAAGTGTTTGAGATTCTAGTAGATCAAACATTTTACTAGGTGTTCCACATTGACTTAAGAGACAAAACATGAGAGAGAAACTCTTGAATTCCTCTATTGTTGCGAAAATAGGAACTCCAATCGTTATTGATAAGGCTACCAGGAATAAAGCTTTTGGTCACTATGCGAGGGTTTTAGTGGATGTTAACTTAGAAGGTGATTTTTCAGATTCAATCCTAGAGGAAAAGGACTCCTACGCATTCTTTGTTTCGATTGAATATGAGAAAGTTCCAGACTTTTGCCAGCACTGTAAGCACATTGGACACCTCGTGGGCAGTTGCAAAAAACTCCAATCTTTAGAATCTAGAAATGCTCATGATGACGTCCCTAACCCCCAAATCCCATGGGGCTAGTCAGGGAGGATGCTGGTAAAGGGGCAGGGGAAGCAAAAGTTGTTTCCATTCCTAAGAAGAACAAATGTAATGCAGGTATTGGTATTTCTGATGAACCCAAAGTTATTGAAATTGAAGTTAGTCCAAATGCTTTGGAAATCTCGGGAGATCAGGAGGGGGCTTTAGACACCCCTCTTCACCCCCTAAAAATCAGAAATGCAGCAAATAATATCCCGGGTTCTAGCCACGAGATAGTGTTGGAGGATAGCACTGACGATGCCAAGATTGTGAGACAAACACAGATCCTGAGTGTCCAAAATACCTGAGGCAAATAAGCTAGATAGAGTCCAGAAGGATATGAGTGTTGTATCCTCCCAATGGGCAGACATGGTAGAACATGTGTGAAGTCATTGCTGAGGAAGCAACAAATTTCCAAGAAGTCATCTCAAAGTCCAAAAAAAAGAAAATGAAAGCTAATCAAGATTTCTCCAGGTAAAGGAACCAAGGAAACACCCTCCGGGATTGATAACAATAAAACCCCTCAATGACAATCATATTTTGGAATGCTAAGGGGGTCCAGAACATTGACACAAGGTTGTATATAGAGAAGTTGTGCAATACTCATTCTCCAGACTTTTTGCTTATTGCCGAACCCATGACTGAGTTATCAAAAGTTTCTTTATATCTTCGGCAGAAGCTACACTTAAAGCTGTTTGCCACCAACTCCATATCCTCCCTCACCTAATCTTTGGTGTTTTTGCAAGGATAGTCTAGATATAAATGTCACTTGTTGCTCTAAGCAATTTGTGGCTTTCTATGTCACAATTAATCAATCTTTAATTCATTCTACAACAGTTTACTCCTCAACAGCTTATGTTTTGCGCAAAGATCTTTGGGAGCACCTATCTGACCTTCAAGACTCTCTAAAAGGCCCATGGTGCTACATCAAGGACTTTAATGTTGTCCTATGTTCTCATGGAAAGCGAGGAGGTTGTCTACCATCCCAAAGCTCTTGCAATGATTATAGGTTCTGGACTGATATTTGCAATCTCACTCACCTTCAAATAGTAGGTATGCCTTTCACTTGGTCTAATGGTAGAAGGGGTCAAAATGCTATTGATATCAGATTAGACAGAACTGTTTGCAATACTGAATTCCTGGATTGCTGGGACTCTATTTCCTGCAGCACTCTTCCTAGGAAAATTATGATCATCATCCTCTCTTTCTCATGTTTGATCAGAATCAAACCTCCTTTGCCTTATCCTTCAGATTTACGTCCATGTAGGCCTAGCATCTGACTTGCTCACAGGTAGTTGCCAAGTCTTGGGACATCTCTCCTTCAAGATGACCCATGTTTGAGCTTGCTCAGAAACTCAGGAATTTAAAGCACGCTCTTAAGCTTTGGAATAAGACCACAGTGGGTGATGTCCACAAGTAAGTTAATGATGCCATGAGTTTGTTGAATTCCATCAAGTTTCGCATTGGTGAAGATGGTCCCTCTGATATCTTGTTTAAGGATGAGAAAAAGCACAAATCTCCCTCTAAAAAGCTCTCCATGCAACATACTTTATGGCAGGAAAAGTCCAGAGTGCAGTAGCATACTTGTGGGGATAGAAACACGGCTTCTTTTCCCCATAAAATGGCTGCCATTAAGAGAAAAACTCAGAAAACCAATCTTCTTCGCAATGGCAATGAGCTGATCTCCGATATTGAAAATTGTTTCCTTACCTTCTACAAAGATTTATTTGCCTCTGACAACAACTGTGTGTAAAATGATCTCATTCAGGGGACAATCCCTTCTATTGTCTCTGATCTTGATAATGACATGTTGATTGCTATGCCTTCTATCGAAGAGATTAAGAATGCAATTTTTAGCATGGACAAAAATAGTGCCCCTGGACCTTATGGAGGTTTCTTCTATCAATCTTTCTGGAACATCATCGCCAATGATGTTTATGATTCCACTCTTCAGTTCTTTCAACAGGATTGGGTCATTCCTTCTTTAAACTCTAATAAGGTTGTTCTCATCCCAAAATTTCCTGGAGCTGACACATTTCAGGATTACAGACCTCAAATTATCAGTTCAAAATTATCACAAAAATTCTGGCAGATAGGCTTGCTAAGGTGGCTCCTAAGATCATTTCAGAGAATCAACGAGGCTTTATCAAGGGCAGGTCGATTTTTGATTGTATAAACACAACTTCTGAAGCTGTAAATCTGCTCAAGAAGAAGGCTAATGGTGGGAACATAGCTATCAAGTTAGACATTCACAAAGCCTTCGACACCATCCATTGGGAGTTTCTTCTAAAGGTCCTGAATGCTTTTGGGTTCAATAAGATATTTTGTGACTGGATTGAAACCATCCATAGTTCAGCTAGATTACCTATTTCTGTTAATGGCCACTCGTAGGGTATTTTGTTTGCAAGAGAGGAGTGAGATAGGGGAACCCGTTGTCCCCCCTTATGTTTTGTATTGCTGAAGAGGTCCTTAGCAGAGGGATTTCTAACTTAGTTACAAAGGGGCTTTTTTCCCATATGGCTAGCCCAAGACACTTCAACACCCCCTCTCATGTCCTGTATGCAGATGACGTCATTATCTTCTGCAGAGGGACCAAGAAAAATATAAGAAGCATTCTACTCCTCTTAGACAAATACGTTGAAGCCTCAGGTCAACTTATCAATAAAGCTAAATCCCACTTTTATTCAGGCAACATCCCCCCAGACGCATTTATGATATTTCGGGTATACTTGGATTTTCTCATGGATCTCTCTCTTTTTTTGTACCTTGGAGTTCCCCTCTTCCAAGGTAAGCCAAAGAGGAACTACCTTCAGCCTATTGCTGATAGGATAAAGCTGAAACTTACCACTTGGAAAGGTAAACTTCTTTCTTTCATGGGCAGGGTGTTTCTTGTTAAATCAGTCATCCATAGCATGCTGACTCACTCTTTTCATGTCAATAAGTGGCCTAGTTCCCTTCTCAAGGATATAGACAAATAGGTTAGGAACTTTATATGGAGTGGTGGTGTTGATGTAAAAAAGAATGCGACTGTTTCTTGGCATGATATCTGTAAACCATTTGAAGATGGTGGTTTAGGAATGAGATATATTATTCCTATTAATAAGACAACCATGTTAAAATTAGGTTGGGACATGCTTTCATCAAACTTACAGTGGGCTAATCTCCTTAGAGGGGGTGATAATCATCAAAGAGCACGTTGCTTCTTCCTTGTGGATTGGAATCAAATCTTCCATTAGTTTGGTCATGGAAAATGCTTCTTGGCTTCTTGGAAGGGGATCTATGAATTTTTTGTGTGAGAGCTGGATGGGATTCAATATTGTGGAATCTATGAATATTCCTATACAAGATAGGCAGCTTATTAAGGCTTCTATCAGTGACATTTGGATTAATGGCAATTGGAACTTTCCATCGTTCCTAACTGACAATTTCCAGCATGTTATTAACCCCATTTTGCAGGTTGCTATTCCTATTTCTCTAGAAGACAATTGCATGGTCTGGAGGAAATCTCATTCAGGTGTTGGCCTCGAGGACGCATACCTTTTTCTCTATCCAAAGCAAAGTGGTGCTGGTTGGGCCAAAAAATCTGGAATGCTTCTATTCCCCCTTCGAAGACAACTATTTTATGGAGAGCTTTTATTAATAAGCTGCCCACAGATGACAACTTGCATAAAAGAGGAATCATTATCGTATCTAATTGTGGTCATGATTTCGAAACGACTCACCATTTCTTTCTAAGTTGCCCCCTTGCTCATCAAGTTTGGAGTTGGGTTGAATCAAAGTTAGGTAATACCTTGGGCTTATCCTCCCTCTCAAATCTCATTTTGATTTGTATGTCGAATAGATCCTCCCAGGCTTCTGGTGTTGTTATTGTTGACATTACCTTCGCTATTTTCAACATCTGGACAACAAGAAATGAACTTAGACTTAAGAAGATTCCGACAAACTTAATTTCTGTCACAAATGCTATTTCTTCTAGTGTTCACAGTACATGATCCATTTCCTCTAGCACAATGGTAAACTCTATAACATATTTTAATATCCTCAACAGTTTTGATGTTAACTCATCCAAGGTGCCATAAGGCTATACATGTTATTTGGAGGCAAGCAAGAGCGCATTGGGTCAAATGTAACACAGATGGGGCAACTAGAGGATGCCCCGATTTAGTTAGAAGTGACGGTTTTTCATCAACAGTGATCTTAAATTTTTGGGAGCATTTGCTTGCTATGTGGCTATTTCTATAGCTTTTTTTGCGGAGCCTATGGCAGCTATTTTTGCCATAGAAAAGGCTAGATCTTGTAGTTGGCAATATTTTTTGTTAGAAATAGACTCAACTCCTTCTTCATGCTTTTAACAATCCTAAGTCAATGCATTGGTCTATTTACACTAGTTGGATGAATTGTATGGAGCTTACAAAACATTTTAGTTTTAGAATTTCTCACATACATAGGGACGGCAACGCTTGTGCTGACAAACTTGCTACTTTTGGAGTTAACTCTTTTCGTTACACTTGGTGGGATTCTCCATCTACTTTTGTTCAGCAAGTCCTTAGGTATAGGAAGGGTCTTCCTTTTTATAGATTTCCCTAGCTCATCTCCATTGGGTATGGTTTGGCCCTCCCAATTGTTTTGTAATTCTCTATTTCTTAATATATTTGGAGGGGGGTTGTTTAGGGGTGGTTGAGAATGGAGGGCCAACATAGTTGGGATGTCCATCCTCTCACCTCCTTAGCCCTTCCCCGAACTTTTATTTTGTTAAAAAAAAGATTTTGAAATTGGTCATTCAATTATGGATTGACATATAATTGATTTTTTTTTTTTACTTTTGTAATAATTAATGATTTTCTAATTGATTAACAATGAAAAATCTTTACAGAGAGTATCAAAATTAAACTCCATCTTTATTGGGATCTATATCCCTAATTGTCATGTGTGAATCATGATTGAATTTCAGGTATTTGATCCCGAATTCACATCCTCCTTCATGGTACCTAAATTTTTACCCATATCAAGTGCAAGTGGCTCAGCAGGTGTAACAGTTGATGGGGGCTTCATGTGGCTATCAGCATCTTTAGTGCAAGAAATGACTCTGGGAACCTCATTGACACCATTTTGATGTGTTTGCTTCACAATCTTCACATCCTCTGTTGTTGATGAAGGGGTATCTAAAGTTGGGGGATCCACATCCATAGCACAATCTCTGCCACCTTCATCTAAAATAGTTTCTTCAATCTTATCATTAGACAAAGCACCATTTTCAGAAGCTGAAATCTCGTTTCCTGTAGTAGCTAAGCCCCTCTCTTTGTTCTCTCGGAATGCATCGCCTGAAACGGTATCATCAACACAGTGCAACCTAGGAGGGTTGACACAAGTTGATGATGGATCAACATCCATGTCAGCAGGCAAACTGTCCTCTCCAGCACCCAACGGTTCATTTCTTGCAATGCCGTGGTCCACAACCTGATCAGCGATATCATTCATTGCACTTGCACATCCAAGGACATCATTTGAATCATTTGTATCCTCACAGCCATCACCGTCCTCAGATAAAACATCATTGATGACATGCTTCTTACTAACCGTGTCCTGATCCCGGTTAGCTGAGCCTACCCTGAAGTTTTCCAGTGGAATATCAATAACGATCCGTTTCTCGTTAGGATCCACAACAGTCTGGACACTTTCTTTATCAAGTAGAGTATTTAACTGCTTCTGAACTGAAACTGCCAATGACACAGCGTGATCACGAATTAAAGAATCAAAAGGAGGGCAATGCAGCATGTTATTTAGTGCCTGGTGATACTGGAATAAAGCGACAGATGATAAAATGGACCCCCTCTTTTGGCAGATACTTAGAACATTCAGGATATGCTCACAAAGTTTGCCATCTTGTGCCCAACTACAATTACAAATGCTCAACATTGAACCAGTATTCCAGACAACAAAAGCTTTATCTCAATCATCTTGATCAGTGACCTTAGCACATCCATCTTCCATTAAGACATCAGTATCTGGAATCTTCAGTGCTTTGCGCCATGACGTCAAACCACTCATCCATTCATTTTTCCAGTATCGTACAAAATCATCTTTTTCTGAGTACTCGTCAAGCCAGAAATAAGAATGGACTTTAGTACCCAACTTGTCAACCAACCAATCGGCACGCTGATAAACACTGATGTTTTTCTCATTCAACAACCTGATCTTCAGTTGGTTGTGGTAAAATTCCGTTGCTGCACAAGACTCTTGGCTAGCAAGTGGAAGAGTTTGAAGTGCATTGATCCATGCTCATGCATCAAAGGGACAAATTAATTTCAATGTCTATAACTTGCAATAACAATTTCATAATATAAATATAAATAACTTGCAATAACAATTTCATATTATAAATATAAACACATCCCCTAAATCCAATATTATATCACATCCTTAACCTGATAGACATTAAATTAACAGAAAAATATTCAGCAAATAATATCCTGCAAATATTATAAGTTGAACAAAACTAACAGCAACAGTCATAGTCAATAATAAGCACATAATATGCAATGGTTTTGCCCATCCAATAAGAGCAACACCTTTCAAAGACCTTGCAAATATTTCAGATCAGAAACCTTGAACACCACATTATCATACATATCTCTTCTACCAGTAAAATTACGTAGTTTTCAGAATATGGTTAAACTAACTTTTAAAACCATATAGCCTAACCAACATTATTATAAATTATAATTGATGATTGAAACTATTCATCAAGACAATATATTGGCATAATCAAGTTGACCAACTGTATTGTTATGGTAACAAATATTTACCATATGAAAGAATTTTGAAAAATCATTACTATCTTCATTAAAAATATAATTTGCCTGTGTGAGTGTCTTTTTAGAACTAAAATTTTATAACTCCAAAAGCTAATAAAGTTAATCACTTTATTTAATATGCTATATTATAAATGTGTTGGCAGGTTACTAAACTCTCAAAATTAACATTTTTAAAGAATAATATATTATTATTAACATTTTAATCATTAATAACTTCATCATAACCTTAGAAATGATCATATCAATTTAAGTTCATGAAAAGCAATCCTAAATTTTTATTTACAATTAAAATATAATTAGTGTATACATAATTTTGAAATAACAAATTCAGCATTTACTTGTTGGAGCACAAAATATCAAAGTAAATCCCGATCTTCTCTTCCTTTCTAGGCAAAAGGGTAATAAGAACAAGCACAGTTATAATAGTTCGTGGGCAGACTATTATTTCTCAATTTCCTAAGAAGAAAATAAATCACATTCCACCATCTAGATATCACTAACCAATTCTTGGATGCCAGGTGGCCTTGAAATAGTCCATAAATTTGGATTCATCAATAAAGTCTTCCATGAATTCTTCAAAGAGTGACATGTTCCCTTGATGGCGACAAATATTATCCACTATCCATCCAAGCCATCTGGATATCTTTATTTGCATATCAGTTTCCAAACACTTTACTATGTTTTTATGCCATAAAATCCACCAGAAATTTATCATCACTGTACACTGAAACACATCCCTGGTAATTAGATAGAATATGCATACTTGTTAGTCAAGAAGTTGTGCTAAAATAAATTCCTAGAACCAATACAGCAAAGCACAACAAGGTTTCATACTTCAGATTTCAAAATGCAAAATAGATTTCAATATTAACATTTCCTCACAGACACAAACCACGCAAGCACCCAATAAGCTCATGACCAGGATCAAAGACTCTTTCTAAGAGATCAATCATTTCCCAAATTTAATTGGTCCCCAAACAAACACCCAAGTTAAACTTTTATGATAATAAGCCACATAACCCAAAAATTAAAAATAAAATAAAATTGAAAAGATTAATTTTGGGTTGGATAAAAAGCAGAACACAGGAAGTTGTCGCTTGATCATCTGAAGTCTGAAGCAAGAAGCATCTATATTTAAAACATTCACCTCATTGTATCCAACTTTTCAGACTTAAATTCAAAATGTTTCATATTTCATAAGCAGGCACAAATTATTAATAAAATTATCTGATTTTTTGCATTGTAATACTGAAAGAAAAGTAAAAGTTTGCAACACATTTCTATATTTTATTCAGCATTAAAAAGCGTACTAACTTAAACAATAACTGATAGACTGAACCAACCTGATTGCTAGAACATCATACGATGGATCATCTACTATGAACCCAGCCAACTTCCATGTAGGATCTTTGGTGTGAACTCTATCGTAAAGGGCCCTCATCCATCGATATGCATCCAAACTTGAAAACTTTGGTGCTATACTGCTATTATCCAAGCCACTGGAATGGCCTTCTTGTCCGACTTGAACACTAGAAGACTATGAATGGGGTACTGGATGAAATTACCAATGTGCTTGCTTTTAGTTTCTTTGAAATTGAATCATAACAAATATGTTTTGGTTATTTCAAATTGAGGGAAAAAGAAAGGAAAAGACCTGTAATTTATTTGTACCAAATCTTGAATCTGAGGCAAGCAGACCACAGTTTCCAAATCTAATCATTTGTTGCAATTGCCACTCAGTTTGAATGCCCAGAGTAAATGGATCTGAATCAGAGAAATCTTAGAAGAATACCTGATTTTGGTGGCTTTCAACCCACATGCTGATACTAACAGCATCATCATCATCTAGCTCATATGTAGAATGGCGGATTGCCCTCTCTTGTCGTCGAACATAACAGTGAGTCAGAAGGTCATCACGGTTACATGGACCACCTTGTCTCTCAACTGATTCGTTGTGTCTCTGCATAATAGTTTCCACAGAGACTCCAACATATAGAAGAGATAAAACCCGTAGTCGGAGATCTTCTGAGATATATGGGGCAAACATAGCACATGTTCCAGCAGCCTTTTTGTCCTGTGGACCATGGCATGGCAAGCCCTTTTTATCCACATGCTTATCATCATTATATATGATCAGGGCAACTGAAGGTTCAGCGATGAGGCGTTTCACAATAAAGTGACAAGTACAACCTCTCTTACTATTTGGTCTACCTGCATTTTTCATCTTTGGAACATATGTAGTACGACTTGGTCGGACGATGCCACCTTTTCTATGGTCATCAGGACCAAAGGAACACCAATACCTACATTGAGATGGTTTTAAAATCTACATGGAATGCAACAAACAAAAACAATGAATAAGTAATACTGAATAAAGACAGTTACGACTTACAAAATATATTCTAGTATGCCATCAACCTTTTGCTTGAAAGGTGTTGATGGAGACTGTCGACGCCTTGCTTCAACATGAAATCTTGTAGGACATTCTTTGTTATTTGATTCGCCCTTCACAAAATCATCAACTCTAGCATATGGGATTAGAGCTACTCTATCTAATTTATCATGCCAACCTTCCACTTTTGACCACACTAGCTCAGCCGAAGAAATTTCCAATGTGGGAGGATTTTGTACTGGAAGAGATAGGATTGCATCCCATCTGGCCATTGTAGATGAACACTAAATGAAATTTTCCTGTTTAAAAGCCACTATCAATTGATTTTGCTATTAGCATTATTAAGATGAGGTTCAATCTCCAAAGAAACTGCAAGCACAGTTGAAAGACATTGTCATAGTGACAATATTCTAAATTGCAGAAGCTACAAAACCCAATTTACAAAAGAGAGACAGTTGAGGGAAAACATTGCCATAACTTTCATTATTATGTATGTTTTCTCAAGGAAAGCAAAGATCAGAGGAAGAATTCAAATGGAGGTCTTTTAAATTCAAATTGAAAGCATGAAGCATCATAGGAAGCAGTAAAGGAACTTCTTCAGTCACACACAAACACACTTGCAGATCTAAATCTTTTAATAATATAAGGTACCGAAATCAGATAAAAATTAACATTCAATTCATATATTTCCATTGAAACTTAAATACAGACAGTATTTAACTAAAAATCTATTAGTATGTTATTTTACTTACTATCAATTATCAAAGACTATAGTTACAATGCACAGACAACAGCAGAGTGGCCAACATCAAAAATGCTATCATGGTAGGGAGGATATTGAGAAGGCTGCTATATTGAAGATTAAAAGTTGAACAATATTGCTGATAAATACAAAATCAAAAGTTGAACAGTGGTGTAACTTTCTATACTCCTAAATCCTAATTACCCTTTGAAGCCCGACACATTTCAAGACAATAGCTTCACATTCTGCAAAATTCAAAGATGCCCAGTTGCCAAAAGGATAAGCTTTTCCAAATACTAAGGGAAACTACAAAAAGGGGAGAAATAATCAACCCCACAAGCCAAATCAATACAATTACCTACAATACTCACTCCAAAATAGCAAACCAGATACCAAACAAACACACACGTACACACTCAAGATGGAAAAAAGGATAAATAAACTATAACGAGCAAAAATGGCTTCTCCAATTCCCAGTATGTAAGCTACAACCACGCCTACATAAAATAATTGTACAAAAAACAATCTCGAACCACATAAATTTAAAATAAAACAAAAGGGAAGGAAGAGACATAAGCGTAAACTTATAGAGAAAGAAAGGGAAATAGCTGAGAAATATTGGACAAGAATGTTTGCTTTGCAAAATGAGTTCAGGTGGAGGTGGCCTTTCACAATGACCCTGCAAAAGCTGAAAATTTTGTAAAGGGATGGCAATTGAAATACTGGATCCGGGTATCTGACCAGTCATAGACTCAGACGGGATACTGGGTCAGGAGTCGACCCAGTGAGTCAATATAAACTTTTTGTACTTAAAAAATTAAACCATACCTTAAAAAATCTCAAAAAGCTTGTTGATTGAAATCACAGTAATTCAGCGTACAAATTTCAGAAATCAAGCATACACATTGAGCTTTGGTGCATATATAGAAATTACAAGATTTAAGGAGGTGCTCTGAAATTTATCATACATATTTCAGAGGCAAAACTACAGTAAATTCAGTATACACATTTCAGAAAATAAGCAATGACATTGAGCTTTGATGCATATTTATAAACTACAAGATTTAAAGAGATGCTCTGAAATTTAGCATACACATTTCAGAGGCAAAATCACAGTGTGGCAGTAACTGTGTATAGTGACAAACAAAGGCATTGCTTGGGAAGATACTAACAATACTAAAAAGAAGCACATTTCAGAGCAGAAAAACTACCAAAATCCAACACAGAATAAGAATGTAAGACACTAATATTCCAGCCACTATGAAATGACAAGGGTAAAGAACCACATAAACAGAGAAGACCAATTACCGTTCTCAACAACTGTGACGGTGCCAGTCGTGGGGCCACTGCGACGGTTTCAGATGGTGGCGCCGGTGGTGAGGGTGGCTGCCGCCGTGTGAGTGAGGGAGTCGGGGTTTCCTTTCAAACGAAGTGGTGAGGGTCTGATGAAGGAGACGAACGACAGTTCTCGTTTTGTTTAGTGAGTTTTTGCCCAAATAAAAAAACGACGTCGTTTCAGTATACACAAAAAATTGCTTGACCCATCAACCATCAACCACCCACCACAAGTTCAAATCAGATCGGAATATCGGATTAATAAAAACTAATGATTGATCAGCTACGGGATTAAACTCGACCCACTTATAGCTCAATCCGAATCACCTAACTCACTTAAAAAAATAATTATTATTTTGTGATTTTAAAATATTTTCATCATAGAATTATTTGTTGTCTTGTTGGACTTGTAATAATTTTATTGCATATATGATCATAAAATTATTGTATCATAGAATTATCGGCTTGTCGAATTGTAATGGTTTTTTACTTAAAAAAATTGATTTCTTTAAATTTAGAATTGTCAAAATAATGAGAAGTTATGAGCAAAATGCAGCTATTATTTTACTTTATTTATTTTATTGGATTTTATTTTTCTAAAAAAATAATTTTTTGTTCAATTTATTTTTTAAAAAAATGATTTTTTTAAGATTTAAGTGGGTCAATCGGTTTAACCCACAATTTTTGGTGGCCCAATGTAAGACAACTTTCTTGGAACTCACCAAGAGATGAGTCAAGTTGGGCTGACCCATTTATAAGATGGGTCAACCCCAACAGGTCAGGATGATCCGTTTTGACAGCTATACATTTAGGGTATTGTGACTCACTAACGCATCAAATCAAAGTTAAAACTCATTTAGGTTGGGTTGCACTGAGTCTTATGCATATCCAAAATTGGCCACCCAACCCAAGGTTGATCCTGAGATTTTATGGGGTTGGGGCGAAACAGTGGATAAGGTCCTTTATATTTAAGTATTTAAAAATATAAATATATATTATATAAAAAAAATTGGCACATAATTTCATTAAAAATATATTATATATTTGTTGTATTAAAAAATAACATAACTTTAATAAATTCCAAGAAAATATGTAACATTTTTTTTATTGAATTTACTCAACATAACATAAAATTATATTTTTTAAATAGATCCTCATCACGATTGAGTTTTATCAAATTTAGGTAAACTTGGTAGGAACCTGTCACATTTTTTTAAAATTTTAATTTATTTATATTTTTTAAAATTTTAATTTTATATTTATAATTTAATTTTAAAGTTTGTCTCTAAAAAAATACTGTAGTTTGGTTGTTATCATCTAACATCATAAAATATCATTTAATATTAAATCTTACATATATTTTTGTTCTTTATTAATATATACTAACATTTACTTTTATTTCCTTTATAATTTGAGTTTTTTCTTCTTATTTTGTTAAAATAAAATATTTTAAGTCTATTATTATAGATCCCTTAAATGTTGATATATCACAAATTCTCAATGAGCTAAATATTCATTTGATATGAACTTATGAAGGTAATACATAAAAATATAAACAATCAGCATGATAATACTTTTTAGTCACATGTCACATCTTAATTTGAAAGAAAAAAGATTTAAAATAAAACAACAATTCCAATATAGTTATAAAAATAATATAGAAAAATATTATTCGATCATTTTAAAAAAAAAAATGGGCCTTTAGCCGTGGGCCCTCAATCCTGACCCAACTAGTCTGAGCCTAGTCGAATAATTATAATTTCATCCATCAACATGGTCGTTGTTGGCAGCCCCACATTTACTATTTAAACCACTCACCCCTGCAAAACTACCCGTCTACCCCTTCTCTCCCATCTATTTAATCACCACTTCCTTTTCTTCATTTTTAAAGCTTCCTCCCTTCTACCTCAAGCTCTTTTTCCTCCCTTAAAGTTTCTTTTTCTTCAAACTCTCATTGTGCATTTCTGTGGAGCTTGAGTTCTTTGCATTACGTACTTCTTGTTAACGTAATGGTCTGCCACATTTTTTTTCATTCGTAGATTCAACGAAAACTTCTTTCCATTTGTTTTTAATTAATTTAATTTAATTTATTAAATTAATATTTTCCATACGATATGTTGCATACACGACACATTAAACACAATGGATAAGTGGAAAGCAGGGGGATGACACAGGTCCATCCCATGTTGGATGAGTCCTACTGTTAGCTTTTGCTCAAAGTCGAAGGTAGAGAGGGATTTATAAATATTAAGATAAGATATTCTAGAAATAAAATTATACTTGTTAGGATTTTTCTAAAAACACTAATTAAAGAACCAATAATAATTTTTTTTTTAAAATTAAAAAGTATTACAAATCACCATGGAATACACTAACGATAATTTTAGATAAAAAATACTTTTTATTTCTTAATAATAACTTTTAATCACTTTTTAACATCTTTCTTTTAATATACAAAGAAAAGTTCAATTTGGTTGGATCTAGAATTGATATTTTTTAATGTTTTGTTCTTTTTACTTATAGTAATATTTATGATAACTTTTATTATTGTATAAAGAAAATATTAAATAAAAATAAATCATGCACTAACAATGTACAATTATTTACACGTTATTTAATTACAAACTATCACATGCTAAGTTTATTAAATTTAAAAGTTACCTTAAAAGTCAATTCAATTGTGATTTTTAATTGATTGAAAATATAATCATTTTACACTAATAGTAAAATACTATTAAATTCTATTTAATATTACATATATATATATATATATATATATATATATATATATATATATATATGAAATTCATAATTTTAAAACAAATACAAAATTCATTCAATACTCATCAAACTGATCAACCCCAAGGATTGATCGAGTGGAACAAGACAAAGTCTCACACATAACAAGTTGCAAACTTAAACGTATGGATGACAAAATGGTGAGGCCACATAACAGACTTTAGTCTTTACCATTGGGCCAGATATTAAAAATGGGCCGACCTAGGTCCAACCCACATTTTTTCGGGTTGGAATTTCTTAGTCTCAACCTAGCCTTATGTCTGGCTTCTGGCTGCTAGGCCACTTGGCCTATTCGGGAAAATTTAGAAATTAAATAAAAAGTAAAAAAATGATTATATGTAAAAAAAACATTAAAAAAATTTCCAAAGACAAAAAATTATTTACTATCCATTTATTCCACCTAACAAGTATTGGAAAAGTCATTTAAATTAGGGTAAATAATCATTTTCATCCTAAATGTATAGAGCGTTGACAAATTCACTCCTGAAAGATGAAAATTTAAATTTTAGTCTTCAAAAATGAAAAAAGTGTGACAAATTAATTCATCCATTAACTTCCGTCCATTACCGTTAATGAAAGAGACTACGTGACACAGATGGACGAAAATATAAAAAAAATTATTGCCAACATGATTGCTGAATAGATTAATTTGACCGAAATATCAATAAGTTTTAACTGGACCAAAATGTCAGTAAATTTCAACTCGATCAAAATGTTAGTAAGTTTCGATTGGATTAATGGGATGAAATTTGGGGTTTGACAAATTAGTCAAATGGAAACTTATTGACATTTTGATCAAATGAAAACTTACTAACATTTGTGATCTAATATATTAAGTAGTTATGTTGACAATCATTTTTATGACATTTTCGTCCCTCTATATTACATAGACTCTTTCATTAACGATAATGAACGAAAGTTAATGGATAAATCAATTTGTCGCACTTTTTTTTTACTTTCGGGGACTAAAATTTGAATTTCCATTTTCGGAGAAAAATTTGTCAGTATTTTATACATTCAAAGATAAAAATGATTATTTATCCATTAAATAATTTAATGAATACTCAAATTAATAATAGTAGTTTAAGATTAATTGTCACTTTTTTTGGATACTTATTTTATGTGTTAATTAATACATTTTGTCTTTTAAAAAATATAAATTAAAATTAAAAATATAAATTAAAATTAAATATATAAATTATATTAATTAATTATTTTATTTTATTTAATATTTATTATATATTACTAATTTGGGTCAGCCTAATTCGAGTTCATTTGATCAATAAGAAGAATAAAAAAAATTCATTTCTATTCAAATTACCTTTTTTAACCGGTTAATGTAATTGTGGTCGAGTGGACAAATCCATTTAACAAGGTCTATTTTTTCAATCGCACTTAAATGTAAGTTTGGACTGAAATGACATCTCTTCCCCCGGAAAACTTTACTCTATTAAAAAAAATTGAGAAGATTAACAAAAAAAGAAATGTTGTAAGAAAATGTAAAATTATTTGTGTTTTATTAAATATTATTTTATTTTATTCCACCTTTCATTTCCAAGAATCCTACCACACACCACCACCACCACCAACCTTGGTTTTAAACAGCTAACCACATTGCGTCACACACACACGACGTTTCGGTTTCCATTGCTTCTCTCTGTTTCGCTTTTCACCTTCGCACCAACGTGACTCATGTGAGTCGTGTGACTCACACTCACTCACTCACTCCCATTCTCTATCCTCTCTCTCTCTCTCTACGCTTACAATTCTCAAATTGCGTCACGCAACCATGACGTCACTCTGCCGGCGCATCCCAGTCGCCGGCACCGGCCAACTCCACCTCCGTTGCGCTCCGAGGACCGCCGCGATTGGCGTGGTCCGCTACTGCTGCTCGCCTAAGTGGCCGACAATCGCGCTGCGACTGCCTCCGCCAGCGAAGTGCGGCGGCGCGTGGAATAGATCGGGCGAGAATAAGGCGGCGGCACCTCGTCCGTGTGCGGTGGGGAGATTCGCGGCGGAGAGTGGTCGGGAAAGCAGGAATCGGTCGGCGGAGGTGGTGCTTGCCGCCGCGGTGACGGTGGTGATGGGCGCCGGAAACAGAGTACTGTACAAGCTCGCGTTGGTTCCGCTGAAGAACTATCCGTTCTTCCTTGCTCAGCTCGCGACTTTCGGGTACTTCATTTATTTTGTTCGATGTTTCTGCCTCTTTCTTTGTTCTTGTTGAATTGATGAATCCGGTGCTTAATTCTTAGTTTAATTAATTACGCGTGCGGTGTTGAATATCTTTATTTTTTGATGAGTGTGTATGAATGCTAGTATCTATTTGACGTGTTCTTTTTCTCTCAAATAATATCTATTTGATGTTAATTTAATGTAACTCTCAGACTTTAATTGTGAAACAACCCATTCAATCTTGTCTATTGAGTAATAGTAAAAGATTATTATTATTATTAATATAATTCTCAAATTTTAATTTTGAAACAACTCCTTCAATCTTATTTACTGAGTGTAAAAGATTGTTTATTATTTTTATTTTTTTATGAGAATTATTATATGGTTTAAATATCTTTTTATTTTTTATAATTTAATATTTTTTAATTCTTATAAATTATGCTTTTTTATTCTTATTTAATGTGTTTTAAAGACAGAAGATAAAATAAACATAATTTGAAAATATCAAAAATAAAAAAATATTGAAGGAAAAAAATACTACATTACAAGGATTAAAAATATTTAAATCCATTATTATTATTATTATTATTATTAGTTTTTTTGCTGAATTTATTATTACTATTATTAGTGGAAAGACACTGTGCATTTTTATTTTTTTTGGTAATATCATAAGTGAAAATTGAAAATTGAGGAAGAAAATATTGAATAGAAAATGGAACCGCATTCACTAGTCACGTCAAATGGGAAGAAGAGTGGGAGCAAAAATTGAATAGAAAATAGGAAAAGTAAAATCAGTTAAGTGTACAAATAAAAGGTAAAATAGGAAAGAAATGTACAAATCAAAATGGGTAAATTTTTATAGATTGTAAATATAAATTATAAATTCTTATATTATACAAGGAGATACTAAATTTTAATGTACATATGTTTTGAAGTTTGAACTATCTGCTACTGATTTTGGAGTAGTGTTAATTGTTCTCACGATGTTTATTGCTCACCAGTCACCACTTCTGTCTTTCTCTTCTATTTTGGGGGTGAATCTTCTTAATTTTGAGGAGTCAGTTTTAGTTTCTAGTGCCGGATATTTGCTAGAAAAGGGAATTTGACCGTGTAATTGCTCGGGTAATAATTCGGAGTAATTCTGTTTATTTCTGTTGTTTGATAGAAGTGTAATGAGCAGCAACTTTAGGATATTATTCTTTTTAGAATATTGAAAGGGTGTTAGTGTAGTAACCAAGATGATTGTAAGCTTAAACATATTTTTAGATACCGTAATATTATTAAATTTATTTTAGTTATTTATTTATTTATTTTATTTTTTATAAATTTCAAAATTTTTAATAATGATCCCGGCCACTACTAATGATGTGACATCTAGATCTAGCCATGTCACATTAGTGTGTAACATGTCATGTTTTTTTTTTTTGAACCAAGTGTGACATGTCATGTTTAAATAAATACATGTCCCTAGAGTTTGATTTTGTTTTGCTGTTTTGTCTTCTTTTTTTTTTTTCATTTCTTCCGCCTAAAACAAAAAAAAAAAAGTTTGGAGATACCAGGATTAAAAATGATTTCATCCTAGTATGTTTGAGAAGAACTGAAGAAGTTGACTTCATTTTTTACTCTGATCAATGGCATAAAACGCATTCTGGCTGCAAAGCTTTTTTCCTCTCCCTTTAGGAGGTTGTAATGTTTAAAAGAGTTAATATAACTAACTCTAGTGATATTTTCTTTCTTTCAGATACGTTATTGTATACTTCTCTATTCTGTATATACGGTACCGTGCGGGCATTGTCACTGATGAGATGTTATCAGTGCCAAAAACTCCATTTTTAGTTGTTGGTCTCTTGGAGGCTCTGGGTGCTGCCACAGGAATGGCAGCAGGAGGTAATGTTTGTCCTATTTTTTTTATTTGTTTCATGTCAAGTACTTCTGGCTTCAAAATGTAATCAAAATGCTCCTGCGCTACATTTTCTGATTGTTTTGTAATCAATCTTCCTTCTGTCAATTCCATCAGATTTCATATGTAAACTACAAGAATTATTAAGACTAAGAAAAAGAAGAGAAGAAAAACAGCTGCAGACATATTGATCATAACCATTTATTTTAGAGTGAATCAAAGTATACTACAACTCCAGTTAGTAGAATATATTAAATATTATCTTTAACAACAGAAGTTTTCAAAGTACTGACAATACATAGCTTAAAATACATTATATATACCTAATACCTCTACTATCAGCGACCTTGTTTAAAATGAAAATGCTTTATGGGGTTTAATTTTACCAATATTATCTTTTCTGGATGAACTGAGCATATTTGTTAAAGTTAGATGGGATATATTTTGATGATTCTTGTCTTCATTTTTATCCACATTTTATGTTTTCACCTTCTACTCTAATTTGTGATGGATCTTTTACTGCTACCTCTTCCATATCTTGTAAATATTGTTGGAGATAGGAAGATAATAATATCGTTTGGTTGTACCGTTTTGGTTAGTTTATAAAAATGTTCATGTCTGAATTTTGTTTGTTTGTTCCCTCTGTTGTATCAGCAATGCTATCCGGAGCATCAATTCCAATTTTGTCTCAGGTAAAAACCATCAGCCGTCAGTGCTCTTTTGCCATTTGTTAAACTCTGTTACTTCTGCATTTACATTGTAGTGCATATATAAATTTAAAATCATTCACAGACTTTAGATATGATCGAAAAGGAATCGAAAAGGTAAATGCAAGTATTACTTATTAAAAATTGACCATCAAGTACCTAGCCTAGAGAAACATGACCCATTCATTCCCTTGAATCTGTGTCCTGCTTGAAGGCTGGTCAGATGTCCCAAGTGTAAAATAATTCCCTTGAAAACATGGTAACAAAATATAACCATCCTGATCTGACCTGTCAAAATTGGTTAAAATTAAAATTTGTTGTATATACCTTATTTACTATACATCTATTAGCTCATCTATTTGCAACTTGCATTGATTTATGGTAAAAAGCAAATTAAAGGTGGATAGTCAACTTAACCTAATTCTCTTGCAGGCTTTTCTTGTGTGGCAAATTCTCCTCTCATATATTTTTCTTGGGAGGCGATATAAAGTCAATCAACTAGTTGGATGCTTTCTTGTGGCAATTGGTGTAATTCTTACTGTAGCAAGGTCAGCCTATGTTAATTTTTGTAGATGCTAGGTTATGTTGGCTCCTATTTTTGATTTTTGAGTGTTAACACGAACACTGCACTCTTGAACTGTATACCTGTAGGCAAAAGAACATGGTCTACAATGATATACACCAGGAATCGACAAATAAATCCGAATGGCCATAAACATTTTGGCACAATTATTAGTTGCTTATGTTTTTGTTTGGTGAAATTAATTCACATTTTCATCACTTATATGACTGTTCAGCATTTCATGTTAATTCAGTCTCTTATGTGCCTTGATTTAACATGTGAGTTTAAGGGGACATGGATTACAAAACTAAAAACCTACTTAATGATTTCAAATTTTATTGACAGATTCCATGCTGAACAGCAAAGTCAAACTTTTGGTATAAATGTTAAATCCTTAAGTGATTCCATAAGTTCATTCACTCATATGGTTTTTTAAAACAGTATCTGAAAATAAGTTTTATTTAGTATTGTAATTTATAGTTATAGAATTTCCCGCGCATGCTTAATGTAAAAATTTTGAATAAATTTTGTTCTTTTGAAATTAGAACATTGACATAACAGCTTATAACATCACAAGTATATGTTGCAATTTTGTAATGTAGGTATGGCATGTACTAACTATGTAAACTTTGTGTTTATGCTTGACGCTTTCTGATTTTACACCTTGTTTACTTAATGTAGTGGATCTGGTGCTGGGCATTCATTGAAGGAAGCTAGTATATTTTGGAGTCTTTTAATGATAGTTTCATTTTTATTCCAAGCAGCTGATACTGTTCTGAAGGTGTTTGTTTATTTTAAAGATTGTTGCATATTCCGAGATTTTAAATTATTTCTCTATTGTGACTCATGGCCTTTTAATACATTGTAGGAAGTAATCTTTTTGGATGCAACTCGAAAACTGAAGGTTTGTACAGTGATGAATTCTTGTAATTCATTTCATACATTATGTAAATTATGACTTTGAAAATGGAAGCTCATAGGGACATTTGAGACTAATGAAGTAATTGCTGGTGCACTTGGTAACATAATACATCTGCTTCTAACTTCAATATAGAAAAAATGATGTCACTAAATTGAAGTAGACTGTAGAACCTTCACAAAAATGACTGCAAATTATTGGCTACATTTTTTAAAGCTTCATACAAGTCAGAAGTCACCTTCTATACTCATGTTTGATAGACTAATATATATTGCCAAGTTAAACAATAAATGTTATTTTTATCGTTCAAGGTTCTAAAGTGAAAAATATCCTTTTTTGTATGGTTGTTGCTAATTATTGTAGTTTTCACTTTCTAGTATGGTAATATACTAAACAATATTCAATGTTTTCTGAAACAGGGAGGTTCTTTGGATATGTTTGTTGTTAATTCCTTTGGATCTGCATTCCAGGTACAGTGAAATTGTCATGAAATTTGCATATTTTGAATAACAATATAAATAAAATGGATGCTTAAATGCATGACGGTATGCTTACTGCAGGCACTATTCATATGCCTTCTCCTCCCTTTCTTATCAAAATTATGGGGCATCCCCTTTGGTCAACTACCAAACTATCTCAAAGATGGTGCTGCTTGCTTTCTGAATGTTGGGACTCTGTCAAGAGGTAAGCAGCTGTATTTTCTTTTCCATATTGTCATTTCTTACAGAAGGCGATATCCAAAAGTAGTTTTTGGTTATCAAATCTGTTATAGCATAGAGTCAAATTTATCAATGATATTTATGATCTAGATCTATCTCAAGCCACAAGGCAACATTAATTTACATGTAAAATTTCAATGTACATAACATGGATGAATGAGAACCATATCCTGTTTCATGAGCAAACCCAAAATAAGAAAATAAAATAAAAACAGAAATCTTACTGATCAAAAAAGTCAGTTTTTCATTAAATATTTTTTGCACGTGTTATTAAATGTGAAATTCTATAGATGGAATACAGTAGGCAAAACCTAGAGTTGTGGTAGCATGAATGCATTTTGCGGATGTTATAGTCCTTGTGGTAGAAAGGTGAGAGAGAATAAATGGTAAATTAGAGTTGTGGTGAGAATATATGAACTTACATATTTAAGTAGATGTAAGACAGATTTGGAATGTAAGTTCAGCATGCTGACATTGGGTTGGCGTTGAAAATGGAGTGTTGGAGATTATACCACACAAGTTGCACACTTAGGTATTTTGGATCCATCTTACAAAGTAACATGGAGGAGTGGTTCAAGTGTAATTTGTGATCAAAATGTGTTGCCCAATCTTCGAAGGAAAATTTTATTGCCCAGCCGTAAGATCAACAATTCTTTATTGTACAAAATGTTGGGCTGTAAAATGCTAAGAATAACAAAAGATGAGTGTTGCGAAGATGAGGATGTTGCAATGGATGGGTAGACATACAAGAATAAGATCAGGAATGATTGTATTACAGGGAAAGTAGGAGTAGCACATGTTAAGGAAAGATGGTTGGATTGCACCTAAGATTGTATGGCCATGTTAGAAGAAGGCAGATTGAAAGCCCAAATAAGATGGTTGATCAGATGGAGAATAGTCCATTAATTAAAGGTAGAGGGAGACAAAAAAAATCTCATTGAAACAATTAAAAGAATTATATCTGAATGACTTTTTCGGAGATTTGGCTTTTGATATAATATAATGGCATCATTTGATCCATGTAGCAAAATCCACCTAGTGGGAAAATGCTTCTGCTGTTCTTGGAACATCTACATAAAGACAATATTTCAAATTCTTTATTCCCTTTTTCTTTTTGTTTCAATTTTTTCTTTACAAATGTTCCACTACTTTTGAACCTAATTTATAGAAAGTCTGGCAGCTTTGGAATGTTATTTATGTGAACTGGTTCGGTTAATTCCAATTCTGGTTACGAACATAGAGCAAGAAAAGATTTGGCATATAGGATAGGGTTTCATCATTATCAAAACTTGAATGCTGCCAACGGGTAGTTAATTAAATAAAATGTTAATTGTATTCATCTAATTTATAGACATTGTAAACTGCTGTTGGGCAGGTTGGTTTTAAATCCATTTTTATTTTTTATTTTTTTATAGCAATTCTTGTAATAAAAGATTTGCAGAAAGTAATTTTGCATTGGATTTGGTTTGTAGGATGTGATGGAGCTCCCCTGCTGCCCTTGTTGTTTATTATTGTCAACATGGGCTTCAATATCTCATTGCTTCATCTCCTCAAGATCTCTTCAGCCGTTGTCTCTTGTCTAGCCTCCACATTTTCAGGTATTTAATTTGTTTCTTTCAGAGTATATACGTTAATGAGGAAAGTATTCTGATAGGAGTAGGAGGTGGGAAAAAGTGTATGATAGGAGGGTCAATTAGTAAATAATTGTTAGTCAGTTACTCAGTTAGTTATAACTGATTGTTAGTAGTTATAACTGACTGTGGGCATTAGAATTAGATATAAATAGCAGTTGGGTGGCTGGGAAAAGGGCAGAAAAGGAATAGAAGGGTGGTGAACCTCGAATTCACTTTGTATCAGCTGGAGTATTCTCCAGAAATCAATAAAGTTCTGTGTTCTCTTCTTTGCTGACATTGTAGCTGCTGTAATTGCTATCTTTTTCAATAAAATTTCTCTCTTTCATCTATCTTTCTGGTCCAGTTTCTATCACTGGTATCAGAGCTCCAGATCTTGGGGTTGTGAGGAGGTTGATGGGGTCGAAAACCAGCAACAAAATGGAAGCAAGGATGGAGGCGATCGAAAGAGCTGTGGAAGAAAATCGATCGAATTGCGTGGCAATTGAGTTACGCTTGGGGTAGATAGAAGCTATGCTTCAGAGACTCGCAACAGCGGGGGAAAAGCAGACAGCAGAGGAGACAACTACGATGGGTGGCACGGCAAGAGGAAGCATGGAGCGCAATGTGTTTGGAGCAACCCGCTGGAGGAATATCGAAATACCCATATTCTTGGGTGACGATCCCTTGGGCTGGATTTCGAAAATTGAAAGGTATTTCCGCCTACAATCTTTAAGCGAGGAAGACAAGCTAGACACAATAATGGTAGCAATGGAGGGAGAGGCATTGGGCTGGTTCCAACTTCCAATGGTGGGAATCTTGGAGTTCACACCTTTATTGGGAAGGATGCAAGACTGCATTAGTACAGAGGTTCCAAGGGATGAATTTGGGAAGCCTATTCCAAGCATTATTAGCACTAAAGCAGGAAGATACAGTGCAGTGCTATTTTGGGCAATTTGAGAAGCATGTAGGGACTGTGAAGGGGTTGGAAGAATCTTTCTTGATGGAGGTATTTCTCAAGGGACTGAAGGAGGAGATGGGTACGGAGGTGAGGTTGTATGAGCCCAAGAACCTGATGGAAGCCATGAACAAAGCACGACAAGTGGAACAGAAAAATAGAGTTATGGGAATTCTGGGCAGAAGCTATAGCAAGGGCTATCAAGGTCAGAAACCCAGCTTTTCAAACCAGAAATTTGGAAAAGATTGGCAGCCAGCTAATAGTAAGGTCAGTGAATCTGTCCAAACTGTTAGTACAGAGGATAATGGATGTCAAGGTAGAAGAACCTTCCATAATTTGTCACTCGCAGAAGCGAATGAGAAAATGAGGAAGAAAGAATGTTTTACATGTGATGAGAAATATCATCCTACACATGTGTGTAAAAACAAACAGTTCAAATTGATGATTATGAAAGAAGAAGATGAAGGAGACCCTTGCTGAAAAATACAGACTGTTTTTTTTCTCACCTGGACCTTGGGGACAAGGTCCATCCTGAAGGGGAGGGTATTGATAGGAGTAGGAGGTGGGAAAAAGTGTATCATAGGAGGGTCAACTAGTAAATAATAGTTAGTCAGTTACTTATAACTGATTGTTAGTAGTTATAACTAACTGTGGGGGTTAGAATTAGATACAAATAGCAGTTGGGTGGCTGGGAAAAGGGTAGAAAAGGAATAGGAGGGTGGTGAACCTCGAATTCGCTTTGTATCAGCTGGAATATTTTCCAGAAATCAATAAAGTTCTGTATTGTCTTCTTTGCTGACATTGTAGCTGCTGTAATTGCTATCTTTTCCAATAAAGATTCTCTCTTTCATCTATCTTTTTGGTCCAGTTTCTATCATATTCATAATGTCTCAGTGGATGAAAATGAACAACTGTAACCCGTTACAATTAGGAAACATATTTTCAATTTTAGAAATATTGACTAAAGTCAGAAAGAATGGTTGATTAATGCAATGGTTAATAGTTACCCAAAGCCTAGCTCTATTAACCACTCCTCTACTTGTCAGTAAACATGTGCTAAAACAGAAAGTTTAGCCTGTTTAGGTGGCTTCTAAACTCAGTCACTATTGTGCATGCAAACTTAATATTGAAACTATTCTCATAGTTACATTTTTCTTCATCCCTGATAGTAAGAATAGATCTAGTTAGTAAAAAATAATAATAGGTTGGTTCAGGGCTATCATTTTTCATCAGCTCTTTTGTCTACCATTTCACACAAGGTGTAGTCTGAATGGCCTAGTAAAACTAACCTAATTCATCTCAGAAGTTAGAATATCTTATCTTTTGCTGTATTATCAGTGTTATTTAAAATCCCACGTTTAATTTATGGTATAATTTAGGTTTTAGTTACACTGTTCAGTGCTGTCATTACCAGAGTTAATCACAAATTTTAGCTAGAGTGCATTTGGGCAAACAACATAGCTAAGTGTCATTTCAGTAAGCTAAAAAGAGCTTATTATGGAAGTCATAAATTTTTTTCATAGCTCAAATAAGTTTCCCGTGATAGACTTATCAAAGACTTCACTATATTGGCATGAATGAGGCTGAAAGTTAAGCAAAATGGTGCGTGAGTTGATAGCCATTTTTCTTGTTTTTCTGTTTTATAGATTTTTTTCCTTAAAAAATGTTGCAGAAAATCTTGACACTTTGCTATTGAATGAAAAGTTTGAAGGGGGTGGCGGGGGATTTGCTGAAATATGAACGTGTTTTTTCTTTCTTTCCATTTTTGCAATTTTACAATCCATTATAAATTCTTGCTAACTGAAAATT
>CM023951.1:18376372-18437798 GCA_013407115.1 Glycine latifolia | reverse complement strand
TTTTTTTTCATGATATAACTTCTCATTGGCTTGTCATTAAAGAATCTTCCAACCAAACATTAGGAAGGATCAAAACCGACATTGGGAATAACTTCTATAGGTATATCTATTTTTGGGTTCTCATCATCAATGTTGAGGTTATCTAGGGTTGGTTCTTTCATGGCTATGTCAGGTAAACACTCCAAAGGAAAGATAAAAAAAACTCACACAATTTGATACATATAAGGAAAGGGTTAGGATGAAAAGGAAAGGATCAATCACAGATTCATAAGGATTCTATGGGATACTCCTCACATAGAGACAAAATTAGAGGAATCTATGTTAAGAATTCAAAACTAGGAATCAAAGGCAAATCTACTTATTTAATAGCTGTCAAAATTATATTTTTCAAAACCATTTACATGAGTTAAAGTTTATATTAATCCAACTATTAAATCATATTCTAATATATCCTAATGATTGTATTAATAACTCAGAACTTCCTAGATATGCAATCTAAAAATAATAGAAATTTACTTATATTTTAAATATCACATTATTTTTTATAATACAATGTTTGATGAAATATCAATTAATTTTTAAATTATATAAAAAAATTGTAGGCTTAATCTATTCCATAAAAAATTTCAACACCATAAAAACTTTCAACATATACATTAGAAAATTGATAAAATTTAACTTTTATGAAAAAGTTGTTAAAGGTGACATTTCTCACATTTGGTACCCAATGTTGTTTGATCTTGCCTTAATTTTGTGAAATAGGTAAGGTGTCATTTTGCTAAATTTTACACCTAATGTCGATTGATCTTGTCCTAAATTCGTGAAATTAACTTATTGTGATGCATATCTACAGCTTGTGTATGACAAAGATACTTTCTCAACGGATGATTTTATGGGTGAGGCTGAAATTGATATTCAACCTCTAGTTTCAGCTGCAAAGGCATATGAAATATCTTCAATCAATGAGTCCATGCAGCTTGGAAAATGGGTAGCAAGTGGCGACAACACTCTTGTTAAAGATAGTATCATCTCCCTTGAAGATGGGAAGGTCAAACAAGAGATCTTAGTGAGACTTCAACAAGTTGAAAGAGGAGTGTTAGAGATTGAGCTCGAATGTCTTCCTCTTACTCAATAGTTGAGATAGATGCTTAGGTCAAAACTTAGCATAACACAATTGGGAGCATTATCACTATAAATGTCTTTTCTCTGCTCTTCTTTGTACAATATTTTCTGACTGTGACCATCCTTCTATAGATGAACAAAATATGAAATATCAAAAAGAGTTTTGGGGAAAAAACTTATTGATTAATCAATTGTACATGCTGGTGGTAAAATTATAAGTGAATTGGTTAAGATTAAAAGTTGTTTAATATCATATAAATTTTTTGAAGCATCGTGTTCTTTATGTTTTAATTTGTCCATTCATGATTCCTGGATGGTCATAAAGGAAGTATATAAGAAGTATCTAATGGGAAATTCATTTTTATAGACAAATGAGATGAGTAAATTCTGGCTATACACAATCATACATATTATCAAAATTAAAAGGTTTCTAAAGTCATTACTTAAAGGTCATCAAACTTTTTAAAAAACTCACACAACTTGTGTATGTTAATCTTAGTTATTCATGATGAGGTCTAATGATCAATGTTTATTTCTCCTACTCTCACGTAATGATATAATGTAATGGATATTAAATCCATGAAGGTCTAGAATCCTATGAACTCACAACTATTTGAATTATTCTCAACCTAAAAAAATTAAAGTTAAGAATTAATTTTGGTGATCACTCAAATATATCTTAGTCCAAAAATCTCTCTACAATGTCATTTTTATTTTAATCCAAATTAGAGTGTGGACTCATTATGCTCAAATTCAAATTGGAAAAAAATATGTTTGGCTTAAGTGTCTTGAACAATTCTATTTTAGACTTTGTTGAACTTATATTACTTGTTTTAGCTCTTAATTCATATAGTCAATATTAAAATATAAAAATCATGTGACTTTCTAAAATTATATTTTTTAAAGTAATTATGTGACTATGAGTAATCTTTAATTTTGATTACTTATATATGATTTTATTGTTAAAATTTGCTCTTCTCATTCTTATATAAAAGAACACTCTTACTAGATATATTTGCATTGAAGGATAATTTTGTCACTATGACATTAAAGTGAAATATCCATAAGCTCTGTTAATATTAACTGATTGATTACTTTTAGTGAAATTTTAAGTATTCTTTTTCTCAATCACATTTTTTCATTCACAAGGTTTGAACCTAAGACTTTAAAGAATTTAAGTCCAATTTCATTAGAATCAATATCTTATTAGTAATGATTAGATTAATAAAGTTTATTATTTATAGAAGTTTTATTTATTAGTAGTGATTAGATATTTAGGCTTACCATCTATGGTTGGAAGGGGGGAAGAAGGTCGTCTTTAGTTTCATTAAGTACAAAATGTGGAAAAGAATGAACCATTGGTCTAGGAAACATCTCTCTAAGGTCGGTAAGAAAATCCTCATAAAATTATGTGCTCAAGCTATTCCATCTTATTATATGAATGTCTTATTTCTCCCTACTTCTTTAGAGGGTGACTTGCAAAAAATGATAAACTCTTTTTGGTGGGATAAAAAAAAGTTGATCAACAAGATGTATCATTGGATGTGCTGGTACAAATTAACTATTAAAAAGGAAAATGGAGGAATGAGATTTAAAAATCATCATGCTTTTAACTTATCGATACTAGGAAACAAGGTTGAGATTTCATATATAACCTTAATGCTATAATTTCAATTGTGTTCAAAGCTAAATATTTTCCATTGTAGATATTTTGGATGCTAATTTGGGACATAATCCAAGTTATGTATAACGTAGCATATATCCACGCTTCACGGATTGTGACAAGGGAAAACACAAGATGAAGGATAAAAATGGAGAATTTGTGAATATTTAGAATCAACCATGGTTATTAAAAAAGAAAGGTAATCCATATGTCTCTACTCATCCTCCTTTTGGTCTAGAGACTATGAAAGTCAACACTTTAATTGATCACCACATGAGTACTGGGAAGTTTGATATCATAACTCAGATTTTCAATAACATAGGATTCCAACAAATTTAGAAACTCCCTATTTTAAATGTTGCTGAATGGGATGCTTGAATATGGAAATTTACCAAGAATGGTTTATATATGTCCATATTGCCAATCACCATATTATGGATAACTTATCTGTAAATGATCATTTTAAAGTAGATGGTAACTTGAAGTAGCTTTGGACATTGCACATTCCTCCTAAAATCAAGCACTTCATATGGAGGACTGTGCAAATTTTAATGTCTACCGTTCATACAAAGACTCACAACTAAATGTAATTAGTTACTTTCTTTTTTCCTAAACTCATTGGTGAGTTTTATCAAGAAGCAAGCAAATTTTGTTGTTCACACATTAACTACAGTGTTAATTAATCTTATATACTAGCTCTCATGTTTTTCATCACATTCTCGATTGGATTTCTGAGCTTATTTTAAATGAAATGACATAAGTTTATTCCTCTAAAAAAAGTGACTAGAACTTTTATGCAGCAACCATTCCTATTTCCTCGTCTAAGAAATATTATAAAGCATTGGAGTAAACTAAATATTCAAACCAGAGAATGACACGCTAACATTGTATAAAATTATATGGTAAGAAACTAGATATAACCCGTGAAAGTTGAATTTTCAATAATTCACAATAAATAACAAAGTCATATATATTATCCACGAATCACTTTTGAGTTTTGATGGGTTTGTCGTAATCTCAAGGAAACTTTAGCTACAAATCCATTGCCACCACCAATGGCTACTGAAACAGACTTCACTGTCATCAATTGTGACTGAAAAAGACTTCGGAGCTTTCTCAAATCTCTACTATCGGGACCATAATAATCAAAGAAGAGAGAGAGAGAGAGAGGAAGAGTATTGTCATAGATTAGACTAAGAAATAGTTTAGAAAATTAGGTAGTGTTTCATTAGTTACATAAAAATTAGAGAAAATCACTAATTAGAGAAATTTCAAGTTTAAATCCTTACATTTTAATTTAATCAATATCTATACAATTTAATAAAGAATAAATAATGTAAACATATTTAAGAATTAAATTATATTTTTATGTATAAATTTTAACTTTATTGTAATTAGTATTATAATTATAATATTATTGATTTAATTATTATAATGATTATTATATTTTTTAATAATTATAAAATAAAATATAAAATTATTACATAATTATACAATTATGTATATAATATATATAATAGAATTATACATAAATATATAACTACATATTAATAATTATAAAAATATAATAGAGGCATGGGATGGGGAGTGACATACCCGACCCTGCCCTCGCCTCCGCTTCCCCAAGTTGGGAATTTTTCGCATCAAACTCGGGACGGGGTTACACGGGTATCCACGTGTTTGATTTTCATTATCATGCTTAAAAGAGATTCACCAATTATATAGAATTATGATAAATAATTAATTTCGTCCCTGAAAGTATGAAACATTGACAAATTGGTCTTTGAAAAATGAAAATTCAAATTTAATTTCTGAATATGCAAAAGGTGCGATAAATTTATCCTTCAAACAATTTAATGACAAAATAGTCCCTAAACTTTGCAACTTAATGTCAAATTGATTATTGAATATTATAATTTAATGATAAGATAGTTTTACAAATTTAACAATAAGATTAAATTGTCACACCTTTTACACATTCATAAATAAAATTTGTATTTTTCATCTTGTTGGAATCAATTTATAGTGACATCACACTTTGAAAACCAATTTTGTTATTTACCCTAAAAAAATTACTAGAAAGCTCTACTTCCTCACCCACCGCCAAAAAATTATGTAGGACTAACATGTGGTTTTAGTAAGATTATTAAAATGATCAAATTAGTATAGTTTTTAAAAGCTAATTAATAGAATATAATTCGTATTTTATGAGTATATTGTTATGTTTTTTTTACAGAATCTTTTATGCTTATAGCTTGGAAAATAAACTCTTAATAAAATCATTTAATTAGAATATATTGATAATATAGACGTTTTTTAGACTGTTATTCAATTATTAATTGTTATTTATAATAATTATTTTAAAAGTTATAGATAAAAATATTTCTAATTAATTGATAATATAAAACTTTACATAAAGATTAAATTAATAATTGTATAATGATCTTAAATATGTTTTTGTTCTCTCAAATTTAAGACAAATTTGATTTTGATCTCTTAATTAATAATTTGTTCTTTTTAATCCCTCAATTTGGTGAAAAGTTATTTTTAATTCTTGAAAATGAATTTGAGAGACTAAACGAAGTATAATTTTTTGCTCATTTTAGTCTTCTAAAGTCAAATTCGGAAACTAAAAATAATATTTTATGCATTTGAGATATTTTTTGAGATACTAAAACAACAAATATCTCAAATTTACGATATTTAAAAGATATTTAAGTCAAATTTCTATTAAAATTAAAATTCTGATTCTAAATTTTAACTTATTCTTTGTCCAAATTAAAATTAAACTGTTAATCACATTCTGGCATGACTCATCTTATAATTGAAAATTAGAATTCCAAATTGTAATATCAACTTTTCCTGTAATCAGCTTATCTTGAAAACGTTGCAGTATTATTTTGCTCTTTGGTCAAGTATATTAAATATTCATATGCCAGCATATCCTATATCTTGAACAAGGAAATAACATCACAACCTTATGCTCCGTCCAGAAAGGAAAGAAAGCAACAAAATTTACATTCAAAAGCTGTAATAAAAAACAAAATCAGATAAAATGTCTACAGCAGATTGTGTTTGTTGGAATATTCTCTGGCTTATATCTTAAGGCAGAATATTACAAAGAACTATTTGAAGTTAATTTGGGTATGGAAAAGAATAATTACGAATATTCTTTTCCTCCTCTACTTTCTTGCTCTTTCATTTTATTTTTATATATAATTCGATTTCAATTTTTGAAGTCACAATCACAAATCTCTTGTCTTAGGATAACATTAGGTGCACATACACTATTTAATGTGAACAAACTCATGGCAACAATTTCAATTCACATTTTTATATATAAATCTCATTTTTATAGATAAAAAGGACATACAACCGTGCTTCCAACATGAAGAGTGAGACATACACATTCCTGGGTCTCACAACACTGACAACCTATAATATTAGCATTGCTATATATTAGCAAAAAGAAAGACACTACTATATTTGTTTGTCCACATTTTTTATTCTTTAAAGAAATGTAATTAGTGTTTTTTTAATCAATGCAATAAATCCAATTCTAAAATAGAATAATGGAATAACTTTTTTTTTATTCATAAAAATTGAAGAGAAGTATCAAAATATAAGTTTATAATAATTCAATTGAGCTAACGAAATAGTTTGCAATAACATTTAGAAAGGAAAAAAAAGTGAAAATCAAATGGTCCAACCTAATTTTGAGAAAATAATTTGTTTACATATTTTCTAAATGATTATTTGATAAAAAGAAAAAAAAACCATTATTTCTATAACATTGGTTTTTAAAATATACTATTAAATAAAATTTCATCCAATTGTCAATTAGACAAACTAAAGTAAAGTCAATCAACAAGCCAGGAACTGGCTATAACCACACTAAGCATCTGCCAACAGAGTCACTGCTAAAAGGCTACATTATGATTCAAAATGAAGACAATTCCATTTCACAATTTTACAAAGAAAACATATATAATGGACTAATGGTGCTTTCATCAGTTTCACGTTTCAACATTACATTCTCTTTGCTTCCCAATTGTTGTGTAATTGAAACAACTGAGATTTTGTATCCTATTGGCTGGATGAAAACATATGGGAAACTAGTCAGAAACAGACTATAACATGTAAACAGCAGCCACCTGCTAAAATCATACATTATGAACAAAAAGATACAATTTTGCAAACATAAAACACAGGATCGTGCTTTCAACACGAAGAAAGAGACATGCACATTCCATGTCTCAATACATTATGGAGTGACAACTTACCACTTTAATGAGACATGCACATTACAATGTGTTTTTTTTTTTTATATTTTTTTTAAAAAGAGCAATACTTTTTCATAGCTTTTAGAAAAAAGAATCATTAACTCTCCAAGAACCAATCTTTTTCAAGCGTGCAATAATTAAATTTAAATTTTATTCAAGTGTCAATTGGATAAATTCCCTGCTGTTTCAAAATATGTTAGCCTATTTACCAAAAACAATATTTCTTAGCCTAAAACAGAATAAAAACAAAATATGTTAGTCTAAATCCAACCATTAAAATTCATTAAATTTAATCTAAAAAGACAAATTGTAACATTCAACAAAAAAAAAATTAAAAGACCAGATCCATGCAGTTTCTTTTCATAACTTCAGAAAATCTTAATCCCTATTGGACAATCAATAGCAGAGTCAATCAAATGCCAAGAACAAACTATAAGCACCAACACCATACAACCACCCACTCCTAAAGGCCAGGAAAGAGGACATTTTAATATCAACCTAATGTCACATGACCACATCATTCTTGCAATCATTATCCATCTCAAAATGCAGGGCCGTAGGAAATTTAGGGTCTTAGGCAAATTTTTAAAGAAATATAATATTATAAAATTATTTCTCAAACTATTTTTTAAAATTTTCATGACTTTTTTTACCAATTAAACTCATTTTTATATGCTTTTCTTTATGAATAGTAAGACATTTATCAACAATCCTGTATATTGAGATTGAATTAATTTTATTTATTTTAAGTTTTAAAAACCAAGTTCCTATTTTCTATTTGATTTTTTTCTTATTACTACAAAGTATAAGAATAAAATAAAGAAACACTACATAGTATAAACAAAATATATTTTTTAAAATATGATATCAATGAAGGTATTAAAAAAATATGAAAAAGAGATAGAGAAACAATGAGAATGTTAAATAAAAGTTATTTTTAATTAAAATAAGTGATAAGTCATGCATCAATATCTCTAGTCTTTAATGTAAAAAAAATGATCCTCTAACATTAATATCCATGCTCCTAATTATCAGTATATATATATATATATAATTTTGATATTTAACTTTTTTTAACTCTAATTATTAATTAAGACAAGTAACTAACTTTTGGACAATTTTTCAATTATAGAGCATCCTTATCCATTATAATTTGAAAAATATAAATAAATTCAAGCAAAAGCTTACATAATAACAAGTAAAATAAAATAAAATTGAGATATAAGAGAATGAATTTAATTGTCTTACCCTATGCACGGCCTTATCAAAATGGACGCACAAACCACCAGTTATTGAATCTAGCAAAAGAGCTAGTACCTCTAACAACATGATGAACTAGGATATGATAAAGATATTTAACATTTGGTGTTTCACTAGTCTTTAATATGTTTGTGTCCATAGAAAAAACCACGACAATTAAAAAAAAAAAAAAAAGGAAAAGAGAACATTGATCCGAGATTAGACTAAAAAAGAATGGATTTTTAAAACATCCCATAATTCCCATTATAAACTATCATCCATCGGCAACTAATATTTAGCAAATCCTTGTACACCACTAAATATTTACAGCCTCCATTAGAATACAACGTACACATCCACCACCACTCACCCCAGTTTTCCATTTCAATCCAAAAAAGAAGAAGAAAACCTACTCTTGAACAAAACAAAACGCATGTTCAACGAGCAACACCCCAATTAAACCCCTTGAAAATCATCATTAGTCAATCAAGAACAGCAATAAGGACACCTTAGGAGTCCATTCTCATTGCACTCTAAGCACCTCTTCAATTCCCCTTCATCCTCATCAAACACCTTCCTGCTCCCACTGCAATTCTCACAGGGCACAAACCTCGCGTCCCCACAATTCTCGCACACAAACCCGGGTTTCAGCTTGGGGAACCCTTCCAGAATCATCTTGGCCAAGTCACCACTCTCAAACAAATGTTTGATCACATTAGCATCACCAATGTACTTCCCTCGTATAAAAACTTGGGGGAGTGCCACATGGCACTCCCCCAGCACGCGCTGCAGCTCCTCCCTGTAGCCCAAATCCATGGACACGTCCCTCTCGTCCACCCAAACCCTGAACCCCTTCAGGATCATGCGGACCGCGGTGCAATCCTCGAATGTTCTCCGAATCCCACGGAGGCTCGTTAAGTACACTACAATTCTGTCCTCTGTGCTGGGTAATCGGAACAATGTAGTAATATAAGAATCTGAAGCCTTTGATTTTGAAGAGGAAAGTGATTCGGATTCGGATTCTGCTTCTGGCAAGGATTTTTTGGAGGATTCGAATAAGGTGCAGAGCTTCTTCACCATTTTTCCGCGAATTGAAGACTTCATTGATTCCATTGAACCGTAGAAGCGGTTCACCGAACCGGACCGGCCTATATTGTGGTGGTGATGCTGGTAGGTTTTCTGCGAGGATTCCGATTTCACTGAGTGGATCGTGTTCGAACGGTTGAAGAACGGGAACCGCGACATCTTCGCGAATTCGATGACCTCCGAGTTCCCTGAATGCAAAAGAATCGAAACTTTTAGTGAGTTTTAGTAAGCATTTTGTTTTTGTTTTGCAAATTGATGATGTCAAGAATGAAATTGATTTTGTAAAATTGATTATGAAATGATGTAGTAGTTTCAACTCAAAATCAATTTCTCGAAATGAACATATTTACTTACAATTACGTTACTTGATGTTTCATCAATGTAATTATGAATAATCTAACATGAATTCAGAGACGCCATCAATCTTTCTAGGGTTTATTTTGGGAATTTTTTCACAATCGAGCTCAATTTTCAGGGACGAGAGTATGAAAGAAGAAAAAAGCAATGAAATTTAGGGTTTCTTGATTACTACCTCGCGAATGACGCGGTGGATGAAGGAGGCGAGGATGCTCCGGCGCGGCGGCGAGGAAGGACGGAACAAAAACAGAACAGAGGAAGGTCAGACCGTCAGAGGTTAGTTTTGGACGATGAAGATGTTTTTCTTTTTTGTTGTTGTTGTCGTTGTTTCAGTTCGTGTGTTTGTTTCCTCTGTTGGGTTATTTTTTTGTAGAGAGAAATTGAAAATTGATGATTGCTGTGTGTGCTGTGTTTAAGTTGAAACAAGAATGGAGGGTTTTTTCTTTCGTTCTTTCTGTTAGTTTTGGAGTTGGCTTCAGAGAAAGAAAGGGTCAGAGATAGTAGACTCACTAGGTTATCTACAACGGCAAGAATTTATTTATTTATATACAGAGAGAAAATTCAAATATATATATATATATATATATATATATATATATATGTAATTCAAAAATTACATATGGAAAGTGAGTGTAGGTTCTGTTTCGACTTTTTACGAGTGAGACAGGGAGTCTTTGGTTTATTATAAATTTAAAATAAATTTATTCATTTAATATTTAATTAAATTTTGATACACTTTTATTATATTTCTAGTATTTTAGTCTGTATAATATAAATGATATTAAATATTTATTTGGTTTAAATATGATTTTAATTCTTTAGATTTAAGTAATTTTTTTAGTTTTCTAAATTTAAAGTTATTTCTTATTCATTGAAAACCAAAAAATGTTTTTTAGATATTTATATGCAATACGAGTGAAACATAAGATAATCATAAATTGTAATAATTTTTATCATCAAATTTTAGTTTTTTTATTTTATATTTTAAACTACGTTTTTGAAGGTTAAAAATTATCATAATCAAATTAATAAAAAATTTAAAAAATCATTAACTATTTTTGAAAAATACTTTAATATTTTTTATTGACTTATTCTAGAAGTTTAAAACCGTCAAAAATTATACTTTAAAATATAAGATAGAAAATCAAACACTGATAGTAAAAAATGCTTAAAATTGTGATTTTTTTAAAATTTTTGTTCCACTAACTTTTTGTAAAATGACAAAAAGAATATTTTGTGAATTTTATAAACTAAAAAAACTTCAAATTTAAATGACTAAAAAAATATGACTTGAGGGACTAAAATCATATTATAACCTATTTATTTTATATCATTAAAACTTATAATGCATAGATATTTTAAATATATAATTTAGATTATAATTAACATTTTAATAAAAATATTGTGAAAATAAAATCATTTTAAATTTATAATGAATCATTTATATTATAATATAAGGTTATTTTTTAATTATGAATGATTTAAAAATATTAGAATTTAATTAAGAAATAAACGTGAAAAGAATATCAAGTATATAAAAAGAATCATAATTTAGAAATATTAAGAGAGTTTTCTAGTTTGAGGATGGTTGTGAAATGCACGTCATCCAAAAAGAAAAAATAGATAATATTAAAAAATTAATATTTTATTTGCTTAATTATACTTTTTACATAATTTTTTAATTTTGATAAATTTTACTCCAATAAATTAATTTAGTGCATATCATTCCTAACTTTTAAAAAAAGTGTGGATTTTGCCTTCTATTATTTTATTCCTAACATAAATTCATTTTTTTTTTGGTAAATTTTACACCCAATTTTTTGTTTTTTAAACTAATTTTATCTTAGTTTTTGTGCTTGTCAATGGAAACATAGTTAGAGTAAAATTTGTAAGTTTTTTTTTAAAATTGAGATTAAACATGCCAAATTAAAAAGTTGAAGATGAAATTCATTAAAAATTAAAAACCTTAAAAGTAAAAAATGTAATTCTATTTTATAATGTTAATTTTGGTACAGAGAAAGAAAAAAAAAAGAAGGAAAGCGGCAATTATTTAGAAGAAAAAAAGTAAAAGTGACTTGTGCAGCCGCCTTTTTGGATCGGACATGTGAAAATAAAAATGGATTCAGTTTTCTTTCGTTTGGTAGAATAAAAAATAAAAAAGAAAGAAATAGTGTTTTTTTTAGATATGAAAATGGAAATAAACAACAAAAAATTCTTATTTAGGAGAGAGAAAAAAAATACTGCGAGTGCTGTTGGTTTTTGACTCTCTTGAATCAGAATAGTGGAAATGAGTACGCGCCGTCAGAAATAATGAGATGTTGAAATTATTGTAATTTATTTTTCATGTTAAGTGGGGAGAAAGGAAAAATAAATAAATTAAGGGTGTAGATTTTGTTTTGAGACAAATTAATCATACAGTGGACTTATATAACATTTTTAATAGAGTAATTTATACTCATCTCCCTCTGGTATGTTGCATTGATACAGATACGATATCGATACTGGATATGGATACAGATATGGGATACGGGATTTTCCAAAAAACTAGGGTGCCGGTATATTAATATAAATTCTCAAAATTGATATATATATATATATATATATAATAGAATTTAATATAAGTGTGACTGCATTTTATAAATGATGAAAGAAACAAAAATATGTATAATTTATAATATAAAATGAGATTAAATTCTTTAACATGACAAAAAAAAGTATCTAATAATTAAAAATTGTAATCAGTAAATGTTGAACTAAAACTTATGAGACCTAAACATAATTGTGATATCATCATTTTCTTGTCCATCATCAGTGAAAAGAATTGACTCCAATTCTGGTTCATCAAGAAAAAGAATAGCAACTTCAAGAATTCCAGTCCCCTTCAAGTGGATACCATTCATCTCCATCAATATCCCACCCACATTTATCTCTCAATCTTTTAACTCTTACTCTTTCTTTATAAAGAGATAATATTTTTAGTTATTGGACTTGAGTACACGCTGATAAGTACCAAAATTAAGTATCTTTTTTTTTTTGAAAAATATTTTTGGTATGTACCCGATATGTATTTATGAGTATCCAACAAGTATTGGATATGGATACATACCCTGGAAGTGTATGACATGATTTTAGGAGTACTCATGCTTCAGAGCTCTATGATATGCACTTATTACACACATCATCCCTCTTTAAATTTACACTACTTTGGCATCAGCTAGTGGAAACGGTGTTAACTAACCGTTTAATTTTATCTTGATGACGCAGCCAAGGTCTGTGGCAGAGGTTGGGAACAAGTGTGTGATTTTGAAGAACAATGTTTGCAAGGAAATTTGTTGTATTTGGCTTTGTGATTCATTTCCAATGTTTTGCCACTATGTTGAGTTTTTAATTGATTAATTGGTTTTAATTTTTAGAATTAGGCTGGCTGAATTAAACTGATTATTGTTCAAAATATTTTTTACCTTATATCATTTTTTATTACATTAATTATGTTATCTTATATAATCAATTTTTTATTGTTTTATCTTTTTTACGATATGCCAGTACATTTTTTCTTGTCATTTTTTGGGTGGGGTGGCAACATAGCACCCAACTACTCACTTTTGTCGTTGTGTGTGGATTGGGAATTGTGATATTGGGTAAGAGGAAACTGTAGCAGGCTGGCTACCTTCTTTGGAGAAAGAACGCGGGTCGACCTTATAGTAAATAAATTACAATAAATTTGAGGTAACTTTTCTGTCACAAAAAATTGAAAAATATATATTTGCAAAGTTGCCCGATTGACCTCAGAATTACGCATGAACGAGTAATTAATATCCTGAGAAAATTATTGGAGAAAAAAAGATAATTTTTTAATTTTGAATTTAACATCTTTATAGCTAAAATAAAATTTTAGACCTTTGTTTCAGTTAGGTTTTTTAAGCTAAAAATGTTTTCTTTTAGTTTGTCAAATAAAAATTCCATATATATCTTAGTTACACAAAAAAAAAATTCTTAAAATATCTCTTCTAGATTAAATTGGTCATTTGGTCAATTTTTGACAACAACAATATCAATTTTGGTTAATGTATGCAAAACGTTAATCTAATGTGATTTATTTTCCTAGTTTGTCAAGTGTCATCAGGTTAGGTTGAACATGTTAGTAGAATAAATTAACAAAAAAATCCATTTAATCTAACAAAAAAAATTAATATTTTATCCTATAAAATAAATAAACAAATATGTTTAAAGTTAAATTTAAAATATGTTAAATTTTTTTATTCTTAGAAGTTAATAAATATAATACATATCTGTTTCAAATACTAAATAATAATGAAATAATCTAATATGATCATAAAAAATAATAACAAATATTTTTTTTTGTAAAAACACAAGTAAAAAAATTCTTTTTAATATGTTGTCGTTGTAAAAAAACTTCTAATTGATTAAAAACCATTAATACTTTTCTCAAGAAAAAATATTTGAATAATATTACTTATTAGAATAAATTATGCTTGGGATCCCTCAAAATAACCTAAAATTAGGTTTTAGTTCATATAAAAGTTTAATATATTTTAGTTCCTACATTTAGCAAAAGTAATGTAATTTGAGTGCTTCATTGTAGACTATAAATACGTGTTTCTATTAAAGTATAGGGACTAAATAAAATTTTATAATAACTAAAATTAAATTATGATATATTTTAAGAATCAAAAATATATTTTATCCTTCTTATTATAAACTAGTACAGTATATGTGCGGACACATAGTCATCTGCAAAATGAAATGTATAATATAATTGTATACATGTAGTTTTAGCTATATAGAACTTAGTAAATGAGAACAAAAACTAATAACATTGGAATATGTAATATATTTTGTAAAATAACATTGTCTATTTAGCTTATAAGTTCGCAAAATTAAAGTATTACCATTTTTGCTGAATTGCTAAATCAAAAGTATATTTTATCCTTCTTATCATAAACTAGTACAGTATCCGTCCAGACGCACGAGTAATCTGCAACATGAAATGTATAATATAATTGTATACATGTAGTTGTAACTATATAGAACTTAGTAAATGAGAACAAAAACTAATAACATTGGAATATGTAATATATTTTGTAAAATATCATTGTCTATTTAGTTCATAAGTTCGCATAATTAAAGCATTACCATTTTTGCAAAAATTCACCAGAAAAAATTATAAACAAAGTTTATAGAGATTGATAGAGTAAACCGAAACTTTCAACAGTAGAAATGGAAGATTCAATAAGTCAAATTCAATATAGGATGGTAGCATACCATGATTTTGCTATACAAACTAAGAGGGTTGATCAATAGTACCAGATCAAAATGAAATTCCTCAAATGTTAACAGATTACTAAGCATACTTAGTTATATGCCACATAAGATTTTATCCTCCTCTGATGACAAAAGACCCTTCAAAGTTTATGCTTATTGAAACAAAATGTAATAGTTAATGAATTATCAGCTCTTATTTATGATATGTAACTTATAATTTGGTATAATCTTGACTAACTCAAATACATGATTGAAAATTCATAAATTAGTATAAAGTGTTTCTACTCCAAACAACTACATAGTTCACATTCAAGTTAAAAATCACATGTTCTTAAATTTATTGACATATGTAACTATTGAAATAAAGTTTTGAGCATTCATAATATCACTTCATGCTGAGCATTTTAGTCCTAACAAAATAACACAATAACTACTCCTACACAAACTCAATACCAAAACACACTTAATACCATATTGCAAATAAAGCCAATACCACCATTGAGAAAGAGTAATTGCAAGTAGCAATGTGTTTTTAATTAGTTCATAGAGTTATAAATCATGTAAGAAATTTTGAGTACACTAATAATTTTATTTTTCATAAATTAAACAAAAAAACACATTATTATCAATATTTTTTTACCATTTTCTTTCTATCATCTAATACATGTAGATTTTTAATCATAAAAAAAGATAGATGAGAATAGACATTTACCCATGCTTGTTGCTAATAGAAAACTTGTTGATTCCTTAAATGAAAAACATCAAGAAATCAATTAAACCCCAAATAACAAAAATGAAGAAAATTAAAAACAAATATGGAATAGCTGTAACAAATCTTACAATTTTTCTACATGAAAGGTCATGCAACATAGATAGATAAACAAATGAAATTAGCTATTAGAAAATATAACTTCTTAGAATTCAATTTAATTAGTTATTATATTTAATTAATGAAAACATAAAATGAATAAATTTGGAGCTCAAATGTTGATTATTTTATCTAAGCAAAGCAACCGTTGTAATGAATCAGTGTATTTTTATAGCAAGCAACTTTAGATAATATTAACAATATGGATTTAAGAAGCATCAAGGAGCAAGCTAGTGCTCGAAACATCAAAGAGTAAGCTATTCCGACTTCTCCAAAATTTTAATGGCAAATAAATTAAATATAGACAGTTCAATTATAACAAATAATGACTTGTTTAGTAAGTCACTTATTTATTGATGATACCTTATGTTACTTGTTCTTGTTTGCTTTTTCTGGTTTTGAAATTCCATCCAATGGAGTCGTGACACCAACAATTTATATTAAACAAAACATCAAATTACTAACAAATGAAATTATAATTATTAACTCTAAAGATAATTATAAATTATAAATTTTAACAACAATATAAAAAAATAAAGAATAAAGGAATGTACTAATAATAGAAAAGGAAACATACCAATAGAAAACTTTCTTATTCAAAGATTAAAGTTGGACATTCAAGCAAATTATTACCATTAGAAGTATTGATATCTTTCACTTGAATTTCATCTAATGGTTCTAACCTTGATTGCTTGACACCTAACCCACATAAATAGAAATGCATAATTAGTGGCCATAGCAACATCTAATGCATCCTTCATAAAAACTCCTGAGTTAAATTTCTCAACTTTCTCAAATGATAGGTCTTGAGAATAAAAAAAGAGAGGTGGAAATTCACATGTATATATAAAAGATTAAAAGCACATGCTACGCAAAAAAGATTTTTTTTCCAGTTTAGTATCTAAGTTGGAGCTTAGTAATAATTATTTAAAGAAATGAAATCAAGAAAGAGAATACCTCTTATTCAAAGATTAAAGCTGAAGATTCAAGCAAATTCTGACCATTACAAGTATTGATAGCTTTCACTTGAATTTGATCTAATTGCTCTAACCTTGATTACTTGACACCTAACCCACATAAATAGAAACTCATAATTAATGGCAATAGCAACATCTAATGCATCCTTCAATCAAAGGAAATTTCACATTACAACCATAATGTCTTGATTTTTATGGAAATCATAACAGAATTTGGGTGAGACATTTTGTCAAACACCTCGTAAGTAAAATAGATTTCAACAATTTTAAGCAGAATTTGTACTTATGATATAGGAAGCAAAAACAAGACTAAAAAACACTTGCTAAAATCTGAAACGTATATCAAAGATTGTAGACTATCATACAGTAGTTTTTGAGTCAGATTGTAGACTTCATCTACTCCATGAGAAATCTTAATCAAACAATAAATTGAAAAACATAATAAACTAAATGGATAAATGGAATTCAACATGTTTGTGTATCGATCCCCTATTCAAAATATTAGTTTGAAAAAGAATCACTTATGTAAAGCATAAGCTTCAAATTCCTGAAATCAAAAAATCAAAATACATGAATAATATGAAAAACAAAAGATAAAAAACAAAGGAAAAGAAAAATATTAGAATAGCAAAAATGAAAATAAATAGAAAAAAAAATCCTTGATCATTGCTGGACTTATCCACCCATGGCACACTGCTAGACATTATAATTGTTAAAAGTGAAAATGAAAAAAAAATGAAGCTTTGATATTAGATTCATAAAAGTTAAAATGAAAAAAAATAGAAGCTTTGAACTCAAAATCACACAACTATATATATATATATATATATATATATATATATACACACACACTTATTCACGGACACACTACTTTACAAAATCTTTTGATTCCTCAAATGAAAAAGATCAAGAAGGTTTCAAATTTAACTCAAGAGTTTTTATGAAGGATGCATTAGATGTATATATAGAAGATTAAAAAGCACATGCTACGCAAGAAAGATCTATTTCCAATTTAGTACCTAAGTTGGAGCTCAGAAAGAACTATTTCAAGAAATGAACTCAAGAAAGAGAATAATTCTTATTCAAATATTAAAGCCGGACATTCAAGCCAATTATTACCATTAGAAGTATTGACAACTTTCACTTGAATTTGATCCAATTGCTCTAACCTTGATTGCTTGACACCTAACTCACATAAATAGAAACTCATAATTAGTGGTGATAGCAACATCTAATGCATCCTTCATAAAAATTCCTGAGTTAAATTTTTCAACTTTCTCAAATGGTAGGTCTTGAGAATAAAAAAAGAGAGGTGAAAATTCACATGTATATATATATATATATATATATATATATATATATATATATATATATATATATATATATAAGAGTAAAAAGCACATGCTACATAAGAAATATTTTTTTCCAGTTTACTGTCTAAGTCGGAGCTTAGAAATAACTATTTTAAAAAATGAACTCAAGAAAGAGAATACCTCTTATTCAAAGATTAAAGCTAGACATTCAAGTAAATTCCGATCATTGGAAGTATTGATAGCTTTCACTTGAATTTGATCCAATTGCTCTAACCTTGATTGCTTGACACCTAACCCACATAAATAGAAAATCATATTTAGTAGCAATAGCAACATCTAATGCATCCTTCAATCAAAGGAAATTTCACATTACAACCACCAGAAACTCAGAACTTGTACATATGATATAGGAAGCAAAAAAATCAAAGCATAATTTGTACTTATGATATAGGAAGCAAAAAAATCAAAGGAAATACAAAGCATAATTTGTACTTATCATATAGGAAGCAAAATTTTAAACACTTGTAAAAAATGATTAGCATAAAACATTAAAAACAACAAAAATCAAAGAAACTAGGATCATTTATCTCATTAAACTAAAAAAACACTTGTAAATAATGATTCACAGAACAATGACTGTCCATGTTTGTCAAATACCAAACCACAAAATTAAAAAATAAAATGAAGCTTCTCATAAAGAAATACAAAGTTCATTCAGGCATTTGATCAAACACATCACTTACAAACTACAAATGAGACCAACCCAACTATAAACACACACACACACACACACACACACACACACACATATAAAACATTGAACAAGATATCCCACAAGAGACGATTACTCACCCACACAAATGTCTCGGACGATTGGCTAGAGGAAGAGTATCATAACCAAGCTAAAAACGAAAAATAGAAGATGATGTTGCTACAGGAGTAGTAGCAAAAGCAAGCTAAAGTAGTGAGGTAGAGCTAAAAACAGAGGTAGGAGATGATGTTGTTCAATGCAAGGGTAAGGTTTGGTAGAGGAGTAGTAGTAGAAGCAAGCTACAGTAGTAAGGCAAAAGATGATGTTGTTGAACGCACGAATAACCTTTTGAGCTTCCTAGCTCGACGACACATAACTTTAGGAGGTAACGTGTAAAGAAGAGTGTATTTCGAAATTTGAAACATTTGTGGAATGGTGCTTGTGTGTGAGCTGAGGGAATCTAGAGGTGAGGAAGGAAGTTAAAAAAAGCTGAGGAAGAAGCTGGGAGTGACACATCAACAAAACGAGTTAAGGAGCGCTGTGGAGACGACACGTGTTCAAAGGGCTGAGGAGCGTTGTGAAGGTGACACGTGTCCATATTATGTTCTTTTATTATAGATAGTAGATAGTAGATGAAATACAAAAGTTGTCATTATTTTATTTATTTTTTATTTTACTTTCCGGTTACTATTTTTTAATGATTATAAATATTTTTGTTTTCGAAATTATAAAATGATGATAATTTTTTTTCCATATATGTAACTAAGATAGTATTTGCATAATTCAAAAAATATATATCTATTAAAAATAAAGAAACAAATCAATTGTTAAATATATTAAGTAAGTTTAACTTAATTAATTGAGTCATATGTGTGAATTATTATAAATTCTTCGTTATTAAGTTTAATTCTTACATATAAAAAAATGTTAGCTACATTCACATGTATATTTTTGGGACAAAATAAACATATATTATGAATACTTGATACAACTACAAATTTTCAAATCACCAGAACAATTACGGAACTAGATAGCTTTTTTTATTGACATTTGGCAAAAATAGGGACAAAATAGTTATTTTGTCCATTATTAAAATAAAATAAATACAATAAACAAATTGCAAATTGAAAGCATGTGCTTCTCTAGCAACTGTCCCACTTAGCCACCACTAAGCTTTAGCTAAGCAAAATCTCACCTCACGCATTCCAAAAAATGCAAGAGAAAAGGGAAAAAATAAAATTAAGAATATCACAAACCACAAAGCATAAAAATTCCACCTGATCCGAAACTTGAACGGGAAAATAGAAAGGACTAGAAGCTATCAAAAAGAGTAGTTGTGGAGAAATATAAAGTGCAGGCCATGCACACACGTGCTTCTCTCAAGAACGAGAAAAAGAACAAGAAGCTATCAAAAATGAAGATATTTGGGAGTTAAAATTTCACTATTCCTCTTCATGAAATCGACCAAAAAAGTTAGCAGAGGAAGACCCAAAATATAATAACCAAGGTTAAATAAATAAAAGAAAAGAAAGAAAAATTTTAATTTTCTATATTTCGTCAAAAAAAGCGTTAGCGACGGATTTTGCGACGGAATTAGCGACGATTTTTGCGACAGATTTTCTGGCACCGTTAGCGTGAGAGTGGCGCCAGTAGCGCCACAGATGCTGGTTTTTGGTGCGAGTAGCGCCAAATTGGCGCGAATAGCGCCATAGTGGCGCGATCAACGCCAGAACGCGATCTGTACCACTATATAAGGTCATTTCACGCAATTTTTTGGGCCAAAAACTGCTTCTTCTTCTTCCTAAAGCCATTTCCTCCATTAATGAAGTAAAAAGCTTCATATCTTCTCCATACTTCTTCTAAAAACTTCATACCCAACTAGAAACTTGATTAGAACTCCTCCATAAGCTAGATTCCAGCTTCAATTTCTCAATAGAACCATCAATTGGAGAAATCCCGTTCTCTAGAGAACTTTGGGAAAACTGAGTTTGGAAGGGAAAGGAGGCGATTCAAGGACGCCAAAGCTTGGAGAAGTGATCCTCTAGCCTTCCTCGACTGTTTAGAGGTAAGAAACTCGAGTTTTACCGATTGATTTGTGAAATGGTTCTTGGGATGAATAGTGACCCATTTGTGATAGGGCTGGAATTAGGCTTGGGTCCTTTAGAAAAGTATGCTCAGGAGGTTGTTCTGATGAATAATAAGCTTTGAATCATGTCTATTGATGAAGTTTGGTTTTGACTTTGATATATGTATGAGTAGGAAGAAGGATGTTTAAATGGAGGGTATCATGACATGTATAAGCATAAGTGCTTTTACTAAAAGTATTCATGAGACTGTATAGAAGATGATTAAGCATTGAATTGATTTTTTTGAATAACTTGGTTATTCTCAAGATACAGAGGGGTTAAGCAATTGTATGCTTTGAATTAGCTTATGCAGAGTCTTAGAGGGACTCTAGTGCCTTGGTTAGGCTGAGACAGATCCCGTTGAGGATCTATGAGTCGCCTGTAAGGTGATGAGTTATGATAACCTTAAGATAGAAACAGAGAGATTTAATGAAAAGGATTAGCCTTGTTTTGTCATTCTAATGGTTGAGGACCGTTATTGATGTTTACATGCTCTTATGTAGGGCGTGATTCTGACATCACTGGTGGTGGTGACCACGGATCCGGGAGAGCCGGTACAGTGCTGAGAGCATGTAAGCTCCTTGTTCTTGGGAGTGGTTCCCTTCCTTTGTGTTCCACCATACTCCGAGGGAGTATTGGTTATTGAATAACATGTTGAATGAATATGGGAATTGAATGTTACTGATTGTGATTAAGGCATGTATTTGATGCATATATGTGTAGACATCTGAGTAAATGATATATTGTGGGTGATTGAGATGATGTTGAATGGGATATACACTAGGATAGTGTACTGTGTTAGTGAGAACCTCTATGAGGTATATGCGGAGATAGTATCTTGTGCTTGTAGAGAATTCTCTGGCCAGTAGAATGGATTAGATATGGACTTCCTTTAGAGCCAAAGTTATATAGAACAACTCTAAGTGGTCAATAAGTAATGTGTGATAAAACCTGAGAGTATGCGTCTGATTACAGATGAGCATCTCTTGGAAGTGCCATATATGTCCGAGGGTGTTCTGAGATAAAGTACCTGATTGCAGATGAGCTTTTCTCAGGAAGTATAACATAGATATATGTGTGATTAAATCCTTAGAGAATATACCTGACTGCAGATGAGCATTCTCAAGGAATATGGTATATCTATATCTATATCTCTATATATATGTTGTTGTATCTGAATAGGGATATCTATTTGATATGCTGTGAGCTAATGAAAGCCGTGATGGCTGAGTAGGGGTAATTATCCCTTAAGTTATATATATATATATATATATATATATATATATATATATATATATATATATATGTATATATACATTTTGTCTCTGTGTGATGAGATGTTATGTGAGCCGTGATGGTCATGTGATGCTGATGAATCTTTTAATAGGGTGATGAGAATACCTTGATACTTGTGTATATATTGTATCTGCCTGATGATATGGTTTGAGAGCCATGAGGGCTAGCTTATGAAATGTTAATTTTGATATATTATGCATGTTAGTGAACCAGGGGGAGGAAAGACCTCCAAGGACCCTGAGTTTATTGAGATTTTTATCTCACCCCGTGTGTGGGGATTATGTTTGTAGGTGAGACGCAGGGAGAAGCTGAGAGATCCCAGGGCAAGAGGCCCATGCAGGGATAGATTGTATATAAACCCTAAGCATAGTTGATGAGAGCATGTTGGCTCCATTCTTTTGTTATTTATGCCTATTGTTTTGTGGTTTTGTACCCTAAGGGGATTATATGGACATTTGTATACAGAGGATGTATATTTTGATACTTCACCATGTATAATGTACAACTGATGTTATAATGACGTCATATTTTTGTTTTGCTTTCAAATCAAATTGTTTATTTTGAAAATTGCTGCGTGAATGGATATAATGGAATGTTAACAAACCGGATGCATACGGGGCGTTACACAAAAGCTAACAGATAGATACTTGGTGATTTCGTTCTCATTTTACAATAGGCTTTGTTGTGGGTTATTTTTTTTATAGTAGCTTATTTTGTTTTTACGACTTCAGCTTATTTTTCTTTTTTCTATATTTTTTATTATTTTTTCTTTTTATTGGTAATGTCTCCTCGGTATAAGTGAACAAGGTGTGTTTTTTTTTCATACTGCATATTTGACTAGTAGCTCTAATATAAATCTTTAAGATACTTCATATATACATACTGCATGGTTCAGAAAAACACGGTTGCTTCTGGAACATTTGGTTGCAAATTATGTGTTTGGTCAAATGTCAAAATGACATTTTTGGGTATGCGGAATGATAGCCATGTGGTGTGTGCAAGAAAATAAACATTGTCCACAAACAGTTATTTACTCTAAAAGAAGAAAAAAATCTCTTCCTATTAAAATTAATTTCTCACAATGCGATAATATGTAGTAATATCTAAAACACAACCATAATGAGCCAAAATATATAATTTATTCATTTTTTATATCCATCTTATATTTTAGAGAAGAAGGTTGGTCTCAAACAAAAGAGCTAAACAAGTGGGAAGTTTACTAGCATAGCATTAATTTTGCATAAAGTTTTTAGTTGTTTTCTTTAATTTAAGTTCATAACTGAAAGTTACTTGCTACATATTACTTCCTTAGATTCAAAATTAGTATTTTTGTTCCACGCTAATTTTTGGGTATGCGGAATGAGAGTTTGTGGTGTGTACAAGAAAATAAACATTGTCCACAAATAGTTATTTACTTTAGAAGAAGAAGAAAAATCCCTTCCTATTAAAATTAATTTCGCACAATGGGGTAAGATGTAGTAATATATAAGACACAACCATAATGAGCCAAAATATATAATTTATTCATTTTTTTCTATCCATCTTATATTTCAGAGAAGAAGGTTGGTCTCAAACAAAAGAGCTAAACAAGTGGGAAGTTTACTAGCATAGCATTAATTTTGCATAAAGTTTTCAGTTGTTTTCTTTAATTTAAGTTCGTAACTGAAAGTTACTTGTTACATATTACAAGTCTTTCTTAGATTGAAAATTAGTATTTTTGTTCCATGCTATTTTTTTTCTATCCATCTTATATATTTATTTTATAGTGAAAAAATAGGGACCAAATGGTTATTTTACACCCATTTTGTTTTTCTATTTTATATCTTTCTTTTTTTCACTACTTTGTATGTGGTTTTATAATGGTATCATGCTCTACAATTTTTTTAACTTCTCATATATGTGCTCGTTATTGTATTCATGTTTTCTAAGATTCATCAATATGTGCATTTGTTGTTGATGTGCATCTATGCTTTACTAAATTACTGTTTTATTAATGATAAAATAAACTCTTTCCAATGTTTGTCAACTATCGATTATATTGTATTCATGGGACAATGTCATTCATAAAATTCTGTTCTAAATACACCTTAAGAAACACGAATATAAGCCAGGTGAGAATACTTCATAACTGCATAAGCTCTTTTATTGGAGAATGTTTCATTACTTCACTAAACACAACTTTTTTCTGCATCTTCCTTTCTTTGCTTAACCTTTAGAAATTGTTTGTTTGTTCGAAATTCATTCCTGAATAATTAAAGTTTTCAGTTTTATGTTCTTTTGGTTAACTCATCAACTTTATGTTCTGTTATTTTTAACTAAGTAGCTATCAGATGAGCTTGACTTGTGGTCTTTCTCTCAATATGTTACAACTTCATATTATGCTTAAATCTTCTTTCTTTGTCTTAATTTTTGCATAATGATTCAATTTATAAGGATTAATTGAACTAAATTAGATCCCCAAACATGTTTTTTTTTTATAAAAAATATTGCATTGAAGACTATTTGTTGATTATCACATGCACCAATAAATAAGACTATTTGTTGCATCATATTACTTTATTAGTTTTTCATGATGATGTTTTTAATGATTCTATTCTTTAACTTTCTCAAATATGCTCCAATCACTTATGAATTCTAATTAACAATTACTTTCTAAAATGGTGACTTATCTTTTCACCTGTGTATCCTCAGGTGATGTTGAATAACAACTGATGGAGTTTCCACAACAAACAAGGCATTCCATTACAACAAGTGCACACATTAAAAGAAAAATGATACTATCAGAGAAGAATTTGAATAGGATACGCAACAACCAAGGATTGGTCATTCATAATCCAAATAAAAAAAGATTAAGCTCGTAGCAGTCCTAACTTATTATTCTAATTGCAATATGACTATGTTACAGTCCAAGTACCTCACTTGTTCATTTTCAAAGCAATGAAAGTACAGATAATTGCAATCTAACCATCTCTGAAACATCTACACGTACAAATTTTGATGCTTCTAATGGTTAGTCCTGATTAATTTAATTTACTTTTGTATGTTAAGGTTTAAATCGTATTCTAATATTTGTTAATATAACCTAGATGTTCATTCCACTGACGAGGAAGATAACTTAGATGCTCTTACCACCACAAATCCTATGCATTTACGCATAGAAGGTATTATCAAATTAATCATTCACAAATTCTTTATGCCATCTTATCTTACTAATTTAGCTTTCTCATATTAGGATATTTTGATATTGGAGATCCAATTATACAATGCAAAGACTGCTAAGCAATATTGTGGTATGATGAGAGGATGGACAAGTATAGGGATGTTGCCAATCCAAAATTCAACCTTTGTTGTGGCAATGGGAAAGTTCAATAACCATTACTACAGGCAACACCTCAACTGTTGCAAAATCTCTTATTTGATAAATTTGCAAGTCAAAGCAATAACTATCGACAAAACATTCAAATATATAATATGATGTTTACATTTACATCTCCTGGAACAAAGCTTGACAGAAATATAAACAATGGAAAAGGGCCACCAACTATTCGATCCATGGTCAATCATGCCATAGGATTAGTAGCCTTTTGCCTCCACCTAGTGATGTGCCAAAATTTGCACAGTTGTACATTTACGATACTGGCCATGAACTTGAAAATAGATTATAAGTTGTGAGGTATTTATAATTCTAAAACAAAACCCATTTAAATTTTATGCATTTTGCTTTCTCAACTTTCAAACAAACAAGTGAGCTTTAAATTCTAAGTTTTCCTTTCTTTTTGTTCAGTGACAGGAATACAATTGACCCTAATATTCTGTCAAGATTAGTAGCTATGTAAGATGAACATAATTCTCATGCAAAATCTTTTCGTATGGCAAGAGATAGGCTAAAAGATAAAAATTTGCCAAATCTCAAGCTAAAGCTCATTGCCAACCGCATCTAGGATGGTAGGATATATAATATCCCAACTGTATCAGAAGTTACTGCATTGTTTGAAGGGGATGTAGATACAATCTCAACTAGGGATATCATTCTAGACACACAACGTGGTGATCTGCAAAGAATTAATGAGTTACACACTAGGTATTTAGCATTGCAATATCTACTTTTGTTTCCCTATGGTGAAGACAGACATAGATGTGACATTCTTCACAAGGAGACATCTCTTGGTCAACCTCAAAAAAGAGTTCGCCTTACAATAAGGGAATGGTTTTCTTTTAGACTACAATTTAGACCAACTGAAGCACAAACACTTTTGCATTCAAGGAAGCTTTTCCAAGAATTTGTTGTTGACGGTTACACCATGGTGGAATTAGAGAGACCTGCTTTCATTAGGATGACTTAATCAAAGTTAAGAGTTGACAAATATTTTAATTTACACCAGTCCTCTAATGAAGGTTCAACTCAAGGATCAAATAGAGGTAGAAGAATCATCTTGCCTTCAACATTTGTTGGTAGCCCCAGGTACATGGAACAACTATATTTTGATGGTATGACTAAATGTAGTAATGTAGGATTTCCAAATTTATTTATCACTTTTACATGTAATCCTATTGGCCTGAGATACAAAGATTGTTGTCTCTAATGAATTTGAAAGCTGCAAATAGACCTGATGTTATCTCAAGGGTTTTTAGAATTAAATTTGAACAAATGTTGACTAATTTAACAAAGCAACACTTACTAGGCAAGGTCCTTGCATGTAAGTTATTCTAACTCAATTTAAATATCAGTTTTTGTTGACCTAAACTCTGCTTATTTTTAATTTTCTAAGAATAGATATGTATACAATAGAATTTCAAAAAAGAGAATTGTCACATGCACTCCTACTTCTATTTTTACATTCATCTAGCAAGTATCCTATAGCAGAAGACATTGATAAAATTATATGTGTTGAAATACCATCAAAGGATGACAAAGAACAACTTTATCAATTAGTGCAAGCTCACATGATTCATGTCCATGCGACATAATCAATCGTTTGTCTCCATGTATGAAAGTGGATCATGTTCTAAGTTTTATCCTAAGAAATTTTAGGCTTGCTCAATTTTAGATGCAGATGGTTATCCTCTTTATCAAAGGAGAAACACTGGCTATACAGTGACAAAAAATGGTGTTCTACTTGACAACCAAAGTGTTGTCCCATATAATCGACACCTCTTGCTAAGATACAATGCACACATTAACATAAAATGGTGCAATCAAAGCACCTCAATTAAATGCCTCTTTAAATATATTAATAAAGGATATGATCGAGTGACTGCTCTTATTATTAATGATCCTGAAGATAATATTCCAACAAATGAGAATAGAGATGAAATCAAAAAATATTTAGATTGCAGGTTTATTCCAAATATATTTACCATCACAAATATAATCATTTTTTTAGTAAAATTCATTGACATATTTATTTTGCAATGTTCCAGGTATATATCACCATGTGAAGCAGTTTGGAAGATATTTGTATTCCCAATACATGGTAGAAAACTAGTAGTTGAAAGGCTATATTTTCACTTACCTGGCCAACAATCTGTCTACTATCATGATCATGAAAATATAGATGACGTCCTTTCAAAGCCAAGTGTAGTTGAATCTATGCTCACTTCTTGAATGCATGCAAATCAAATTTATCTTGAAGCCAAGAATTTGACATACTCAGAATTTGTGTCCAAATTTGTGTACATTAGAAGTGATCAGTGTTGGAAACCTAGGAAGAAAAGGTACACAATTGGTAGATTGATTTGGGTTTCACCTACTTCTGGTGAATTATTTTATCTTAGGATGTTCACTATCTCCAAAGGGCCAACTAGCTTTGAAGATATTCGAACAGTTGGAGGTAAATTATATCCAACATTTAGAGAAGTCTGCTTTGCAATGAGGTTGTTACAAGATGATAAAGAATACATTGAAGCTATTAAGGAAGCAAATGGTTAGGGTTTAGGACATTACCTAAGAAAACTTTGTGTTACATTGTTAGTGACTGGCTCTGTTAACAAAGCTGAGCATGTTTGGGCAAAAACTTGGCATTGGTAAGCTGATGGAGTACTATATAAACAGAGAATGATTTCACATAACCAAGGTTCTTAAACTTAAACGTTAAGTCATACATTTTACTCCCTTTCTAACTAAATCTTATTCTTCAACTTTTATTCACTAATTTTGATATTCAAAATCTTTGATGTTAAATAATATGGTTTATTTACAAACAGAATTGCATATGACTAATGCTGAACTGCAAAATTTTACTTTGTTGGAAATTGAAAAAAATACTACAATCCTATGGGAAAAGCCTTAAAGATTTTCCAACATTGCCATTTCCAACCGGAGAACTACCATCTCAGTTTGGAAACCTACTATTTCATTTAGAATTGAATTATAATATTCATGAATTACTACTTCATTTTTTTCATTATTTTCTTAATTTGATTTACTTCAATTTTATAGAATTTTTTCTGTCTTATTTGCATCTTATATCATTGAACAATGAGTCACATAAAACTGCATAATCTTTCTATTAATGACTACTGCAGTGTGCAATAATGTAGATAAATAGCTACATATCTATGATACGATCATTCAAGCAGTCATAAGCCAAAGAGGAAATATGTTTTTCCTTTATGGATATGGTGGCACTGGGAAAACATACATATGGAGGACACTAGCTTCTGCATTAAGAGCAAAGAAAAAAATAGTTCTAAATGTTGCTTCGAGTGGTCTCGCATCGCTACTTTTACTTGGAGGTCAAACAACTCACTCAAAATTTAGGATCCCACTACCAATTTTGGATAACTCAGTTTGTAATGCACATCAAGGTAGTGGCTTAGCTGAACTATTGAAACAGACCAACTTGATCATATGGGATGAGGCCCCTATGGCACACAAGTATTGTTTTGAAGCATTGGACAAGACTTTGAGAGACATAATGAGAATTACAAATGAAGTTGATACTGAAAGTCATAGTTTTTGGAGGAGACTTTAGGCAAATTTTGTTGGTTATTCCTCGAGGGACGCGATTTGACATTGTTCATGCTACTATTAATGCATCATACTCATGGGATCATTGTACTATTTTAACAATGACAAAGAATATGTGCTTACAAGCTACCACAGAATCAGAATATGCATTGGAAGTGGCAGACTTTGCTAAATGGATCCTTGAAATTGGTGACGGCAATCTTGGTCAGCCAAATGATGGATATGCTACAATAGAAATTTCTCCTAACCTTCTCATCCTAGACTACATTGATCCAATTGATGCTATTGTTCAATCCACATATCCTAATTTAACTAATCATTTTATGGATCCACAATGTCTTCAATCTAGAGCCATACTTGCATCTACAAATGAACTTGTGAAACAACTAAATGATTATATTTTATCCATCATTCCAGGTTTGTTAAGTCTACTAATATTTTTTTCCTGCTTTTAATTATTTTATTTTTCTTTACTTTACTTCAAACAACTAACTTCTTCTTCATTCCAACAAACAACAACCAATCAAACAATATTCATTCCATTAGAAAACTAATATGCATACATGAAAATTATAAAAATAAGATTGCATGTTACTCCTAGCTATATATTTTTTTTTCGTCTTTTATGTTATTTTCTCAATTCTAGGTGAACAAAGGCAACATCTCAGTTCATATTGCATTGACAAATCTAAAACAATAGCCAGTGATGTTTTTAATACAATAACAACTAAATTTTTAAACTCTTTGGTTACTTTTGGGTTGCCTAATCATAAAATCAATGTTAAAATTGGTTCACCAATTATGTTGTTACGAAACTTAGACCAAAATGAAGGCCTCTGTAATGGTACCAGCCTTATAATCACAAGGCTAGAAAAGCATATAATTGAAGCTGAAATCATATTAGGAAACAATTTGGGAACTTTCAAGCTAATTAGAAGACAATTTCCAATTATTGTGTCTTATGCTATGACAATTAATAAATCTCAAGGGCAATCATTAGCCAATGTCGGTTTATATCTACCCAAACCAGTTTTTAGCCATGGACAATTATATGTTGCACTTTCAAGAGTACAAACAGAAAAATGATTAAAAGTAATTATACATGACAAATATAGAAATCCTTTGACTACAACTACCAAGGTTGTCTTCAAAGAGGTTTTCCAAAATGTCTAACCGGTTTTCTTAACTAACTACTATATTATATTTCACTATTTTGTCTATTTCTATGATATTAATATTCATTTACCAAACTTATTATCCAGGCATTTACCCATATTATTTTGTAGCTGTCCATTTTGTTTGCCAAAAACATTTGTGCTTTCACAGGTTTGCCTTTCTAATTCTTATTTATTCAACAAACACACACTTCACAACCATGAATGACAATACATCAGATATCATGTTCTACTATTTTATTATTAACTTTCATCCTTTCAAATTTGAACTATCTTTAAGTGAAACTAAATTCTAACAAACATTACTCATAAAATTTCTATTTAATTGTATTCAATTATTCGTTTTGCAGAAACTCATAAGCTTTTACATACACTATCTTTACTATGCATTTTAGTGTGACACAATCTTTTGCTACCAGGTATTCCTCCCAAGAATTTGGTGTACATTTCACTATAACTCATTGCTAACAAAAACCTTTCACCATTACTTCTTACATAATAATACATAACATTACTCATTAAATTACTATTTAACTGTATTCAATTATTCATTTTGCATAAATTCAAAGGCTTTTACTAACACTATCTTTATTATGCATTTTAGTGTAATACAATCTTTTGCTAATAGGTATTCCTCCCAACTTGTAAATTAATTTCTATAATTTATTTCAGTCTGCTCTATACATTTGTATTGTCAGCTATACAGATAATGGTAACTATAGTTTATGAAGGTCCTTTTTGAACAAATTCTACAGGTTCTTTAATGTCATCTTTGGGATCATGTAAGTGATTACTGTATATTTTTTTGTTATTTGTATTAAATTTTGAATCTTAGTTCACCTCTTTGTCCTTGATAGAAATCCAATATTTCTCCTAGATCATTCTCACTATTATTTCTATTTTACTCTTTTTTTTCTTTTCTAATTTTAATTTTGCTATGTTTGGCCGCATACAGTTTCAGATTTATTTGTGTCCTGATTATAAACATAATTTTGAGTTTAGTGTGTTTCTTACTAACCTTTTCTCTTGGTTATCCTACAATCCTTTCTAATAGTATCTAATTTGTCTGTTGCAAAACACATTTTGAGAGACAATTATATCCATTGCTTTTCTGTTCTAGCCCTAATTTCATACATTGTACTTGCATGTTATTCTTAGTACTTATTTATGTGCAAGGTATCTTGGCTGAGAACCTAAACTTTGTAATGAGGAAAGGACTCATCTTGGCTAACAGTGAAATATGATGACTTAGACACCATTTTATAGCCCCAGCTATGTGTTTTGTAGTATGATTCTATTTGGGATAACAGTATAAGAGACAAATCATGCTTTTAAAGTTTGACTTTTTTATTTTCCTGTTTAAACTATTTTTTCTATTTATTTGTATCAGATTTTTCCTCTTTTATTGTTTATTACCTTATTTTTAATTTGTCAACATTCATCCTATTTTTTGGCAAATAGTCTCTTAGTATTTCCGATTACGAAGTACTGTACTTTCTACATGAGGTGTCTTATAAGATACTTTCTACATGAGGTGTCTTATAAGAACTAATGGGAAACTTTTGATTAAGTGATTTTAAAATGATTTTTAGTTTTTTTTACTTTTAACACACTTATTGATTAATTTCAACCTTTCATGTGTTTGCAACCTTTTAATTGGAAAATTATTCTCCATTTTATATATTATTTATATGATTTTATCTATTAATGAAAAAATTCAGTATCTATAAAGCGTGGGCTCGAGCATTCATTTCAAGTATGATAGATTTTTTTCTTACATTAACATTTACATCATTTTATTGTGTTTCCTCCTACAACCACCATCTCATGAAACTGAAAAAATTTGTTCATGATAAACTATGATCTATAATTTGTGTAAATATGATCCTAATTCTTTTAATCTTATTGACATCTCACATTTAGAAGAAGTTATTTTATCTCTAGACAAATATGCCTCTTTAAGGGATTTTTTTGTTCACACATTAAAGGAAGGTTCTAGGCGTTTTGATGTTGATCCATAGTATTTGGTAATTAGTAACAGCTATTTGAAAATCTCAAATGTCTTTGTGTCATTTTCAGCTAATACATAACATGTTTGACCATATTTATTTTCTACAGGTTAGTTCGGTTAATAGTACAATTTTTAAGATTTGGGCAATTCAATGCAGCTTAAAGGGTTTTCATATTCAATTTTTTCTCTTCTTGGTGCAAGCCCTTTCCTTCCAACATCAGATGTTCAAGAACAACATACCTAATCAATAACAACTGCTGAAAAGATCAACAAATCATGTTTGACAGTTTCCTTGGCTTCTCCAAAAATTTGAAACCCAACATCATCCAGGTAATGTTATTATGTATTTTTATTTGTCTTATATTAACAGTGTCTTATGCTTACTGCATCTGATAATTGATGTTCTCTATCACTTAATAACCTTACTTTCAATCTTTTTGGAATTACTATGATAGACAATATTATATTTTCAAGCTGAAATTTTTGTAAGTTATTAACGAAGGTATTAAAGAGTGTTACATTACAAATTGATTGCCAGGTGCTACAATTATATTACACTACATATATATACATATTGTTATTAAAAAATATTTTTATTAAATAATCATTAGTGTGTTTTATTTATAATTATCATATTTGTATATTACACACAACAAACACAATCTCTTATTCCTATTATAAATTAATCATTTTCTTCATCTCTAAAATATTTATATGTTTACTTATTACAAAAAATAGTTTTTCAATTCGAAACAAAGTGGAGCGCAGCAAATCAGTACACCTGGTATGAACGCATGAGTTATCGAGTAATTTTATTCTATAGTACTAACATGTTTTTTTTATATATAATAACAACAATTGCTTTAGTTTTAAAAAAAAGTTATCGAATTTTATAGTATCCAAATACTCCAACGTCATGGATTAAATAGAAAAGAGTCATATGATGACATCACGACCACCCCAAATAATAAATAAAACACCAAAACGATTCTCAACTATGACATGGATTCAAATGGCATAATATAATGCGGGCCAAACTTGAAATCTTAATCATTTGTTGCCACCACACGAGGAATCAAATTGTTCCAAAGACTCCAAAATGGGTATTGAGTTTTGAACACATGGTAAATGCGTATGTTGTTCCTTTATATGTGATAATTAGAGTGTTTTGGAAACATATTTTTTTAGTATAAAAAATCTATTTTATATTTATGTAAAAAACGAAAAATTTAGAATTAGTAGCATTTACTTTGAAAAGAAATCACTAGCAAAAAGTTGATATGATTGATAAGAACTATGTAACCACCTACCTTCCTTATATGAAACTAAGAATTAACTCAAATAAAAGACTTTATTTTAATTCATTTAAAACTCTTCTATTAATTTGATTATGAAAATACTTGTAAATTTTTTGCATTTCAAAGGCCAAAGGCTAAAATGCACTAACTCTCCAAAATAGAATATCTATATATATATAGTGATCTAAATTTCCTCATAACATGCATATAAACTTAAACCACACTATATAGATAAACCACATAAATTATAAGTCGGTCAACACTATACATAAATTTAAGAAAAAACAAAAACGGATAAAACGTCTTCACATCCAGATACGCATATCCATGAAATCTCCAACGATAAGGGACCGCCTCCTATTTATCATTTATCCACGTACACCAGATATAGGGTCATCATAGACTCAGACCACACATGTAACAATACAGGGAGAAACAAGCATACTTAAAACAATATACAACTTATTAACAATTAAAGCATACACAAGCTTAGGATATTTGGAAAAATAAGAAGACATGGGGAGGGTAAGAGTCTTACACTAGATCAATAATTATGACAAAACGATGTACAACCATATACATCCCTTCAAATGAATTTATGCTTATAAGATACCCTCAATCAAGAATTGATAATAGGCAGCTCTGTCTCAAGGAGAGGGCTGAAAAAATGCCAACTTGAATCATGGAATGCATTATAATAATCATCTGAAACTGTTTGGACTCTAAATTCATTTGTGAATCCTTGAGCAGCCAAAATATGCCCCATAGAGTTAAGAATAGGTGAGTTCTTACACAGTGACACGTGCTGCTCATATGTTTCAAAGCTGTTCCCAAATAATACCATGTTTTTTAAGAGATTCAGTTTCCAATTTGCTTGCAACAGGTTGTTATATAGCTCTGCTTCACAGTGAGGCATGAAGAACATTGTTGGCTTTAGAGCCTCTCGCCTCCCATGCTCATTTATGGACATGACCGAACAACCAAGAGCTTCCAAAACCCGAGACTCAGTTGCAGAAAGAATAGGATCAAATACCTCTATGCTTCCAATCCACCTGAAATCTCTTCTCATCAATATTGCAAGACTAAGCTGCAGTCGAGGGGGCTCATACAATTCGATGCTGCCAACACCATAAATGACCATTTGCATCTTTATCTCTGAGCCCAAAACTCTATTGAAGTAATCAACAACGGATGTTTGAATTTGATCCCTGAAAGTATGATAGAATTCAGATCTCTCGATCCTATTTATACATCTTTCCATTTTCTGCACCAATGTTGCTTCTTTGCTTGGGTCAGTCTGAGAATCTGTTGGAGTCCATGGCTCTTGTTTTTCCTCCAAAACTCCAGATTTGGTAGCTTTTCTTCTTTGTCTGCTGCGACGGGGTAAAACTACAGTCCAACCTTCATTTGTTGTGCATTTGTTAATTGTTAGAGTTTTCTCTGAAGCTGCCATTGAGATACAGTAATTCTCGTCTTTGATACACTGCTTCAACGTCAGAATGCAATACCAAATTCTGGATTAACTTACATAGTGTCAGTACTGGCTTTCCATGCTTAGTCATGCAAAATAAACAGACTGATACATCTTACAAGTAACTAGTCCCATTACGAGTACTTGCCATTCATGAAAAAGATCAAATTTGTGAATGCAGATTACTAAAGTACGGAAAACAAAAATGTTATTTGCTATAAGATATTTTCAAAGAAACCATCAAGTATAACACCAGGCATGATCGTCAGGGGAAAATACCTGAGAAATGGTGGTCATGAGAAGGCAAAATCAATATAAAACCTAGTCAGGATCCATATTCAATCAAGCTAGATATATTAATTTCCAATTAGTGACATATTTTAAGCTTAAGCTTAAAAAGAAATATTAATATAATTAACAGTTTGTGCCTTTGTGGGAATAGAGGGATTGGAAATTCCCAATATAAAGTAATTTCTAACAAAGAATGGAACTATGATAGCATCTAAAGACAACATGCCCTGATAAAATTTCTCAGATTACATGATCCTAGTCCTACTTGTCACTAGATCACAGATTCCTTCCACGAATATCAAGTCTATATGATACGAACATTATTAAGCAGGTATATGCTCGTAGGAAGGTTCTCGAAGCATCAAAGGTGCGGACTCAGGCTAGTAACGCTGAGCTGGAATGATAGTTCAATTAGTGCCTCGCTGTCATTCCGTTATTCTATTTTGTTATTCTGTTTGCATTCTGTTTTGCACTCTTTTAAATACTTGTTTTGAGCATTTAGGGGGGCATTCAGAAATATCAAAGCTAGGAGGTTTAGGAGGGATTTCAGGGGAAGTCTCGGTTCCAAGGGGAGCCATTTCTGATATTGTAAAACCAGTATTCACCATCGCCGGCAGTATTCATTCAATCTAGAGGAATTCAGTGAAATTGTTCTTGTGTGTTGGTTGTATCGTTGCTGATTGTTTTGCAGATTGGAGAAGACCGGTGCCAAGGAGGCCAGGTTTTATCACTATACCTTGATGAACAGTGCAACCAAGATTGATTTCTAAAAGCACTCTACTTTAAAAATCAAATACCTAGCCAAACATTTGAAATAAATGGGTGTATGAAATTAGAGCAAAACAAACCCATCCTTGGCATCTACGCTATAATTAGGAAATTATCATATAGTACTTTTCCATAAGAAAAAAGAATATAAGAATGAAAAACGCAAAATGATAGGCACCAAATCTAAAATCTTAATGTGAGAAGCATTGGCTCCATAAACTAACTGTGAAGCATCCAGCCATTGTTTTTAATATTGAAAATCACATAATGAGATTATATTTTTGAAGTATCATACACACCAGACACAAGAACAAACAATTAATGGATAGTTTGTCTCAAGCACAAAATTGGGAAGCTAATTAACAATCACAATGTTATGACCCCAACAATAACAAATTGATTACAGAATACAGATCGGACTGTACTTAAGCTGTCCTACCAAACCATACAAGATTTCAATTTAAATTTTATAGATAATTGATATGAGCCTCAGAGTAAAAAAGGAAGTTTAATGTGGTACTTAAGCGAAGAGACTCTCCTAAGTCCTACCCAATGAACTAGTCTATTATTGGGTTGAACTCTTTTCATGTGCTTAAATCATAACAACAATGCATAGAATCCTTTAGTTCGCATTAGACTCCATAGATATCTGATTGAAACTGGTCAAGAAGGGGAAAATTTATGTTACAGTAGCAAGAACAAAGCCCAACAGGCTCTTAGAGGGTCCTCCTAGATTCACTCTAATACAAAATGTTCCATATAACTGACTCATCTAAAAGCCTCTGCTTCATTTTATTCATCTCCTAACAGAAACTACCCACATATCCCATGCATTCTCACATTCTCCAGTGCAACATAAACAGTTAGTTACATGTGTAATTCATCCCCAAGTGTGTGATTTCCCACTATCCTAAACCTAATAATCCCTTCCTCCTACTTATCTTAGTATAAACTTTAGCAATAGGTGGGTGCCCATCAATATCCTGTTACCCTTTCAATAGGGGCTGTTCGTGGATTGAATTGGATCAGTTTTGAAGACAAAAAGCATTCGACCCAATTATTTCGGTTTTGTTAACTTATCATCCAATTGGTTTAATTTAAACTTTTAATTCAACCTGATCCAATCCAATTTAAAGCGGTTTGGATTGAACTGGTTTTCGGTTTTGATCCTACTTATAATTTTTTTAAAATAAAAAACAAAAGATAAGATATATAATAAATATAATAAAAATAACTGAAAATATCAAATATTTTATTTATATGTAATTATATAACTAATAATAGAATAGTTGCGCATCTTAACTCAAATAATTAATAAAATCCTCTTTAATTAAATATATTTTTCATAAATAGGCATAAGTTATATGATAATTTTATAAATATATAAAAATTACGTACCCCATTGCCCGGAGGCTCCACACTATGTGCAGGTAAGGGGGAGGGATATTGTATACAACCTTACCCTTGCATATGCAAAGAGGCTGTTTCTGGATTCGAACCCATGACCAACAAGTCACCAAGACACAACTTTAAGAAATAAAAATGAGTGATATTATAAATACATATGTATAAGTTTGGTTTGGATCGGTTTCTTAAATCAAATCCGATCCGATCCAATAACAAAATTTCGGTATTTCAATTTTTTAATCCGTTCGGTTTTCAGTTTTTTTCCGGTCCACATTGGATTGGATTGGTTTATGAACACCCCTACCCTTCAGATACTGTAAATTTTATCCTTGCCTATAGTCATAGTATGTTTATAAAATTGAATTTGGTTCCTATAAAGTGAGGAGTTATAACCATTGATTGGAAAATCAATAGAGTGAATTTTAATAACTATGATTAGTTATACACGTGGATGCATTTTATGACATTCTCAACCATTGATTCACCTGTTCTAACTCAATTTTTTCCTCTAAAGTGCACTCCTTACTTTCAAGGAGCCAAAATTCTAAAATATAATGAATCAATGTATAGATGGCAACTTTCCTATGCTGTTATCGTGCTTTATGGCTCCTTGTACGAGAACTGCACTAGCACACCAGAAACATACTCAAGAAGAGCATACTAAGCAGACAACCTACCTAACCTTGCTTTTCCTAGAACACCAAATACACAAACCACCTTCAAAGGCAATCAAACCTAAATGGGCAGCCAAAATGACAGCCACTACAGCCCAAGCAGGGTACCCTGGAACTCATTCACCTCACAGTCTCCCCCCAAATAGGATGGTGGGTACGGCACCAGCAGTGGATAAACTTTGACATAAGAAGTGCAAGGTAGTGAAGGATTATGATATCTACTCACAGTTGCTTACAGCCAAAGTAAACTGTCAGTGGCCTTGTTCTATAACTTCGCCATTCTCTGATCAACATTAAACTCAGACATTTTAGTTAAATAAATGGGCAGAACCTTTTACCACAATGTTCAATTACTGATCAGTGTTTTGTACAGGTTATTGAAATTTCAATCATAGAAGAAATTACTGTGTCAACTATGTCAAGAAGAGAGTATGTTGAGATGAGGATAAAAAGGCAGATTAAAAAAAAAATCCTCTATTCTACTATTATTGGTTTATTTGAATAACAGTTGTTAAAAGTTAATGTTAGAGAAACACTGATATATTAATATTATCATACATATTTAGATAGATAATAGTATCCTCATCCAGTGAAGGACAAACCTTCAAGGATTGCTGATGTGGCACTAGAACGGAAAAATCGGAACGAGCCACCGCTGATAGAAGGGAGAGGATGACCATGTTTGGTAGGAAGACGCTGAGACTGAGAGGGTGGAATCTGGGTGTGGAGGGGGTGAACCTTTCAATTATGATTAAATCTAATGTTATCAAACTCGGACAGATCATCGATTTAGTTGGGGAATCGACCCGGTGAGTCAATAGTTGACCCGCATGACGCAAATTATGTTAAAAAATTATAAATAATTCATACATGTAAACATTTTATACTAACAAAGATCAACCTTAAGTTCTATATTCTGGCAATACACAACCTTAACTAACAGAAACAATCTATACGCCGCAAGTAAGGAGTAAGTAATCAGATTAAAACAGAAATTAGGCACTAACTCGAATAAGGAACTATCAGTAAACAGAGCAAAACACAAACAGCCACAAAATATTCTATACACACAAAATCAGTTGTCTATAGAATTGGAGTCAACCAGTGAGGAACATAACTAATTAGGATTTTACAAATAAAAATCTAGCAGCATGCAGCTTCACTGATCTATCAAAGAACACAAAACTGAGCAAAAGAGAATAAATTGTTCGCACAAAAGATAGGTTCGAGGTTCGAACCTGTTCCAATGGCGTTGCGGTTTTCCAGAAATGGCACTGGCGCCGCCGGCGATGGAAGGTTTGTTCGAGAACTGGCACCTTGTGTTCATTTAGGGAAATTTTTAACTTCCAAGTTCCAACCATAGCAAAACGTCACCGTTTGGGCCTCTCTTTTATGGAAAAAAAATAAGCATGACCCAGCTGGGTCATGTTACCCGCCAGGCCCAGGTCGGCAAATATTATGGAATATCACATTTAAAAAAAAAATTATTATTCAAAGTAATGACGAAGGAGGTAAAATCTAGATTATTTATAAATCAAAATAATAAGTGTATGCATAAATTATTAATATATACATTATATATATATATATATATATATATATTAAAATTTAGTATATTAAATATTTTTTAAAAGTAAATAATTATTTTAAAACAAAATTTTAAATTAATATTAAGTTATTAGTTTTTTCTAGATTTTTAAAAATTAAATAACCTTTGATTAATTTTATATCATAGTAAACCATATCAACGATTGTAAAATAAAGTTTTAATCTGACCACTCAAAAATATTGAAGTGAAGATTACATAATTGAATAAGATTAATGATTGTGATCAAGTTACAATTTCAATCTAATGGTTCTAAAAATTTTAAGTGAAATTTACATATATAGATAGACGTGGGATAGAATGACAAGAAATTAACTTCCAAAAATAATCTTTAAGAATGAAATAGAAAGAATTGAATTACAAAAAGTAATTTCTAGAATGTGTTTTTTCAAAGAGGGTATTTTTGAAAATAAAAAATTATAAAATATAAATGGAGTGTATTAGATAAAAGAAGTAAATATAAATAGGAAATCCCTAAATTAGATTGATAAGTAGTGTGGATTCATTAATTGGACTTCAAAAGAAAGGAAATTGAATGTTGAAGAAATCTTAAAAAGAGGAGGGGATAGAAATTACTTAATGCATCTCATTTTTTACTTGGTGCACTTCCAAAGTTTCTAATATTTCCTTCTTACCCTTCCTTTCCCTAGCAAACCTAGATGTCTCTCCCCCAAACCTCCATGACCACTATACCCAACACCACTATCGCACTCAAACACTGCCACCCATCACCACTTCTGCCCTCAAACACCACCACTTAATGCCACCTCCACATTGCACCAAACTTACCATTGTACCGCCTGCACACCATTATGATCATGAACCTCCACACTGCATTAAACCACTATTCTGGTGTACCACTCTTATATAATTATGAATTGAGCAATCCGTAATACATTTATATGTATTACAAATTGGATAATTCATAATAATTATGTAATACATACAAATGTATTTTGGATTGGGTAATCCACAATACAAATGTATTACAAATTGACCAATCTATAATACATTTGTGCTTATTACAAATTTCTCAATCCATAATACACACTTCCTACTTCGACATCGTTCTCGACCTCAACTACTACCTCTGCAACTCATCAGACTCAAGTTAACAGTTAACTGCCTCATGCTCTTCAGTCACGACTGCCACAGTAGTGGTACCATTCTCTGCGAAGCCAATAACATTGCCAAGAACAACCCAAGGTCACATGTTCTTGTCGTGTATGCTAAGACCAAGCTCTATTCCTTTTGCACTATGAGTGTAAGGTTGATGCTTTCATTAGATATGTTGTATTTAGTGATGGACCAACGATGAAAAGAAGGATGAAGAGAAGAGTAAGATAAACGACTATTACTATCATATATTGAGTGTTTAATTTAATTTAATTTATTTTAAATATATTTTTAATTTTTAATTTAATTTGATATAACAACTTGCCCCAAAGTATTTTTTTTATATATCAAACCACTATCCTTTTATTTCTCTTTTGTATACTTGATTTATTAATTATATCTTCAATATATCCTTTTCATCTTTATCTTTAAATTAAAATTTCATATTTTTGAAAATTATCAATAATTAAATGTCATTATATTATAAGATAAATTATTTATCATAGATCTAAATATAATTTATATGTTATATAAAAATATTTTTTTATCATGGATTTAATTATAGCATAATTTGTATATTTAAATATTTATCTATTATATTGTTTTTGTTCTCAATTATTAAAAAATAATTGAGACCAAAAAAGTATAATAAATAAATATTTTTTGTTATATCCTTTCTTATCTCAATTATAAAAAAAAAATCAAACACACTAATATCAAATATAAGTAAATTTAAACTAATATTTATCTTATTTAATTATCTTCAATATATTTTTATTTAATTAAGATTTTTTGTTTTTTAATAATTTTTTATTATTAATATCACATTCTAATAAAAAATTTCTCATCGTACACAAAAATAAATTTAGATAAATGACAATCATGGAAATGGAATTAGTCTCTATCAATGAGTTTGGAAATATCAGGAGTATCTGACTTAGTAAAAAACATTTCTAATAAAGTTGTTTAGATTTTTTTAAAAATAAAATGATATAATTAAATATTATAACTAATTTTCTTTATTAATGTATTTTTTCTATTAAAAAAAGTCTGCTTAATTGTGCTGCGCTTGGGATTCGGAGCCGTTCAGTTAGAACATTTTGACTTTATTTGCCCCATCGGATTCGGAATCTACGATCGTTTTTCAGTTGCCAATAATATGTCACCGAAGCACCACAATAATAATATTTAATATCATTTCCTTTTTCTTTTCTTCTTCATAACGTAATAATTAATAAAATAAAATAAATAATCGAGAATCGGGTTTCAGTGAAGAGCGAAAAAAAGCGATGAAGAAGGGCGAAAATAAGGGTCGGACTCGGAGCTTCCCGGTGGACCCGAACGTGCCCCGATGGGTTTGCCAGAATTGCCGCAACCCTCTCTGCATCGTCGGCGCCGATTCTTACCCCGACAAATTCTTCAACGATCCTTCTCGCTCCGGTCCGTTAGGGTTTCATTATTATCATTTGTTAGTTTAATTAATTGATTGATACTTGTTGTTTGTTGATTTGGCTGATTTTATGAGGTTGTTGCATTCGATTGATGCTCATGTTGAATGGTTTTGATGTAAATATTGTTTGTATTCGGTATTGGTTTTGAGTGAATTGAGATGTTTAAACGAGAATGGTTGTGTTGTGGTGATTTGATTTTTGATGCAGAGGCAATGAATGGATGAGTGTAGGGATGCAAGGGTCGTCCGGTTCGTTAGGGTTTTATTGTTATTTGTTAATTTAAAGTGATTCATACTTGTTGTTGATATGGCTGATATATAAGGTTGAGGCATTTGATGCCTTATGTGGAATGGTTTTTGAAAAATGTTTGTATTCGTGTTGATTTTGAGTGGATTAAATTGTAATTAGTCAAACGGAGAATAGTTGTGGTGGTGATTTAATTTTTTGACGAAGAGGCCATGAATGAGTGTAGGGATGCAAGGGACGTCCATTCATGGTGCCAGCAGTGTGCTGAGTACGACTAAAATGGACAATTCGTATGTTATGTTGCCCAAGCAGAGACCTCAGGCTCAGGGAAATGCTCCTCGGCCACGCTGTGATGCTGCTGCTGCACAGCCTGGGAAGGCGATGGAGGAGTCGTTTGTGGTTGTGTACAAGTCCGAATCGGGGACCGATGGAAACGGGGCGCATTCGTTGGGCACAGGGGCTGATTCTGGTGGCCATTTGCCACCTCATAACTCTGGGTTTAATTCTACTATTACTGTCCTGACTCGAGCATTTGAGATTGCCACGATGCAGACTCAGGTTTGTGGATGGAAACATGTAAATATGTATTATGTGATGTATTTGATGGGTTTTTAGGTGATTGGGTGGGTCATAATCTTTGTTTTCTGTGTGTGGTTACAGGTTGAACAGCCTTTGTGCCTTGACTGCATGAGGGTTTTGTCAGATAAGCTTGATAAAGAGGTTGAAGATGTGAACAGGGACATTGAAGCGTACGAAGCCTGTCTTAAACGCTTGGAGGGGGAGGCTAGAGATGTCCTCAGTGAGGCTGACTTTCTTAAAGAGAAATTGAAGGTGCTCGTCAGGTTTACTATCTCCAATTTGCGTATTACATTACTATTTATTTAGGATTTAAACCATTAGCGGTGATAAATATGGGGAAAAATCAGATTATCTGAATGGCTGGTTTGCATTTAATGCTATATTACTTTGTTCTGTGATATAGGAAGTGTTTGGTAGATGGGTAAGGAATTATTAATGTGTTGTTTTCCATTTTGTCGAACCTTCCAAATATACCAAGAGCCTTGGGTGACGTGTAACGTGATTGGGTTTCTATACTTTGATGGAGTTGTTACAGATCAGTTGTGTGATATCACTTCTCCCGTCACCTATTTTTATCTCTCTTCTGCTTCTCCCTATGAGTGCCAGCTCAGTTATGTGTGACGTCGCAATCAGGTTTACTATCTCCAATCTATGCATTATGTATGTATTTATTTTGGCTTTTAAACATCAGTGGTGATAACTCGGGAAAGTTCAGAGTATTCATAATCTCCATTAACTATTATTTGAATCTATGTCCAGTATGATTTGTTCCATGATATAGTGTTTGGTAGATGGGTTAGAATGATATTGAAGATGACATGGGTTTTGTTCTCTGTGACGTCACACATAACATAACTGAAGCATTTCAAATTTATTTTCCTTGGTTGCATGGAGAAAGGGTGGCATTGCACCATTTCGAATCTAGTGTGAACTGTTAGGCATAAGTTATTGCAACCTCCTATGTTTTTTTCCTTCATTTTGTTAAATCTTCCAAATCTACCAGGAGCCCTGGGTGCCTTGCCTTGATTTGGTTGCTATGTTCTGTGGAGTTGTTCCAGTATCTGTTCTGTGCAACATTGCTTCTCCCTTCACCTTTTTTTATTTATCTCTCTCACTTTTTAGGAGTTGTATAGGTATACTAGAAAGCCAGAAAGTAAAGTATATTTATTTTTTTCATATCTAAGAGAAATTGCCCTTTTCAGTTTTGAAGTCGGAATGATTGGTTCACAACTGCTTCAAATTTCAAAATTACACTTGTTGTTCTTTGTAGTGGAAATATGGATTTTTGATTGGAATTCTCTTTATCCTCAGAAACACTGGTTTGATTAAGTTGATTTTCTTGAGTGCACCATTAATTTTTTTTCCAAGATCTAATTAGTAATTTACTACTTGGAATACTATTCAAGATTGAGGAAGAAGAACGAAGACTTGAAGCAGCAATTGAAGAAACCGAGAGACAGAATGCTGAAGTAAATGCTGAACTGAGGGAACTAGAGTTAAAATCAAGTCGCTTTAACGAATTGGAGGAGCGGTATGTTTTTCTCCGTACCTTGACCATATGATATTTCCTGATAAAAAAGGCCATAACTCTCAAAATAAAATTTCTATGAATATTAATAGATCTTTAATCTTTTCTTATGTGGTTTGTGTGGATGGCTGGATGCTTGAGATGCTTGATGTCAATGATTGATTTTACATGTCTAAACGTGTAACAGGTATTGGCATGAGTTCAACAATTTTCAGTTTCAATTAATTTCTCATCAGGTTTGTAATTATCTCCCTGCCCTTTCCCATACCATCTTGTTGGTGGAATCTGTTCTGGCAACTTTTTTGTTGTTTATGTCTTGAGCTAGTTTTGGTGAGTTCTAAAGGATTATTTCTATTGGCTCAAAGGACAAACATGGCTTTGTTTTCAACTAGTAGCTCTGTATTTCTACCTCTATCTTTAATGGCGGAATATGGTGACTGATAACTTAGAGGAAATAAAATTAATTATCAGAGGATCATGCTTTATGAATGGAATTTTCTTTATTTTACCAGCTTTTATGTTATTGTCTTATTTTATGTTTGATGTTAGTATAGGAATCACTTATTTTGATACTCTTGTAGCAAGAAGTTCAAACATGTAGCAGAAAATTTTCTCCTTTTTCTGAAAAATATAACTTCCAAGTCTAAGCATTTAGCAAAAATACTTTAATTAACAGGAGGAGAGAGACGCAATTTTGGCCAAGATTGAAGTTTCACAAGCACATTTAGAATTATTGAAGCGTACAAATGTGCTCAATGATGCCTTCCCCATTTCTCATGATGGAGAGTTTGGAACAATTAACAATTTTCGACTTGGAAGACTTCCTAAAATTCCTGTAAGATGCCTAACGTGTTGTATTTCTGGATTTTAATGTTGTGTCAATGTGCTGTTGAGTTTAATATGCATGGTTGGGTTCCTTCTATCGTATGCTTTTAAAAGTTTAAAATAACTGATAAGCTATCGTGGCATATAAGCAAGATTGTGTGCTTTGAGTTACTCTCCAAGTCTTTGCAATTATTTCAATACTTTTTCTTTGTATTATATTGTGCTTACGCAGTTTTTTTCTCGAGTGGAATTGCAAATGGGTGAATTAAGCTTATTGTATGTGGTTTTATTTGGTATCAGATTAAGCTTTGGAGACAATTTGGTAATTGAACAATTTATATACATATATTCACATTTGTATGTGTCGTCTTAGGTAAAAAATTGTTACCCAAAGTGCTGCTGTGAGCATTCCAAACTTAAGGCACAATAGTGTTAAAAAGAAAGCACAATAACATGTGTTGACGAGGAAGTGAATGTAAAAACCTTCCATGGCTGCCAGTTGTACAGAATCTAGAGATACTGAAATAGACAAGGTGCACCAGTTGCAAAAAAGAGAGGATACAAATGCTAGCTGGAATAAAGATGAAAACCTATAAATAAGAATGTATGCTATTTGAGACGTCTAAGTTGAAGAATTTAATACAGTATCATTGTTACTGAAAAATGACAGTACATTATTGTTTTCATTATCAAGAATTTCTTGTTATAAGTTGTAATCGATGTTCATAAAATTATACTGTAGCTACTTTTATTTAAAAAATTCTCTTGCTACAAAATATTAAATTTCTTTGGCTAGTTGTGTCTTGAAGTTCTTTTTGAACCAGACAACTTATTGTGGAATATGGATAACTAATCTATGGTGTTAATTCTTTCAACTTTGTGGTGCATGCACTCATGTTTTGCTTTGCTATGTTCCTTCATGAGATAATTTTTATCCTAGAGAATTTTCTTCATCTTGAATTGAATCCTTTTTCTTCCTAGTTTGAATATTGAAGCTTTGATTTGATGTTACTATTATGAAATGTTTAGGTTGAATGGGATGAGATAAATGCTGCCTGGGGCCAAGCTTGCCTCCTTCTTCACACTATGTGCCAGTATTTCCGACCGAAGTTTCAGTATCCTTTGTCTCCATGTGTATAGGATATATACATTTAGTTACTATAGTAGGACAAATAGTGACTATTGTTAATTTAGTATAACTTCTCTTTTATGTCTCCATGTATATGTGTGATTTAATTAATCTAGTTCTAAACAGGATTTTACATTTGACAGTGATTCAAGCCATCTGCTAATTACTGTGTTTTTTGTAAGTTCTTCTGAGTGATATATGCAAGAGCAAAACATCACAAGGCATGATTTTAAGCAGACAAATGCTGTTGTCTTCTTAGGTATAATTACATGTTAATATCTTGTATGCAATTCAAACCAAAGTTTATTAAGTATTGCCTCTTCTGCTGAATTGAACTACCAGGCCATTATTTTCTAGTTTGAATATATGATTTTCTAGATCATGTCTAGAAGATGTATTGGCAGGTTCTTGGTTTCCAATCACATTTAATATGGAAGGATTCTTGTCTTCTATGTGATTTTTTGTTACTCTATAAGTTATGGTGCAAGATGGTTTCTAGTTGAATTGAAATTTTACAGCAAGCTGAAACTTGCAAGGTCCTGTTTGCTTGTGCCATGTGCTAGCAATTTCATATTATTGTCACTTTACATTTTTCATGTAATTTATTATGAATTGTAACATATCCTCTGAGCTCAATGGCATTGTATGAAACTATGATTCATGTAACCAACGTCGCTTAGTGGAACAAGGCTTTTGTTGTTGATTTGTAACTCCTGAACTCATTACTTTTAGATATCGAATAAAGATAATTCCTATGGGTAGCTACCCTCGAATCACAGACACCAATAACAGTACCTACGAGCTGTAAGCATGATTCATGGTTCTACATTTGTAGTCATTTGTGTCTTCGTGGTTTTTGACTTTATTTATAGAATATGATGCTGGCTGAAGTTGAGCCTAAATCATTAGTGTAGTCTGTGAAGGGAAATCAGATCTACCAGCTGATTGGTTGGTAGCAATTTCAAATTTTCTGCATTTTAGTTTTATTCTCTGTTTATTTATTTAAACATCAAGTTAAAACTTGGAGCTACATTGGTGTTTTTTATTCTATTTTGGGTCATGCCATGGCCATTGGCAGTCAGCTCAGGTTTTGTATGTGTGCTGAGATTATTGTTGGTGTTCTGAGGTATACTAAGTTGTAAACAAAATAATATAATAAACTTCCTGCTTTTAGATTTGTTCTTAAACTTGTCTACTGAGTCACTATTAATGGATATTATGGTTTTCAGGTTTGGTCCGGTCAATTTGTTCTGGAGTACTCGCTATGACAAAGCAATGACATTGTTTTTAGCATGCCTCAAAGATTTTGCAGACTTTGCCAAATCGAAGGATCAAGAGAATAACATACCACCTGAGAAATGTTTCAAACTGCCTTACAAGTAAGTGTTACAACATATAATATTTTTTATTTATGGCAGTGTTTTATCTTTGGGTGCTGTGTGGGCATTTATTTGCATTGGATACAGAGGAATTTTTCTTTGGTGTCATGAAGCTCAACTCTTTTTGAGTTAAGCAGATTATGTCCGTTTGCTAATTGATGGATAGGAAAAGGATGATGGGTTTGTGTTGTTTTACCTCTGAGCTCGTTTCTACTGACTCCGGGCATGACTTGAGATCTTGATGAACATGTTTGTGTCCTTGGTTATGGTTTAATGGAATTTATAGTGCCTTTGAACTTAGTGCATGAGATTCACAACACTCCCGTTCCCTCATAATAGAGGACAAACAAAGAAATAATAATGAAGCTTCTCAAGTGTCCATTATTTGTTCTGGTGCACATGCAGGCCAGATTCCTGACCCTGCCATTTCCACTCTCAAACATCCAAAATATCAAATGGCATGTAGAATGGTGGTTAATGAGCCAAGCTTTACTAAGCTTGGTTTGGAATTGAGCTGGTATTATTAACAGTTATGTTTTCATGAGCGTTTTAGTATGATGGGTTTTGTTGAACTTATTATACCTTTTTTCTTATATATAGTGTTCTTGCTAATTTATCTAGAAACAGTATTATGTGAAGATCATCGTACATAAACTTTACGTCAGTTCAAATCATGCGTTAGTTTATCATTGAGAATGACATATTTTTGGCTGGTTTGTAGGATTGAGAATGACAAGGTGGAAAACTATTCCATCACTCAAAGCTTCAATAAGCAGGAAAATTGGACTAAATCCCTCAAGTACACTCTTTGCAATTTGAAATGGGCTCTCTATTGGTTTGTTGGAAACACTAACTTCCAGCCTCTTTCAGCAATGGTATCTTCGCATGCTGAAGTGCCGGCGGTAGGGTCTCTGTACACGAAGCGTGGTGTTGATGCCAAATCTGAATCTCGAAAATGAACCTACTAAACATATGCTAGGTTAGGCTACATAGTTAGGTCTCATATAAATGTGTACGTAGAACTACAATAAAAAATTGTTGCTCGATCAAAATGAAAACGATGTATTCGGAGTTTGGCATGATGGGAGATATCTTTTCTACCGGAGAGTGCTTGCACATTTGCATGTTGTTCATGAAAAGGATGTTAAAAGGGCCTCTCTCTCTCTCTCAATTTTGAAGATAAAAAGGGTGTTGATTTGTACCACTAATTGGATTATTTAAATTTAGAGCATTCTCTTTATAAGAAATCACAATTTCATGTCATGATAAGCTATTTTGGAAATAATTGAAAGAATATTAATTTTTAATTAAATTTGACTAATTGCGGATAGAGTATTTAAAGAGTACAATGTAATTTTTTAAGGTATTTCAATTGCTACTCCGGTAAATGCTATATTTGGATGTCTAATTTCAGAAATTTCAAAATTTCTTCAAATTTTGAGTCCTTTGTTAAAAATGAGGAACTTACAATTCCACTAAAATAGATAAAGAAATAGTTTTTCTCTAGGGTTAATTATATCATTTTATATATACTTTTTTTCCTTTTCTATTCAATTTAATAAGAAAGAAATTTTTTAACTTTTCATTAATCAATTTATAAAATACTTTATATGTTTTTTTTCATCTTTTTGTTAAACAAATCATATCATTATGGTTGAGAGAGGAAAGTGACATGTGAGTGTGAGAAGTAATGAGGAAAAAAATGTGTTATTTCCTAAAAAAACCTAAATAAACATGTATCTATTGTCTCTTTCATCTCACTCTCATTTCATTTTTCTCTTTATCTCTTTATTTTTTTTGTCATATCATTTTTCACATTAATTATTTTTACTCTATTTTTTTCTCTCTATCCCTTTCTTATTTTCACTCGTATACACTCCAAAATTGGGGCATGCCTTTAGCACTACTCTATCTCCTCCACTAAATCATTTAAATGAGACCGAAAAGCATTGCTAAGTCCCCCTACCCTCCTCAGGTGATTTTCAACTCGTCATTGAAATCTAATTGATTCAGCATATCTATTGGGTAAAAGTCTTTCCACAATACATAACTATTAATCTTAAATAAATAAAGGTTAAAATATATTTTTTTATTTTCACAAAATTAAAATGTATTATTTTTTGTTTAAATGTATATTCGAATAAAGTTGAAGATATGATGATAACTTTTTATATGGGTTAAAAATATAACCGATGTAAATTGATATTTTTTATTGATTATTTATATAAATTATATATCATATGATATTTTTTACATCAATCGTGCATATAATTTTGTGAGAACAACAAATATATTAAAAATAAATTTCAAACATTTTTATATTTATGAGGAAAAAATTATTTTAGCAATAAATAAATAATCAGCATATTTTATAACCTTAGTAATTCATAATTCCTATATGTATATTTGAATTTGAAATTAAAAACAGGTAATCGTTAAGTAAGGAAACGTTACATGGAAATGAGGGAATCCTACGTCATCTCTTGCCATTTGTTCTTCATGCAAACAGAAAGGGACGAAAAACCACCTCACCATGAATCACTCTTCACACCATTTTTACTAGCAAACAAGTCTCAACAACTGAAGCCAGCTCTCTTTCCGTTTCTTTTTGCAACACTTTCTTTGAAATAGTAGTATTTTTTTCCTTCTCTTTTCACATGATTTATTAACGTGCCAAAAGATGTTTATTGAATAGAGTGCACAATTTGTAATGTACTACTACTAATTAGAACATGCAAAAAAGCATTGTTCTAACACGATAATCCTGTGAGGGCGTTAACTCCAAGGATCCAATTTCACTATATAAATTGTGACGAAAGCAAAATGAATACTATTATCACTTCACAATTCACATAGCTGAGAGAGAAAGGAAAGGTTAACTAAGAAGCAATACTTCAATGGCCACCCTTGTTGTTCATAACCAAACTTCTTCTGCTCAAGATGCTGAGGCTCTCCAACAAGCTTTCAAAGGTTAGCATAAATTTACACAATTTTAATTTTAATTTGTCTGCTTTATATTTGATTTTTCTAGATAGTATTGTTTATAATTGATTATAATAACTTCGTAAAATGTGATTTTGAACTTGTCGTTCATGTGCTACATCTGTGATCGGTAAATTGATTTTTGTGATTTCTTTATTAGGAGATATCGCTATTTTGTATTTGTAATTTATAATTCTGGAAAATTATAAAATTGAACCACTTCCGACATTCTTGATATACCAAAATTAATTAACTAATTAATAGTATTTTTTTTATTTGATCGAATTTTAACACACATAACTGTGAGAAAATGGTAACGAAAAAGAAAATACAGATAATCATTTTCTTTTTAAGTTGGAGAAAAAAAATAGGAGATTTTTTTTAAATAACATAAAATTTTCGTTTTATTTTTAATTTTTTTAAAAGTATTATTTTCTTTCACCACCTCTTCTCCTCCCAACCAAAACGAGGCATCTCGCTTGAATATGCAGAGGGTAAATGATGAGTCACCGACCACCAACAAAAAGATAAAGCTGAGTTACTGAGCATTATTCTCTGGTACGCATTGTTTTATATATATATATAAAGAAAAATCAATAAAATCTCTAGATAAATTTTAAAATTTTATTCTATGAATAAAATAATAATTAGGTTTTTATTTGTTGTAATCATAAAGATATACTAATATTTTACTATCATTTCTGCTTTTTTATTATTATTTTCTTCTTAAATTTGAAAGAAAGAATCACTCATATTATGATTTTCTTTTCTTATATTTTTGTATTATTATTATTAAAGGACAAATGTTTTCGATAAATACATTTTTATCTTATCCTTCTGATGCTCTTTCTATCTACTTTTCACGTATTCTAAATATAGGGATTAGTGGGTAGGAAAAGGTGCATCGGAAAACAGCGCTTTTTTTTGTAGTGAAAGAGTAATAAAATTTTAAAAATATTTTAATATGTAGTGTGTTAGATCTCAAACACTAAATCTGTCTGAAATATATTCCTTTTAAATAAAAACATATTTTAATATGTAGTGTTAGAACTCAAATATTAAATCTGTCTGAAATATATTCCTTTTAAATAAAAACATTGGTGATATGATTAATAATCCCCACCCATTCACCCAAATAGTAGTAATCTTTAAACAACTTATATTAAATTTCCAAGATGTTGGTATTGATCACTTAGCAAGGAAAAAACAACTTAGTCATTGCTAGATACCAGTATAGGAAAATGCGTGTGGCTACGTATTCCTTAATTTTTTCCTGACAAGAGGTCCGAATATACAATGTGAACAAATTTTTTTTGCTCTGAACAAATGTAGACAAAGGAAAAGTATAGGTCCGTTTGGGTTGAAGCTAGGTTTATTTTTTATTTTTATATTTTATTTTAATTTTTAAAAATAGTTTTATTTTTAAATTTTTAAGATTTGGAAAATATATATAATGAAGAAAGTATTTTAAGATATCATTACACATTTCTTTAGAAAAGACTGAAACATTAATTTGTTATTTTTAACATATTTTTAAAATTATTTCCAAATAAAATATTTTTAAAATTTTAAACAAACGTACTTTTACTCTTATTTTTTGTTTTATTTAAAAATGAAAATATAAAGCACTCAAACTAAATTCCACTTAAATTACTACGTAATTAGATTATTAGATTATAAATAGAAGTGTCAAGCTAAACTTCATAACCAAGCACCATAAGTCCATAATAGAGAAAAATATATCCAACTATGGCTACCCTTATTGCTCCTAGCCACCATTCCCGGGTTGAGGATGCTGAAGCTCTCCGAAATGCTTTCAAAGGTTATATTAAATTTCACTAACCATTTCATAAAAAGATTGTCTTATTTTGATTGACTGATTCTATCAATTTGCTTGGCTTTTTCCTGGCATCTAGAAAATCCATTAACAAAAATTTATTGTGACTTATGGAAAAACTTGTTATCATCATCTATGAGCTCTAATAAATTTATATATATTTGAATTGGCTTTGTAGAAAATTGATCAATATGATAAGATGACACCTTATAATAAAAAATAAAATGTGACATTATCTATATTTATTCAATGGTTTAGGATGGGGGGCTGATGACAAGGCCATTATAGCAATACTGGGTCACAGAAATGTTCATCAGAGGCAAGAAATTAGAAAAGCTTATGAGGAGATTTACCAAGAGGATCTCATCAAACGCCTTGAGTCCGAGATCTCTGGTGACTTTGAGGTACCATAAGAACATTATTCACATAATTTTGCCAATTATTTCAGCATGTAGTATTTTTTTTGTGTGTACATTTTGATGACTATAAATTAATGACGGGACTAGTGTTTGCCTAGTGGAGGATTGAAATAGCTAGTATGCATGAGGTTTTAGGTTCAAATCTTAGTGTGACTATTGTATACAAAAAAAAGAAATTAATGATGGGGTGTATGTATACAAATCAGAGAGCTGTGTACCGGTGGATGTTGCAGCCCGCGGATCGTGATGCTGTTTTGGTGAATGTGGCAATCAAGAATGGCACCAAAGACTACCATGTGATTGCAGAGATTGCTTGTGTCCTATCAGCTGAAGAGCTCTTGGCAGTGAGGCGTGCCTATCACCGCCGCTACAAGCGTTCCTTGGAGGAAGATGTGGCGGCTAACACCACTGGCCATCTTCGCCAGGTAAGTCATTCTTTTTATTGGCAAATATTAGTTGTTAATTGTTAGTTTTTTGTTAGTGGAAGAATCAAACCTGACCAATCTTATAACTTCGCTAGGCAAGTAATTCTAATGGATACAATTTTTGACAAAACTTAGATACAGTTCCTTATAAACTATTGTTCTCCAACTAAACTTATTTAGTCAAATTACTTTATAAGCCAGTCAAATGAAGGCTTGTAAGTTCTGTGAGTGTCTTACCAAACATAGTCTAGTGTGTGCTTGTGACATACGGTTAAGTTGGATATAATGCCATCCCTCTCTCCCTTCCTTTTGTGCTTTTGTATTGGAATGTGGAAAAGGTTCATTTATCGCTGGTAAAACACACTCTTAAGAGTTAAAAAACACACTCTTAGAGTTTCACTTCAATAATCTGAGTAATAAAGATTTGTATTATAGGTCATTACAGGTTAACAAGGTGAAACTCTAATTCTGATTCGAAAATAATTCTAAAAGCATACAAGTTACAACTACACAAAAGTAAAGGGTGCATAGAAATAATGATAAAATTTGTGTTAAAATCATGAGTTATTTTAGTATTTTGATTTATAATACATATAGATATAGGTATTGTCAAGAATTAGTGTTTTTATAGCAACTGAATGGTGTTTATTTGTGAGACTTTTGAGGAGTGCTAATGGTGTGAGTTTGTGTTTGATTTTGAGCAGCTTTTGGTTGGATTGGTGACCTCATATAGGTATGAGGGTGATGAGATCAATGTAAAATTTGCACAAACTGAAGCTAATGTTCTTCATGAATCTGTCAAGGAGAAGAAAGGCAACAATGAAGAAGTCATCAGGATCCTTACTACAAGAAGCAAAACTCAACTTGTGGCAACTTTCAACCGCTACAGAGATGAACATGGAATTTCCATCAGTAAGGTACAAAGGAATGTCCTCTATTTCTAAAACAATCATTTTTTTTATAACCTGGTATTCCTCCTCTCACCAGATCGATCCATTTTTTGGATAGAGTGGTACCTTCAGTTGTCTTTCTATACCCAAACTGAAGATTGAATCTCAAACCTTTATCAAGAGATTCAAGTGTCCAATCACTTTTAGTCTAAAACATTCTTATTATTATGTTCTTAGTTCATTATTCTTTACATGTTTGGTCCAAAATAATTGGGGGGAAAACTTGTATAAACCATTTTGTTTTTATGTATATCATCTCTGCAGAAATTGTTGGATCAAACATCTGATGCCTTCCACAAGGTGTTGCACACTGCTATTCGCTGCATCAATGACCATAAGAAGTACTATGAGAAGGTCAGGTTCTCTCTTTATGCAAGTGTGAAACAACATTTAGAAAAGCCTAGAGTAATGTTTTTTTTTTTTTTTTTTGGAAGCTAGAAAATATACCTTTTATTTTGTATTTATTTATATTTATACACGTGACCGACAACGTCTGGATTTACTTGAGTCAGCCTAAACTTTTAACTGAATGCATCACATATGCTAACTTAATTTTTCTGAGTCATAACATCCACCTTAATTACTAACTTTTTGATTTTTTTTTTGATCATTGGAACTCGTTTCTCTCATCATCAATAATAAAACCCCCTTCTTCTTCTCTTTATCTCAAATATAAAAAAAGTACATTTTTATTTTATTTTAAAATATATATATATATATATATATATATATATAACTAATTTTATCTTATTTAATATTACTATTTTTAAAAGATTTTTTTTATTTAATTGAGTTGTTAGCTTTTTTCTCTTTTGTTTTAAATCTCTTTTTTCCTTTCACTCTTCTTTTGTTTTAACTTATTTTTTTTTCTTTTTTGTCTTATTTTCACTTTTTTCTTTCCCTCTCCCTTTCTCTTTCTTTATCTCATTTTTGATTTATCATTGAGTTCATCTACTACCGACCCCAATTAACTTGTGTTAAAGATGCTATTGAAGTTGATGTTATTGAGTTGTTAGTTTCAATGACTATTTTTTATCTTTAATATCAAATTACAATGAAAGATAAATTGAAATTTTTTAATTAAAATTGATACAATTAAATATGGTTAATTAATGTTTTTTCTTCGAATAAGATGTTTTTTTCTTCTTTTAATTTGTGAATAGAGAGAGTATTCTTCTATTGAAATTTGAGTGTATGTCTAATAATCAGATCAAATGTTACTGTGTTGGTCAGTTGCCAAACTAATTTATTAGTTAAAATTGATTTTAATGTGAAATATTTTATTTTTAGATGTTTTTATTTTTTATAATTTTTAATTCAATATAAAAACTATCTAGTTTTATCTCAATTACTTTAATATGATTTTGAAATACTCTTGGTAAAATCAAATACGCACATAATTAATCACATTTTTTAATTAATAATGATTGACATAAGTGATAATAATTTGTCTTTTAATCAAGTGATTTAGAATTTAAATCCTGATTGACTGTTGGATAGAAAATAAATCATATTTTGTCAATGCTTCTAACGAAAATAACTTCCTATCAATACCATAGTTTTAAAGAAAAACATTTCTTATACTATGACTCACCCTAAAAATTTTCCATTATATGTATAGGTTTTGCGCAATGCAATCAAGAAGTTTGGAACTGATGAGGATGGACTAAGCCGTGTGGTTGTTACAAGGGCTGAGAAGGATCTGAAGGACATCAAAGAGCTCTACTACAAGAGAAACAGTGTTCACCTTGAGGATGAAGTGTCCAAGGAAACTTTTGGGGACTACAAGAAGTTCCTCCTCACTCTCTTGGGGAAACAAGACTAAATTAAGAACTTGCTCTAAGGGCAATTTAGTAATGGGGTTTTGTTAATTATGTCATTGGTTTCTGGTTTGTGTGATTTCATTAAGTTAATTTTCCGGTAAGAGTCTGTTTATATCTGGTTAAATTTTTTAGACAACTTGAACTGTGTCTTGTTTAAGGGCATGTGTACCATTTCTTAGGGTTGTGTTGGTACTTGGCATGCTCTTAAGGACCTCGATGCTGTGTGTTTCCTTTGGATTATGCTATAACCTCACCTGGTTTGCTTTTAATGAAAGGTTGATAACAAACTTATATGTACTTGAATCCTTCATTTTAAATTCTAATTAGCAGAGGCAACGGTAGCAAGTTCTATATAAATTATATTTTTTAAAAATATTTTTCTCTCTCTTTTTTTCTTTACAAATATATTTAACATACTATTTTTAGTTTTTTACAACTAATAAAAAAATCTTAATCATTTCAAACTATCATCTCTTTATGATATACTTGATATTCTTAACTATTAATCTTGTTCAAGTTTCGATATGCTCTATTTTTTCAAGTTCATGGTTTGGAGGCTAGGGATCAGAATGTGATGTCTACCTAAGAAGCACCGATACCGATACAGGAATTTTGATACGTTCCCGATACGTTACTTCAAAAATATTAATATTTTGATATGTTTCCGATACGTCTTAATATTAAATAATTTTTTTTATATAGAGTGTAAGTAGAAATTAGGGAGGTGTAAGTAGAATTTTTCATAGCACAGCAGATAAAGACAACAAGGAAAGTCCATTTGCGTATACTGTAAAAGCAATGCTAATAATAGCACAGCAGATAAAGTCCATTTGTCTTAAACCTCGTAACAGCGTTTCTCTCTTCTTCTTCACATAGTAGCAGCAACAAAGGAGAGTGTAAGGTGATAAGAGTATCAGCCGGGTCTGACTCCAGTTCGGGATGGGCTTGGTGGATTTTCTTCTTCTCCCACTCCTTGTCCTCGCGATGCCGCTCGAGTTTGTCGACCAGCAGGTCGAAGGCTACGGTGGAGGAAGTGTCGACCTGGTAGCGGCAACGTCCCTAGTGGCAGCCGGCGTCTGCAAGCTGGTCGTAGACGGAGGAGAAGCAGGAGACAGAGGAGACGAAAGCGGAAGGGGCCGGGTTGAAGCGAGCGACATGCGATGGCGCGCGAGCGGTGTGCGACGGCAAGCGAGATGGAGCATGAGCGGCGTGCTACTGGATACGCGAATTCGCGTATCGGCCACGAATCCGTATCGGACACGTGTCTGATACGGTGAAATATTTTTTTTGCATGTATCCGTGCTTCGTAGATGTCTACTAATGGGGAGCATATGGTTCCGCCATTAAGATTCTCTCTCTCAATGTCAGGGGCCTAGGGGATCCGGCAAAGCAAGCAAGGTTGAGAACCCTTATTCGAGTTGAGGATGTGGATGTGTGCTTTTTACAGTGCTGCTTTGGTGTTTAATGTTTGGGGGAGTTCTAATTTCTGATGGTCGTTTTGGTGGTATTTTATCTATTTGGAGGAAGGGGTTACTTTCTTTGCAATATTCTTTAATGGGGTTTGGGTTTGTTGGTATATGTGTAGTGGAAAAGAAGTGTGAATGTTGCATTTTCCTAGTTAATGTTTACTATCCTTGTCAATTGGAGGGTAAGCAGAAACTGTGGAATGATCTTGCTATGTTCAAGAGGGGTTTTGGAAGGGTCAGGAGGTGTGTGGACGGTGATTTTAACACGGTTTTGTTTCCAGAAGAGACAAGGGGTAGATCTGGGGTGACTACAATAGAACTGGAGGGTTTTCTGGAGTTTATGTACAGGATGTCTTTGATTGATTTGCCTGTTATGGGTAAGAAATTCACATGGTTCAGTTCTGATGGTGTTGCAGTGAGTAGACTAGACATATTTCTTTTGACGGAGGAGGTTTCTGTTTTATGATGGCTCAAAAATCTCGAGCTTGGTGGGTTAAGGAAGGGGATGAGAATTCAGGTTTTTTTCCTAATATATACTACTTTGCATGACAAAATATCCAACATACACCACTTCCATCTTTTATTTTCTATATGCACTACTTTTTTCTTTCGGTGAGAAGTTGGGGTGAGGTCACCTAACTTCTCACCTTGTATTTCCTTTTTTTTTTTTTTAAGTTAAAATTATAAAATTTTAAAACAAAAATTTTTCTTTTATTCCCTATATGCTGGGAAGTTAGTGATTTCATAAATCGACTCTCATCCTTTTTTATAATATTTATATTTTTAAATTTTTTTTTAAAATATATTTTTAATTTTTTTTGAATTTTTTTTAAAATTTATTGGTTTAATAATTTTCAGTAGTATTAAAATTAATAAATATTAATGTTAAAATAAATTGAAAAAGACAGACAAAATGATTAAAAAATAAATTGATTAAAAATAAAGTAGATATATAATTATCATATCTAAGTTATATTATATGATGAAATTGCAACATTAAAACAACAAAAAATACTAGCAATTACATAGATAACCATAATAATGAAAACCTAATAAAATTACAAAACGTATAAACAATAGCAAATAGATAGATAAACAATAACAATTGAAACATGAAAATGATGAAACTAATCATAATTTGAAAGATGTTGTGCAACGGAACCCGACTTCTCACTGTATCGCTTTTTTTTTTCTTCTTTTTTTAAGTTAATAATTTTTTTAAAAAACAAAAATTAAATGTTGGTAAAGGAAGCTGGGAATTGAGTGCTCGACTTCTGTACATTATAATTTTTTTTAAATGTTTACCTTTTTTTGGAAATTTTTTTTATTGGTTTAATAATTTTAGTAGTATTAAAATTAGAGAGTCAAAAAATAAATTAGATATATAATTATCACATCTCAATTAAAATATTAAAAGAATAAAAAATAACAACAATTAGATAGATAAATATAATAATGGAAACATAATAGAATAAAAACACATACAAAAAATAGTAATTAGAGAGACAAACATAACAAACGAAACATTAAAAAAATGAATAAATAACAAAATGTACTAATAATAACAATTGAAACATGAAAATGAGGAAACTAATCATAATTTGAAAAATGTTATGCAACGGACATGTCTTCTTCCATTAGTTGGATTATTGGTTTGTTAAAAATAGCTAAAATTTCTATTGGACAGAAACGTTTCCAGTAATTGGATTTTACTAACACCTTTAATACGTCGTCATCATTTTTCTAAATATTTTGGATAAACTGGTTGTCGGAAGAACAATTGTCTGACCACCTGTGATTCGTGAATTCCGTAAAGGGGAACTCTTAGGGGCGCAACTTGCTTGATTATATCCTTGAGTGTTTCGATGTTGCATCGGGAAGGAATTTGAAATCTTATTGGATTTGTTTCAGTAAAGGAGTAACCCAAAAAATTGTCTTGTCGTGGTATCTTCCACTTGCTGTTGTAATACAACATTGCATCATGAGTAAGAGTGATGGTGGATTGAAGTAGGTTGAGTATACCATCGGGTGTTCTATTGATGATACATAATAATTCTATAGGACCAACACACGGATTTTTTTCATTGCACATTAAAATTGTGCAAACATCATCATCATTTTTCAGTTGCAGAGAATGAAAAAAATATTGCTGACTTGCATCTATGGATGGTTGTTGATAGTAGATTTCATGCACAGATTGGTCATTGGTTAGCTAAAGGGTGTTATGCATTCTACTTTTTAGTGTTTGGAAAGAACACTAGAAACTCGCATTGGTATTGAAGTAGGACATTGAAAATAAACACCAGTTTTGTTGTGTATGATTTATCCATTCGGAAAAATGAATGCTAATATCGAGTTAACAATGGTTTGAGTGCTCGTTTCTCCCAAGAATGCCATAATATGGAGATTGAATTTTTCTTGTGAAGGTATATTGTGTCGAAGTGTGTGGCTGTATTGAGGGAGTTTTTTTTATTTATAGACAACTGAATATTTGCCACGTTGATGTTATCGAATTATGATAAGGTTAGAATTGTGTATTTGGTAGAGGTTTTTCTGGTATGCAATGTTGATTGAGACATGTTATTATTCCAACTTATGCTTTTATCGATATAGTGCATAATGTTGTCATTTTCGATTGTGATTTTACCCTTGTACGTAGTGTACCAATCCTTTATAGATGTCATACATTGAATTTAAATTGGCAATTGTCTATATTCTGACCAAGTGTGTGACTATATTGAGAGAGTTTTGTTTATTAATAAACAACTGAATATTTGTTACGTTGATGTTATCGAATTATGATAAGGTTAAAATTGTGTATTTGGTATAAGTTTGTCAGGTATCCAATGTTGATTTAGACATATCATTATTCAAACTTTTTCTTTTATCGATATAGTACATAGTGTTGTCATATTTTTTTTATTCTTTGACATGAAAACTATGAAAAAAACATTTGAAGACATTTCTTTAATGTATTGGAGAATTATTTTACCAAATTGCCTAACACAACAACTTAAACATTATTTTAAGGGTCGAAAACATGTTTTTTTGCCATTAATTTGAGGGCGTTGTTGATGAAACTGTTAGACGATATATTTTTTTTGGATTGTTTGACGTGAAAACTATGAAAAATAATTTGAAGACATTTTTTTTAAATGTATTGGAGAATTTTTTTTAAAATTACCTAACATGACTACTTAAACATTGTTTTAAGGGTCGAAAACATGTTTTTTTTT
>CM023951.1:18364784-18376272 GCA_013407115.1 Glycine latifolia | reverse complement strand
AAAACTATCAAAAAACATATGAAGACATTTTTTTAATATATTGGAGAAATTGTTTTAAAATTGCCTAACATGACCACTTAAACATTGTTTAAAGGGTCGAAAATATGTTTTTTTTTTGTTTTGTGGTCAGTTTTTGGAGAGCATTGTCAATAAAAATGTTAGGCGATATATTTTTTTTTTGGATTGTTTAACGTGAAAACTATGAAAAAAAATTTGAATACATTTTTTTTAATGTATTGGAGAATTTTTTTAAAAATTGTCTAACATAACCACTTAAACATTGTTTTAAGGGTCGAAAACATGTTTTTTTTTTGCTTTGTGACCATTTTTTGAGGGCGTTGTTGATTAAACTGTTGGGCGATATTTTTTTTTTGGATGGTTTTACGTGAAAAATATGAAAAAAAATTGAAGACATTTTTTTAATGTATTGGATAAATTTTTTTAAAATTGCCTAGCATGACCACTTAAACATTATTTTAAGGGTCGAAAACATGTTTTTTTTTTGTGGCCATTATTTTTAGGGTGTTGTTGATGAAAATGTTAGGCGATATTTTTTTTGGATTGTTTGACATGAAAACTATGAAAAAAAATTTGAAGATATTTTTTTAATGTATTGGAGAATTTGTTTAAAAATTTCCTAACATGACCACTTAAACAATGTTTTAAGGGTCGAAAATATGTTTTTTTTTTGTTTTGTGACCTTTTTTTTAGGGCGTTGTTGATGAAACTGTTAGACGATATTTTTTTTCATTGTTTGACGTGAAAATTATGAAAAAAATTTGAATACATTTTTTTAATGTATTGGAGAAATTTTTTTAAAATTGCCTAATATGACCACTTAAACATTGTTTTAAGGGTTGAAAACATGTTTTTTTGTGGCTATTATTTTTAGGGCGTTGTTGATGAAACTGTTAGGTTCTATATTTTTTTTTGAAATTTTTGACGTGAAAACTATCAAAAAATTTGAAGACATTTTTTTAATGTATTGAAGAATTTTTTTTTAAAATTGCCTAACATGACCACTTAAACATTGTTTTAAGGCTCAAAAACATGTTTTTTTTTGTTTTGTGGTCATTTTTTGAAGAGCATTCTCGATAAAACTGTTAAGGGATATATTTTTTTTAGATTGTTTGACGTGAAAACTATGAAAAAAAATTTGAATGCATTTTTTTAATGGATTGGAGAATTTTTTTTTGAAATTGCCTAACATGACCACTTAAACATTGTTTTAGTGGTCAAAAACAAGTTTTTATTTTATTTTGTGGCCATTATTGTTAGGGCGTTGTTGATGAAATTATTAGACGATATTTTTTTTTGGATTGTTTGACGTGAAAACTATGAAAAAAAATTTGAAGACATTTTTTTATTGTATTGGAGAATCGGTTTTTTAAAATTGCCTAATGTGACCACTTAAACATTGTTTTAAGGGTCGGAAACATGTTTTTTTTTTTGTTTTGTGACCTTTTTTTTAGAGTGTTGTTGATGAAACTATTAGACGATATATTTTTTTTGATTGTTTGACGTGAAAACTATGAAAAATAATTTGAATACATTTGTTTAACGTAATGGAGAAATTTGTTTAAAATTGCCTAACATGACCACTTAAACATTGTTTTAAGGGTCGAAAATTTTTTTTATTTTTTATTTTGTGACCATTATTGTTAGGGCGTTGTTGATAAAACTGTTAGGCGATATTTTTTTTGGATTGTTTGAAGTGAAAACTATGAAAAAAAATTTGAAAACAATTTTTTTAATGTATTAGAGAATTTGTTTTTTAAAATTGCCTAATGTGACCACTTAAACATTGTTTTATGGGTCGAAAATATGTTTTTGTTTGTTTGTTTTGTGACCTTTTTTTTGAAGGCGTTGTTGATGAAATTGTTAGGCGATATATATTTTTTGGATTGTTTGACGTGAAAACTATGAAAAAGAATTTGAAGACCACTTAAACATTGCATAACATGGCATGACCACTAGAACATAATTTTGAAATGTACATCACAAGGGTAGTTAAACAAAGTTGATGACATTACCACAACAATTTATACTTTAATGTCTAAGACGATGACCAGTCACACAAGGCGGAGGACGTCGATTACGTCGTAGATTTCTTCTCTCATGTATCACTGGTTCTCTATCATGATGTTGTTGTTGTTCTGTCTCAGGGTTTTCATTTTGGATTGCTACAGCTGAAGAACTTTGTCCTTGCTCTCCAAACGAATAAGGTGCATTGAAATGTTGCAAAGAATCTAAATATGATGTCGCAGAACTTGGTGTATTTAAATAGACACCAAATAAATTGATCATCCATTCATGGCTAGTTGCATTTACTGACTCGCAAGTCTGGCCAAAAGGTTGATGAACAAGTGGTGGAGTAGAAAACATTGATTAAGGTGGTGGATCTGGAAATTGTGCTTCTACAAAGGTTGTCCCTGTAGCATTATGGGTAATTTTTGTGCGTGGATCATTTAGTTGTTGTGCAATCGACTAGGACAAAATATTGTTTTGCCTATACCATTCCATATACTCCGGTGTATGTGTCAATGACCCTTCAACCGATTGTCCAGTTAGAACATCATTGTGTTTGTTTTTCCAGAAATTAATCCACCCCGCATGATATTCCATCCAGTCACAATAATGATTACCTCGCATGTCAATCTGGTGAAGTTGATCTAGATTCATGGGATCAACAGGGATATCTGGATGTAAATCAAATTGTAGCTTGACCCGGTTTGTTTGATGCCATTCCACGATGAAAAAACAAATAATTGCAGTGCATGCAGACCAAATGTCCATGTCTTTGTATGCATGTCTTGGTAGGTGCTCTTCAAATCCTCTATATGGGACCCAACAAAATTGGAATATATGTAAACAATGCAACATTACTAAATTGTAATATGTGCATATTGATGGTGCGATTGATGATAGTAACATACCTGATGGCTTTCCATATGATCTATACGAGATCTATACCCGACCAAGTCACCATTAGGTGTGCCCGTATGTTGTAATCTACCACCACTCTATCTGAAATGTAAAAATGAAATTAAGCCATTATTTATTAAGCTCGTATGTTGCAATAGTATGGCACAACCACCCATAACTCTACCAACCTCCGATGATGCCCGACACAGTTCTCTGTACATGTTTGCTAAACAAGCAGAACCCCAGCAATATCTCTTTATGTTGTTGAAATCGTGTAATAGGTTCAAATACATTAGATGAACTCTATTTCCAGATTTATCAGGTATTAGAGCACCACCAATGATGTACATTATGTAAGCTCTACACCTGCATTGTAGTTGGTGTATTGTTTGTTCTTCAGGTAATGGTGTGCGCAAGATGCTAAGCAACCATGTCAGCTTCACTATGGCTCCCTTACGTGTATTATCCGGAGGGACTTCTCCTAATAACTCATCGCATAAATCATTCCAATTTAAGAAGTTAGGTCTTGTTGTGTGACGACCATCGACCCTAATGCCTAGATGTAGTGCAACATCTTCGAGTGTGATTGTGCACTCACCCCATAGCAGGTGAAAGGTGTGTGTTTCAGGCCTTCACTGTTCAACCAATGCAGTAATCAATGCTGGTTTAATTTTACACTGTTTGATTAGGGCAATATGTTGGATCCTGGTAGAAGATAATAATGGTATAATTTGGGTTCTGGTTCAGGTATTGTATGGTAATACGAATTGATTAAGTCGTTATTTGTGGTACGTGAATGGTGAACGTGTTGATGATGCAATAGAGGTATATGAGACATGAAAACAACGTTTAATTGTAAAATGCTAAAGAATGATATAAAATTTGAAGTTGGGTGATGAAAATGTGTAGTCGACATGTACCTCCCATCAATTTATAATATAAATTGCCTCGAGATCTAAAACCACGTTTACACTTTGGTTCACGGTAAGGCCTTGAGATTCCAAAGCATGTTAAGACGATTGTCTTACTGTCCTGCATCGAGATTCCAAATCACGTGAACCATGGACCTGTCATTGATGCTATATATAAAGGCATTATGTTAACACAGATTGCATCAAATAACATTGTGCGAAAATAGAGAGAGCAAGCAAAATGAGTGCAAAGCCAATTTATGCGTATGTTTATATCAATGGTGAGGTCATCCACAGTTCTAGTGGAAATGCAGTTTTTAGAAGTGACAAGACAAATTCGATACTGCTGAATTCAACAATGACCCTACCAGACATAATCAACAGTATTCAGTCATCAATTACAGATTGTTACGCCTATAGTTACTGCACTTTGGTATCGTTGTCCTCTATACCAATTCCATGGATGTGTTGAGTATATGGCAATTCAAATTATTGATGAAGAAGGTGTTTTGTGCATGTTTGATACATTTGCAAAAATGACGAGTGTAATATGTATGGAACTTAGAGTTGATGTTCAAAACTCGCCATCACCTTTTCAAGTTAATGACCTAAGCTGGGCGAAAATGGAGCGGAAGCTAGACAATTCCTTGAAATTAGAATGAATAACTTCATGTATTTTGTTTTTGTATTGCTTTTATCTATTTTTAAAATGCATTTTTCGTTGCTTCATGCCTCTTAGTTGTTATTTTCAAATTACTTTAATAATGTGATCCTGAATACGCTGTTCATTCACATGCACTGGAAATCGTATCGATGCGGAACAGTGCGATCCACAGTCTATGATGCTACGGATAACCTGTTGCTTGTGGTCTGTACAGCTGCACATTGTTCACTCACATGCACTAACAACCACATCAATACGGATGTTAGTAATCCGCGTGGGCTCCGTGATCGATGCAGAATAGTGTGGTCCAGGATCTATGACGCTACAGACAACCTGTTGCTTGTGGTCTCTACAGTTGCACACTGTTCACTCACATGCACTGGTAACCGCATCAATGCAGATGTCAGTAATCCGCGTGGGCTCCATGATTGATGTAGAATAGTGCGGTCTAGGATCTATGACGCTACGGATAGCCTGTTGCCTGTGGTCTGTGCAGCTGCACACTGTTCACTCACATGCACTGGTAACCGCAATCAATATTACCATGCAATAATCATTATCTATCCTTATTGATGCACACTATGTTAATCTCGAATCGATCCCTCGCAATCGAGTTCTAAGGATATTTACCGAATATCGATCCCTCGCATACAAAGTAAATACCCCAGCATTAAGAATTATAATCGCGTGCTTTTATGCAATCAAAACGGTACGCCCTATTCCTAGCGATCGTAACGTAATGAGTAAAATTATTCAGTTCAAACTCTAAGAGTACTTTCCAGTTAAACTTAGAATCCAATTTCATGAAACTAGTGATCAAGTAGAATCAAGCATTAAGAACGGAATAAAATTACCAATAATAAATAGAAAAGACTTATGCATAAATAAATATTAAAAGAAATACTTAAAGGTAAGAAGATTACATCCAATCCTTAAGAGAAACTAACCAAGCATGGAGAGAACCTCCTTAAGAGAAGAATTGATGAAGGACCCCATCACCGCTTCTTTCCGGCAGAGTCTCCATACTCAATCTCACTTCTCTCACTTTCCTAATCTACCTACTACTAATATTTACTACAAAAAACTAAGAAAAAGCTTAGAAGAAGCAAGGAGGAGAAGAGATTTGAGTTGGAATGAATGTTGTGAGCCTTGGGGGTGCTTGGGTATTTATAGGGACTGATCTGCTCGTGTTTGGTCGCCCAAGCGACCATTTTATTCATGTTTCAGTCGCCCAAGCGAGTTAAGGGCCCAATTGCACGTCCACTTGGCCCACTTGGAGGCCACTTGCTGGTATAGCTCGCCCAAGCGACCAGATAACACTAGGTTCACTCGCCCAAGCGAGTTAAATGCACCTTCTGGAGAATTATTTTTGGGCCTTGGGCCTGTTTTGCTTGATGCACCTCCCAGGTTTGCTTTATGATCCCTATTTGCTTGCCTTTTGTTTTCGGAAGCCCTGGAAATCCTCGGAATCTATCAAAATACAAAACATGTTGGATTAATCTTCCGAAATATGACGAATGACATGTATACAAGCAATAAGAGCTATTTAACTAGGTTTAGGGTAAATTTATGACAAAAGCTTATGAAATCAAAGGATAAGTGCCTTTATTTAAAACATGATGTTAACTGAATTAGGGCACTTATCACTCTCCCACCTAACTTTTTGACCCTATATATAATCCCACCATTTCACAACACATCACCCACAACAACATACTCACAATACAAATCTCTATTCCTAACTGTCATAACCTTCTCACTCACATCTCCAGAACACCACCCATGGCTCAACGTAAAGAAATATCGCTTGTCATTTTTCACCATGGTCAGATATTAGACGACCCGGTTCACGAATCAATGCACTCATGTGCGAAACCAATATTTCTATATGTGAGTAGGTCTATTACGTTAACACAACTTATTCGAAAAATTAACTAGCGTCTCCTTACTTGAGCAACTAAAACAGTTGTTCAGTTGTTATATCGTGTCCCATATCATTGTATCCTAGCCAAACACGTTTTATTTCAGCACAATTACATGACAATGACGATCTCAGAGGTGTGGTGGAAACACTTATCCAAAATCCACAATTGGGTTCTGCCGAATTGTATGTTGTTACTAAGCTTATTCCTCAACCACAACTATCGTTTCCACAACCAGAACTACCGTCTTGACAACCATCGTCTCCACAACCATAACCTGGACCTCAATGATCCAGTGTCTTCATATATAGACCTTGAAACATAAGATGCCTTTGACGTTTATACTTCATACAGACAATTACTATCCCAAAATGATTCTTTTTCTGATGCCCAACAAACCTCCTTTCACCAACAATACTATTGTCCATCACAAAATTTTACAACATCACCCTCATCACAACAACCACAACCATAAACATCAAATCCAAATGAAGATCCCATCACTAATGAAGATCCCATCATACGATTTCATAAAGAAAACATGGATGATTTTAGTGAGCATGAGGATCAAGAGTTGTTTCATCACAACAATGATTTTAGTGGGTTTTGCCGTACCAACGTCACCTCCGTTGCAATATCACCAACCGAGGTGTCAAGTGGAGTTGAAATTTGACCACCCACCACAATACATTGATCACCACCATTTTGTTCAACAACAAGGCCGTGTACAACCACCAACTGGTGCGCTCGATGTTGGCATGGCCTTTGATGACAAAGCACAATGTATTTGAGCAATCAAAGAATACAACATCAGAAGTCATTTTGACTGCAAAACAATATATTCTGATAAGAAAAGGCTAAACCTCGTGTGTAAATCACATGAGAATGGTTGCACGTGGAGCTTAGGCGCATGCAATTCAAAGAAGCGTAACAAATGGATTATCAAAAGTATCAGAGGTTAGAACACTTGTGTCGCGCCAATGCTCACATAGGATCATAGGCAACATGATGATAGCGCAAATCATCCAACCCATTGTCAAAATGAACCCAATAGTCTCCATCAAAATGTTTATGAATTATACTTCATCCTACAAAAAGACATGGTTAGCAAAGCAAAGAGCATTGGAGATGATTCATGGAAACTGGGAACAATCATATGCTAATCTGCCAAAACTTTTGGGAGCTCTGCAATCTTGTATTCTTGGGACTGTTGTCGCTGCTCAAACAGAATCCGTATTTGAAAAGGGAGAAATGATACCTGGAAAAAAATGTTTAAACGTGTCTTTTGGTCTTTTGTTCCGTGCATTAATGAGTTTGCACATTGCAAACCCATCATCGTACAAGTAGATGGTACATGGCTTTACGGGAAGTATACATACACATTATTGATAGCTACAGCACAAGACGGTGCTAACCATATTTTCCCAATTGCCTATGCCATTGTAGAAGGGGAGACAACTTCAACGTGGGGATTCTTCCTAAAGAATTTGAGAAGGCATGTTACTCCTCAAAGTAACATTTCTCTCATTTCAGATAGACACCCTGTGATTATAAGTGTCTACAACAACGCAACTAACTTATGGGTTGGGGATACATCTCATTTCTTCTGTCTGCGCCACATTGCACAAAATTTCCTTCACGGTAACCCTAATTGCAAACATCTAAAGGAATCATTCATGTGAGCTGGTGAGAATATTTAATATTTTTTCCACTAAAATATATTTTATTTAAAATTTCATTACATATTAAATTTATTGAATATTTATAGGGTATGCATACACGGAGAAAATGCATTGGCAACATCTTGGGGATATTCGTGCAAACAAACTAAGTGCAGCTGAATGGCTTGATCGGCTAGAAAAAAATATTGGGTACAATGCTTCAATGAGGGAAAACGTTGGGGACATATGACCACAAATTGTCTGAGTCGGTTAATTCCATGTTCAAAAGCACAAGATATTTGCCAGTGTCATAGTTGGTTGAGGAGACATATTTCAAGACCGCAAAGCTTTTTACAATTATAGGCCAACAAACCCAAGCAATGATCAACTCTGGCTCACAGTATTCTGAAGTCGTCTATGAGGCAATGAATAACAATCAGTTGGAATCAAATATACATATTGTAAAGGAATTCAACAGACACAATCACACATTTCTTGTAACAGAGACCCAAGTCCCACTTGAAACACCTATACCACTTGGAATTTTTAGGGTCATGTTATAATCCCAAAATTGTGATTGTGGTGAATATCAAGGTAAACATTTATCGTGTTCTCACATCATGACTGCCTGTAAATCTGTCAATGTCGATCACATGAACTATGTGTCACCGCTATTTACTTTGCAGAACATATTGTACATCTACGACAACTCATTTAGTTTACTTCCACACAAATCAATGTGGCAAGAATATGAAGGAGATCAGTGGGGTCCTGATCCAAGGAAAAGGAGAAGTGCAAAGGATCGTCTGGTTTCAAATCGCATTCCCACCGAAATGGATGAAGAAATTGAACGGGATACCAAAAAAAAATGTGGAATCTGCCGACAATAAGGACATAACAGAACAAATTGTCCTAACATACCTTCTTAATTTTTTCTTAGAGAAACATTATTCTTTATGTATTTTATTTATGATGTCATTTGTACGTTCCGTATTTTAATTGTTGTTATTTTTTGTTTTTTTTAATATTTTAATTTCATCATATAATATAACTTAGATATGATAATTATATATCCACTTTGTTTTTAATCAATTTATTTTTTAATCACTTTGCCTGTCCTTTTTAATTTATTTTAACATTAATATTTATTAATTTTAATACCACTAAAAATTGTTAAATCAATTATTTTTTTTTAAATTTTAAAAAAATTAAAAATATATATATTTTTAATTTTTTTAAAATATAAATATTATAAAAAAGCATGGGAGTCGGGTAGTGAAATCTCGACTTCCTAGCATATAGGGAATAAAAGAATTTTTTTTTTAAATTTTATAATATTAACTTAAAAAAAGGAAAATACAAGGTGAGATGTCGGGTGACCTCACCCCAACTTCTCACCGTAAGAAAAAAAGTAGTGCATATAGGGAATAAAATATGAAAGTTGTGTATATTGGGTATTTTGTCATGCAAAGTAGTGTATATTAGGGGGAAAAACCTGAGAATTCATGGTTTTTCCATGCAAGTCTGCGAGAATGATGTAGGAATAATCACTTGTCAGCCATCAGGTGCAGTGAAGGTTGGATTGAAGGGGTGACGAAGATCAAGGAGAAAGTGGTTCCACATTTTTAGCAAATCTTTTAAGGAGAAAGTCATTTTAAACAGCTTTCATCTGATCAGTCGCTGTCTCTGATAGAACCTTTTTCGAAAGATGAGTTTAAATCTGCAGTATGGAGTTGCGATGAAGATAAAAGCCCTGCTCCGGATGGGTTTGATTTCACCTTCTTTAAAGCATGTTGGGGTGTCTTGAAAGATGAGATATTTGGAATGGTTTAAAAGTTTCACTCATCAGGTATTTTGCTGAAGGCTGTAACTTCCTCCTTTATTGCTTTGATCCCGAAAAAGGATAATTCTCAATCTTTGTCAGATTATAGACCAATTTCGTTGATTGGGAATATGCACATCATTTTAAAGTTATTAGCATTAAGGGTGAAAATGGTTCTTAGGTATGTTATTTCCCCTTGTCAAACTACATTTATGCCCGGTCGTATTATTTTGGACGAGGTGGTGGTCAAAAATGAACTTATTGATTATGTGAAGTCTAGAAATTGTGGTTGTTTTCTTTTCAAAATTGACTTAGAAAAAGCCTACGATTATGTTTGATGGAGTTTCTTAGATTGTATGATGAGGCCTCTTGGGTGTGATCATATATGGAGGAAGTGGGTGAGAACAATTGTATGTTCTGGAGCTACGTCTATCTTGGTTAATGGTAGTCTTACGGCAAAGTTTGGAGTGGAGCGAGGTTTGAAACATGGTGGTCCCTTCGCACCATTTCTCTTTCTGATGGTGGTGGAGGGTTTTTGTGGGTTAGTGAAGAAGGTAGAGTTGGTTGATGTTTTAAGGGGTTTAGAATAAATGACTTTAGCTCATATTCCCTTCTCCAATATGCAGATGATTCCATTTTTGTTGGGGAAGCTTGCTAGGAGAACCTTTGGCAATCAAAGCTCATGTCTGAGCTGAAGGTAAATTTTCTTAAAAGAGTAAGATCTATGGTGTAAATATTTCTAATGACTTTCTTGATGGTGCCTTAGATTTTTTGTATTGTTATTCTACAATGATTCCTTTTAAGTTTCTAGGGATCCCTATTGGGGCTAACCTCAAAAGGGTTGCTTCTTGGAAGCCTCTGGTGAATCTCTTTAGGAGGAGGCTATGTGGTTGGAAAGGTCGATACCTATCTCTAAGTGGAAGAATAACTTTGAAAAATCAGTGCTACCTAGTCTACCTGTATGCATGTTTTCTTTTTGCAGGGCACCAAAAAAAGTTATTGATGTTTTGACTAAGATTTAGAGAAGATTTCTATGGAGCGGTCTTTCTGAATCTGACAAAATTTATTGGGTCAATTGGAACACGGTGCTTTTTCCAAAGTCTAAGGGAGGCTTGGGGATCAGAACATCTTGGTGTGTTTAACGTGAGTCTGTTGGCTAAGTGGCGTTGGAGATTTTTGTTATGACCAAGATGCTATATGGTACGATTTATTATGTTTTAAATATAGTAAAATTGATTCAAATTTCGGTGCATGCTCTTATGGGCGGGGTGCATCTTAGAGCACCTTTAGTGCTGGGTCTTGGGGAGGGATTTTCAGCTGAAGATCTCTGCTTCCCCAGATCCACCACTAAAGGGGGGATGCAGATCTTCACATGGAGATCCGGTTCTTCCCCAAGAACCATGAAGATCTACACATTTTTCAAAAAAATTGATTTTTAATGTTGTAACAGATCATAACCAAAACTAGCGGGGAAGAAAATGGAAAAAGAAGAGGAACAGAATATACCTGAGGGGGAAGCGGAGGGGGAGCACTGACAGGAAAATGAGGTGCAGACGGGAGGCACAGAGGGGAAAGGAGGACCC
>CM023951.1:18310851-18364684 GCA_013407115.1 Glycine latifolia | reverse complement strand
GAGGGGGAGCGTGTATGTGGGGAAGGGGGAAGGGGAGGGAGGAAAAAAAAAAGAAAAGGGGGAGAGTGAGCGTGAACGTGGGGAAAGGGGAAGGAAAAAAAATAAAAGAAAGGGGAAGGATCTAGAAGGGGGGAAGGGAGGATAAAAAACGGGGAGCGTACGTATGGGGAAGGGGGAAGGGAAAAATAAAATAAAAGGGGAGGGGAGGGGAGGTAGGGAGAGAAAAAAACGAAAAAAAATTTAAAATTCAAAAAACTAGCCGTTACTAGCCATTTTTTTTAATTTTTTTTATAAATTGGTTCACTACCATCCATTGGTGCATACAACTTTCATTTCATTTTTTATTTGTCAATCTTTTTTCTTCAATCTCTTGTTAAATTTTACTTGTGTGAAATGGATCAAAATCAATTTGATTGGCAAACTTATATGATTTTTTTTCAAAATTACCAAATGCCTTTTTCAACCCAAAATTCAGAAAATTCGTCCTCCTTTTTTCCCCGTCCTTTTTTACCACCATTACCACCAAATTATTTTATGTCAAGCACTCAAATCCCTTCCAGTGAAAATTCTCAAAGTTCTCAAACATTTCCTTCAATGCCACCAAAAAATCCTACCATGGTTGAAAATCATGAAGTTGGTTCACAATTTCCATAGTTTTCTACCCAAATTGGGCTAGAAGATACCGTCGTTGAGGAAGTGGGAGGATCTTCTACAAAAAGGAAGCCTCAAGTCGCCTTTGCAATTGAAGAAGATACGCACCTCATTAGTTCATGGCTCAACATCTCAATCGATCCAATTGTTGGTGTTGGTCAAGGAAAAGAAGCGTTTTGGTTGAGAGTCACGGAAAATTACAACAAATTTGGAGGTGAACTCCGTGAAAGGGCATTGAATCAACTGAAATCATGATGGCAAAAAATTAATCTGGGCGTGCAAAAATTCAAAGGTCATTACAAGCAAGTGGTATCATTGAAGAAAAGTGGTTGCACAGAGACTGATGTCATGCTTCATGCTTATGCCATATGGAAGGAAGACGAAGGAAGCGATTTTGGTTTGGAACATGCTTGGCGACTTCTAAAAGATCAACCGAAATAGTTAGACCAGTTTCCTGAAAATTGTTCTAAGTGGACGAAGATTTCCACAACTAGGGCATATTCATCGTCATCTAATCCAGAAACACAAGTCGAAGATGCCGAAACTGACACACCGTCTCCAATTTCCCATCCAATGGGGCAAAAGGCAGCCAAAAGGAAGAGCAAGGGGGGAAAGGAGTAGGAACATCTACCAATGTTGTGGACTTGACTGGTGTAGAGGAAGCAATGAGGGAAAGAAATATTGTGAACGCCAAACTAGCATCCTTACGAGAGAAAGAACTGGAAAAAGAGTATTACGACATTCTCATGAAGGACACATCTACAATGTCTGAAACTCACCTCTAAGACCATCAAACCTTTTGTAAAATAATTAGGCATAAACTAGGAATGTAGTATTAAACTAGTCATATTTTATTTTGTTATTATTGTTTTAAATTTGTTGTAATTTTATTTTAATTTGATCTAATTGTCTTAGAAGTTGATTTTTTTATTAAAAAAAGTGGATGTTTCTAAGATGGTTATCTGAAAAGCCATCTTAGAAAATGGACCTTCTAAGACGATTTTTCGCAAAAATATCTTAAAATGTCTAGTTTCTAAGACGATTTTCCATAGAACTATCTTAGAATTGTCAATTTTTTATTTTTTTATTTATAAAAAAAACATGTTTCTAAGGCGATTTTTCGAAGAACTATCTTAGAAATGTATTTTTTTATTAAAAAAAATTTAAAATTGTGAATTTTAATATGTTTTTTCGGAAAATCGTCTTAGAAAGTAGACTTTTTAAGATGATTTTCAAGATAGTTCTCCAAAAAATCATCTTTAAATATAGACTTTTTAAAACAATTTTTCAAATAACTGTCTTAGAATATATATATATATATTTTTTTTAAAATTCTCCATATTTTATTATTTCATAACCTTACCAAACTATTATTTCCCAACTTACCTACCCACAGGTAAACTCAAACTCTAGTTCACCACTCATATAAATCATATTTACTTCCTAGTTAGCAAGTTTCAATCACTACACCTATGAACAATTCTGTGATCTATCATAAAAAATATGCACATCCATCGACAACAGAGACAAAATAGAGAGGAAAAAATTAGTTAAAACCTCTCCAATAAATACCGATAAAACACAATAGCTTGGCTACTTCTGTACTAATACCTGATTAAGCAAGTCATGCTGCAATGGCTGTAGCACCTTAACTAAAGGAAGAAAACACCTCCACACAAACGACCTTACAGTGTCACAATTATCCCCTGTAAAGAAATAAATTAGATAGAAGAACTCCTAGAAGAATATGAGGGGTAATGTAACAGCTGCAAATGCTCCATTTCAGCGTTGCATCCTCGTTTCTACTTAAAATCCACTTCCAGATGAAAAACAGAGCAAAAGCCATACACAACTTTAAAAAAATGAATGAATGTTCAAGGTAAAAAAATTGGAAGAAGCCGTGAGAGTCAAACTGAGATTGCATCGATTCATAGCTTATGCTTCCAGACAACCCGTTAACATTATGGTGACGCCTCTTGCATGCTATCTACACACTCAAAAAAGAAAGAAAATTGATAATGAAACTACAATACAAACATCATACATATAATGAAACTACAATATTGTGATATGGTTAGTTAATGTGTTTCACATATTTGCTTTAAATTGATAACATTCAGATTAATTTTATTTTCTCTGTCGAAAAACTACTTGAAAATATTGAAAAATGTTTGCTTAGAATTTGTATAAATAAATTAAACTAAATATATCTATAGTCTATAATATTATAAAGTGTATAAATAGAAAATTCCATACTCAAATTAATAATCATATGATCTAATTTTGTTTATTTATTCGTGACAACATTTGTAGCTACAATTGAAATTTATATTTTATAGTCTTAGGCCTTATTGAGTGGCATCTTTTTAAGATGATTCATCTTGTGACGAACAAGATGGACAAGAAAAAAATCATCATATCAAAGTATGGAATTAATTTATTGTGATAAAAGTAATTCAGAGAATGACAGAGTAAAAAAGTATCTTGGAAAGATGATTGGATTTAATTACTTGGAAATAGTAACCTATATATTTTAAACCATGCTAGCTCTGAATTACATGGTTCCATAAGAATAAAGACTCCAAAGGAAAATGTTATTGCCCATAAGGTTATGACCATTTAGTTGCCAATTCAATGTTATTTTATTTTTAAAAATTTCAATTAGATCCCTTATTTTTTTTAAATTTTCTGGAGCATATCGAAGAAAAAAGGTACCACATTGAACACATTTTAAAAAATAAAAGACTTAATTCAACACTTTAAAAGTAAAGGTGTGGTGCGGAATTTGCCTGTATGGACTCCTTTTAAACTTCTCTGCAACAGAATGTAACTACTGAAGATATATGTTTCTCCCCTCAGCCTTGGAATCTAAAATGTCAAGAAGGAAGGCAACAAAATAGATTGCGACATAACCACATTTCTCTTCCAAAACATCCTATAGAGAAGGTTCATATTAATTATCTTAGGCAAAGCGCAGGTTAAGGAAATAAAAATAAATTCCACTTCTTCCATCTTAAATATATGATATTTTAATATTAAAAACCAAAGGACAAAATATTTAGCAATTCATTATCGAACATGAATATGATAAGTGATTCTTTTCTATGAAAGAATAGATATGTATATATGTACATAAAAAAATTAATAGATGACAGAGCAAACTGATTGTTCAATTTAAAACAATTGGAAGCCTAATACTAATAGCAATAAGAATTCATACATGTGGCTGAAGAAAACCATCAGAATCCTCATTAAGCTCATTCATATCAATTCTTGCCTGCATAAGTGAAACTTGCATAACCATAACAAGTATTGATCAGCTATCAATAGACCCTTAATAGTGAAGAAGCTTAAATGCTTACCTTATGTAGTTGTTGAACAACCTTATGTTTGTAATTTTCACCAGATATTTGAAATCATTCATCAAAAGTTTCATCAGAACTAAATATTTCATGCAAAAGATGTTGGATTTCTGTTTCAACTGAATATTCTGTTTTAATTTAGTTCTTATTTTTCTGGGATAACAGTTTGAGTATGTGGTCCATTTTGTTGTCCACGTTCAACCCACTAACTCACAATCTTATCCCACAGAGGTTGAGCTTTGTGACGGACAAAACTCTATAAATAGAACTGGGTGTTCTCTGTTTTAAATCACCAAGCCTACTTCTCTATTCAGAAAACACACCATCGAGTTTGAGCGAGTAAGGGTCTGGAAAGCTAAAACTCTAAAGGTTTAAGAAAGGTCGATAGCAATGATTGGAGGTAGGTACCTCTGAAATTTATTTTTCTTTTCTGCTTCCGCTGTTTGATCTGAATGTGTTGTCTATGTTTGTTAACATGTTCAGACCAATATTATTTATTTTACATGTGGTATCAGAGCCCATTTTTTGCCTCTGCCTTGCTTTTGGTTGACACTCATATTTTTGGAACGTTGTTTTATTTATGGTATTCTGTTTTGAACATTTTAATCATTGAGGAGACCTGGAATCATATGGAAATTGAGTTTCTAAGCTTTATGTGAATTAAAACATGGATTTCGGTGTTTAAAATGATGGGAAACTATCAGGTTTTTTATTCGGGTTCAAGGGTCGTAACCGGGTCAAGGTGAACTGGCTCAAGGTTGAAGATGATGAACAGTAAAAAACAAGACATTTTGCGTTGTCTGGGTCTCAAACCCGCACCCAAACATTCAGTGAAACTCGCGTGAGTCACTGAGCTATTTAAGTTTATTTGTTATTTACTTGTTTTTTTTGTATCTTATATGCTTATGCATTTCTGTTTACTTTTACAATTTTTTAGTTTAGTAATTTATGTTGCTCATAATTAATTAATTTATGTAATAAATTGTTTGAGTTATGAGTTAGGTGTTTAAATTATTTATTTATTTATTTAGTTTAATTGTATGTTTGTTTATGGTATTTGTTTAAGCATGAAATATTATAAATAATTTATGCACATTAATATTAATGAGCTTATTGAATAATTATATGCATATATTATTTATTTACTTCTTAAATTTTTGTGTATAATTTTATGATTATTATACATACAAAGTTATAATAAATAATTTTTTTATGCAACGTTATTTCAATTTATTTGCATTATTGAGGATGTTATGCAAATATTTAGCTCTTATTAAGAATTAATTAATGTTAAGTGATTAATATAATTTAATTGATTAGAGAGTAGCCACAATATCTTTAATTGATTAGGCTTATATATTAAGTGTTAAAATCACATTTAAAACATTAGTTGTGATTAATCATATGTAATGTAATGAAATTTATCCACAAAAATTTTATTATATTTGTATGACTAATTAGGATAAAATATCAAGTTATATTTCTTAATTTACCCACAGAAATTAAGAATAATAATAATTATAATTTGATAATTTTATCATAAGTTTGAATCTAATTGAGTAGGACTTTAGCCCACAGGAAAGTTTTATGTCATTAGGTTCATAAACTAATACATGTTTTACATTGGTAAAAACATAATATTTATTTAGTCTCAAATTATGAATAATGAGAATGTATCTTTGAACTTTCAGTTAATCATTATTCAAACATTCCTAACATTAAGTGTGAAATTTTCGAATTAAAAGGGGACAATTATAAGGTTTGGAGGGAGATAATTCTCCATCATTTAGGTTGGATGAATATTGACTATGCCATTAGGAAAATTGAACCACTGGGTATTAATGAAACTAGCACTCCAGATTCTATTGATCTTTATGAAAAATGGGAGAGATCTAATCGTCTCTATGTGATGTTCATAAAGGCTAATATATCTACTAGTATCCGTAGTTCTGTTGATCAACATGAAAAGATAAAGGATCTTTTGAAGGCCATTGATGATCCCATGAGCTTTATAATGCAATTCTCTTCCTTAAAGCTCCATGGGATAAAAGGAGTGCGTGATCACATCATGTGCATGAGGGATATAGTGGCTTAGTTGAAAGGTTTGAAAGTTACCATGTCAGATTCTTTCCTATTACACTACATTTTATGTACTTTACCTATGCAGTATGCCTCTTTCAAAATCTCCTATAACACACATAAGGATAAGTGGTCAATTAATGAGCTATTGACTATGTGTGTTCAAGAAGAAGAAGAAGGGTTGATAATGGAAGAGGGTGAAAAGGTATACATGACTACTCAGGGAAAGAAGAAAATGGATCAAGCCAAGAACAAGGGCAAGATTTCTGCTCAGCCAGTCATTAAGAAAGAGTCAAAGTGTTTCTTTTGTAAGAAGAAGGGGCACATGAAGAAAGACTGCTCAAAATTCAAGAATTGGCTTGACAAGAAAGGTACTCCATTTACTTTTGTTTGTTATGAATCTAATATGGTTAATGTTAATCATAACACATGGTGGATTGATTCTAGTTCTGCAATCCATGTTTATAATACCTTGCAGGGTATGGAAAACCTAAGGAGGCCAGTGGAAAGTAAGCAATACCTCTATTCAGGACACAAGATGAGCTCACATGTGGAAACCATTGGGACGTGCAATTTAGTTTTAAGCAACGGTTATATTTTTCATTTAGAAAAGATGTTTTATGTTTGAGGTTTTTCTAAGAATTTGATTTATGTATCAAGACTTGCACCATTGGGTTTTTCCTTTAATTTTTCAAATTCTGGTTTTACTTTAATTAATAAATCTGGAATTATTGGTTTCGGTGCATTACTTGATGGGCTTTACTTTATTGAATTGCAAAATAATGTTGCTTATAATTCTATGCATGTTATTGTTGGTTTAAAACGATGTGTTGTGAATGAGGAATCCTCTATGTTATGGCACCGAAGATTAGGACACATCTCTATCGAGAGAATTAAGAGATTGGTAAATGAAGGGGTACTGAGTGCTTTGAATTTTGGTGATTTTGATACTTGTATAGATTGCATTAAGGGTAAGCAAACTAACAAGTCTAAGAAGGATGCAAAGAAGATCTCAAATCTATTAGAAATCATACATACAGATACTTGTTGTCCACACATGGACGCAAGTAGTCCGAAATATTTTATTACCTTCATAGATGATTTTTCACGATATATGTATCGTTACTTACTTCGTTCAAAAGACGAAGCTTTAGATGCCTTTAAAGTTTTTAAGGCCAAAGTGGAGAAACAATGTGGAAAGCAAATTAAGATCGTTAGATCCGACAGAGATAGTAAATACTATGTTAGATACACGGAGAATGGAGAAGCACTTGATCTATTTGCAAAGTGTCTTCAAGAACATGAGATTGTTTCCCAATACACTATGTCTGGTTCTCTGGATCAAAATGGTGTCGTAGAAAGAAGAAATCGAACCTTAATGGACATGGTAAGAAGTATAAGGAGTAACATAAAACTTTCTCAATTCTTGTGGATTGAAGCATTAAAGATGACTGTATATATATTAAACCGAGTTTCAACCAAGGCTGTCTCCAAAACGCCTTTTGAGTTATTCAAAGGTTGGAAACCGAGTTTATGACATATATGTGTTTGGGGATGCCCGTCTAAAGTGAGAATTCATAATCCACATGAGAAGAAACTAGACCCAAGGACTAATAGTGGGTATTTCATTGGATATGCCGAAAGGTACAAAGGGTATAGATTATACTGTCCATAACATAGCTCTAGGATTATGGAATCGAGAAATGCAAACTTTCTTGAGAAAGACTTGATCAGTGAGAGTGGTCAATTTCAGGACATTACTTCTGAAAAGGATCACTATGAAGCCCAACCCTCTAGCTCAAGTGACAGATTAATTGTCATTCATGTTAGTTATAATTCTATTTTTAAGCATTTTTTAGTCCCTGTGGTTATTGTATAAATACACCATTGCATCAATAACAATTAGTGAAGTTCTCTCACTCCCTCTCAACTCTCTAGTCTCTCTGTCTCTGTGTTGCTGCAACTCAAAGTACACAAAACGTGAAAAGCTGGTGAAATCAGTTTAACAGTGGTATCATAGAGCTTAGGTTCGATCAAGAAGGGATCTTGCTGTAGTAATCATGGCTTCCAATGGTCATTTTCCGGCAAATCTTCCTGTCCTCACAGGAAAGAACTATGATAGATGGCATGTTCAGATGAAAGCTGTGTTTGGTTTCCAAGATTTGTTGGAAACAGTTGAAAAAGGCATTAAAGAAGAAAACAATGAGTCAAAGAAGAAAGATTGCAAAGCCTTGGTAATTCTTCATCAATGTGTGGATGATTCTCACTTTGAGAAAATCGCAGGAGCAAGTTCTGCAAAACAAGCTTGGGACATACTGAACAAAGCATATGCTGGAACAGATAAGGTCAAGAAAGTCCTATTGCAAACACTTTAAAGGCAATTTGAGATGTTACAAATGAAGGAGAATGAAAGGATAGGAGACTACCTCAATAGAATGCAGGTTCTTGTAAATTCCATAAAAAATTGTGGTGAGAAAATCAGTGATTTGATGATAATTGAAAAAATTCTCAGAACCTTGAATTCAAAATTTGATCACATAGTGGTTGCAATTGAAGAATAAAAGGATCTTGAGATCATGACAGTAGATGAATTGCAAAGTTCTCTTGAAGCCCATGAACATAGACTTCAAGAAAGGGCAGCTGACAAAGCTTCTGAACAAGCACTTCAAGTTCAGAACAATTCAAGAAATGTTTCAACAGAAAGCAATAGAGGCATGAGAGGTAGAGGAAAATTCAAGGTTTCAAGAGGAAGAGGGGGAAACTACTCTAAAGAAGGGTGGAAGCCTCAATCTGATCAAAAGAATGGTGGTTCAACTAAGAAGAGATGAGGTTTCTCTGGATCAAGAGGTAGAGGAGGCAAGAAAAGCTGGGACAAGAAGAACATAGATTGTTACTGCTGTGGTAAGAAGGGACATTACTCAACTGAGTGTTGGTATAGAGACAAGGACCAAGATGATGAGGCTCAGCTTGCAGTAGAAGGAGACTTAGATGCTGAACTAGTTTTACTGATGGTTACAACAAAATCCAGTGGAGAAAATGATGATCACTGGTACCTTGACACAGGGTGTTCTACTCATATGACAGGACACAAAGACTGGTTTATCAGTCTTGATGAATCAATGAAGAACAAAGTGAGGTTTGTTGATGGAAGGACTCTAACCACTGGAGGAGTTGGTAGTGTGATGATCAAAAGAAAGGATGACAAAGAATCCTGCATAGAAGAAGTGCTTTATGTTCCTGGTTTTGAGTGCAATTTACTAAGTCTTGGTCAGCTTGCATAAAAGGGCTACCAAATGACTATGTTAGACAAAAGGATGAGAGTCTATGACAAACAGAAAAGACTGATATTGAAGGCTCCACTATCCAGAAACAGAACTTTCAAAGTAGGCATCAATGTGTTGGAAAGCAACTGCTTACTTACAACCACAAGCAAAACTGAATGGTTATGGCATTACAGACTTGGTCACCTGAATTTCAAGGATCTAAGTCATATGCATGAGATGGTGAGAGGAATTCCTTAACTGAAATCAACTACTAAAAAATGCAACGATTGCTTAGAAGGCAAGCAAACAAGAAAACCATTCAAAAGCTTTGTTCCTGTAAAATCAAAGCAGAAATTGGAGATTATCTACTCTGATGTGTGTGGGCCAATACAAACAGAATCACTTGGTGGAAACAGGCATTTCATAACCTTTGTTGATGATTTGAGTAGAAAAACATGGATTTACATGATTAAAAGAAAAAGTGAGGTGTTTAGTATTTTCAAGAAATATAAGGCTGCTGTTGAAAAACAATGTGGAAATCATATTAAAACCTTGAGAACTGATGGAGGTGGAGAATACATCTCAAGGGAATTTGTTGAGTTCTGTGAAGAAGCAGGTATAACACACGAATTTACACCTCCCTACACTCCTCAGCATAATAGTGTTGCTGAGAGAAGAAATAAAACCATAATGAATATGGTCAGGTGCATGCTGAAATTCAAAAATTTGCCTGCCACACACACTATGGAGTGAAGCTGCTTCTACAACAGTTTATATACTTAACAGGTGCCCTACCAGCAGGTTGAAGAATAAAACACCAGAAGAAGCTTGGTCCAACACCAAACCTGACATAACCCATCTCAGAATTTTTGGTTCTCTGTGCTATAGACATGTACCTGATCAACTCAGGCAGAAATTGGATGACAAGGTTGTGCAGATGGTTTTTCTTGGATATCACTCCACTGGAGGCTACAGGCTTTATGATCCAAGAAACAATCAAGTAGTAATAAGCAGGGATGTTGTATTTGATGAATTAAAAGGGTTATGAATGGAGAGAAGATTCAGCAAACAAAGCTGTTAAAATTCAAATCACTGCTGGTATTTCTAGTGATATGAGTAGTGAAGATGATGCTGCTGAGACCTCTGCAGATGGAAGTAATACAAGAAAATCTCAGAGAATTAAGCAAACTCCACAGATATTGAAAGACTTTGAAATATACTCTAACCAGCAAATAACTGAAGAAGGTGACTTTGTGCATCTTGCACTGTATGCTGGAATTGAACCTGTCAGCTGTGAAGAAGCCTTACAAAATCCTAAATGGGTTACTGCAATGGAGGAAAAATTAAATTATATTGAGAAGAATGGAACCTAGGAGCTTGTGACATTGCCTAAGGAGAAGAGGCCAATTGCTGTAAAATGGGTGTCCAAGCTTAAAAGAGATCCTAGTGGTGAAGTGATCAAGCACAAGGCTAGACTTGTGGCTAAAGGTTTCTTGCAGAAAGAGGGTATTGACTATGGAGAAATCTTTGCTCCTGTTGCAAGGATTGAAACAGTAAGGGTTGTAGCTGCCATTGCCTGTTTGAAAGGCTGGTCCATGTACCAACTTGATGTAAAATCAGCATTCTTAAATGGACCAATTGAAGAAGAGGTCTATGTTGATCAACCACCAGGATTCAAGGTTACTGGTCATGAATCTAAGGTTTTCAGATTGAAGAAGGCTTTGTATGGATTGAAACAAGCTCCTCGGGCTTGGAATATGAAGATTGACAGTGTGTTGATTGGAATTGGTTTTGTCAAATGCCCCTCAGAACATGGAGTTTATGTGAAGTACAAATCTGCAGATGAGCTAACAATTTTGTGTCTTTATGTTGATGACTTGCTTTTGACTGGAAGCAAAGCAAAAGAGATAGAAGCTGTGAAGAAGTTGCTAATGAAGGAGTTCGAAATGACAGACTTGGGATTTTTGTCATACTTTCTTGGCATAGAGTTCAAGGAAACTAAAGTTGGAATCATTATGCATCAATCAAAGTATGCTGGAGATATTTTGAAGAAGTTCAAGATGCAAGAATGTAATGCAGCAGCTACTCCAGCAGAAGCAGGCTTGGCATTAAGTTTGAAAGATGTGGGAGAATTGGTTGGTGCTACAGTTTTCAGGCAGATGGTTGGCTCACTAAGATACTTGTGCAACACAAGACTTGATTTGGCTTACAGTGTTGGCATTATTAGCAGATTCATGAAGGCTCCTAAGACACCTCATTTGATGGCTGCTAAAAGAATCCTAAGATACATAAAAGGCACAATTCATCTTGGAGTTTTGTTTCCCTTTGGCCAAGGCAACACTGAAACTGAGTTAGTAGGTTATACTGACTCAGATTGGAGGAGAGACAATGATGACAGAAAGAGCACAGCTGCATATCTTTTCAAGTATAGAGAGGCACCAATCTCTTGGTGCTTAAGGAAGGAGGATCCTGTAGCACTGTCAACCTATGAAGTTGAATATATAGCAGCTTCTATGGGAGCTTGTCAGGGAATGTGGCTGAGAAAACTGCTAAAGGAAATGAAGATTTTGAAGAAGAGACCTGTGACACTGCAAATTGACAACAAGTCTGCAATAAACTTGGCTAAGCATCCTATTAATCATGGAAACAACAAACATATAGAAACCAGATATCACTTCATCAGGGACAAAGTGAGCAAAGGCAAGATCAAGTTGATGTACTGCAGGTCAGAAGATAATCTTGCAGATTTGATGACTAAGCCTCTCAGAAAAGCAAAATTTGAAGAACTCAGAGACAAGCTGCTGTGTAGAGCTGAGTAGAAATCAAAATTATGGGGGGATGTTAGTTATAATTCTATTTTTAAGTCTGTTTTTAAGCATTTTTTAGTCCCTGTGGTTATTGTATAAATACACCATTGCATCAATAACAATTAGTGAAGTTCTCTCACTCCCTCTTAACTCTCTAGTCTCTCTGTCTCTGTGTTGCTGCAACTCAAAGTACACAAAACGTGAAAAGCTGGTGAAATCAGTTTAACAATTCACACCCCTCAAGTACAAATGGGTGTTAGACAACCATTAATTGAAAATCCACAAACAGTTGAAAATGACCCTGTAGATCAAGTTGCTGATGAGGAACAACAAGTTCCTTAAGAAGATCACGAAGCAACATTAAGAAGGTCTACTAGAATCAAAAGGTCAACAATTCCTAGTGATTATGTGGTGTATCTGCAATAATCAAATTGCAACATTGGAGCTGCAAATGATCCTAATCATTTTAACAGACCATGAGTTCTAAGGAATCAAACTTGTGGTACAATGGTATGAAAGATGAGATAGATTCTATGGTATCTAATCAAGTTTGGATCTTGTTGAGTTGCTTAATGGTGTAAAATCCATTGGATGTAGATGGGTTTTTAAAACAAAGAAAGACTAACAAGGCAACATTGAGAGACATAAGGCAAGACTGGTTGCCAAAGGGTTCACTCAGAGAAAAGGAATTGACTACATAGAGACATTTTCTCCTATATCTAAGAAAGATTCTTTTCTAGTAATTATAGCATTAATAGCTCATTTTGACTTTGAGTTGCATCAAATGGATGTGAAAATGACATTCCTTAATGGTCATTTAGAGGAAAAGGTTTACATGAAACAACCTGAAGGATTCTCCTCTAGTGATAATGAGCACTTAGTCTACAAGCTTAATAAATCCATCTATGGATTGAAACAAGCCTCCCGCCAATGGTATCTAAAATTTCATGAGGTCATCACTTCATTCGGTTTTGAAGAGAACATCATGAATCAATGTATATACCAGAAGGTTAGTGGGAGTAATATTTGTTTTCTTGTGTTATACGTGGATGATATTTTGCTTGCAACTAATAATAAGGATTTGGTATACAAGGTGAAACAATTTCTCTCAAAGAACTTTGATATGAAGGATATGGTAGAAGCATCTTATGTCATTGTCATTAAGATCCATAGGGAAAGGTCTCGAGGCATTTTGGGTTTGTCTTAAGAGACCTATATTAACATAGTTTTGGAGAGATTTAACATGAAAAATTGTTCACCAAGTGTAGCTCCCATTGTGAAGGGTGACAAAGTTGATCTGAGGCAGTGCTTAAAAAATGATTTTGAGCGGGAACATATGAAGAATATTCCATATGCTTCTGTTGTTGGAAGCCTTACGTACGCTCAGGTTTGCAGTAGATCTGACATTGCATATGCTGTTGGAGTTTTGGGAAGATATCAGAGTAATCCAGGTATTGACCACTGGAAAGTTGCAAAGAAAGTGATGAGATATCTTCAAAGAACAAAATATTACATGCTCATGTACAGAGAAACTGATTGTCTGGAGGTGATTGACTACTTAGATTCAGACTATGTTGGCTATGTTGATTCACAAAAATCAACATCTGGTTATATCTTTATGCTAGTTGGTGGAGCTGTATCTTGGAGAAGTGCCAAGCAGACCTTGACTTCTACTTCTACTATGGAGGCCAAGTTCGTTTCCTGTTTTGAGGCTACCTCGCATGGTGTATGGTTGAAGAGTTTCGTGTCTGGGCTTAGAGTTATGGACTCTATTTCTAGACCATTGAAAATGTACTATGACAACTCTGTTGCGGTATTCATGGCTAAGAGCAACAAAAGTGGAATTTAAAGTAAGCATATCAACATCAAGTACTTAGTCACAAGAGAACGTGTTAAAGAAAACAAAGTGGGCATTGAACACATTAGCACTAAGTTGATGATTGTCGATCCTTTGACTAAAGGCATGCCACCAAAGAATTTTAAGGATCATGTAGTACAAATGAGACTTGGTTCCATAATATGATTTCATTGTAAGTACAATTGTTATTTTTGAAACTCTCATTTAGTTTGATGTTTTCTCATATGGTTTTGTGCACATATTCATTTATTTATTTTGAGAAATATCATTAAGTTTTGATCTGAAATAAATATATGGTTTATTCATTAAGTTGAGAGCTAGCATTTAGAGACTTTATATATTGTGGTACAAGGAAGATAATATTCGCTATTAGAAGACCTATCGCCATGACTCATATATTCTATTTCTTGTTATGACTAATGTTGGATTAAATGAACCAAGTGAGAGAATGTTGGATTTCTGTTTCAACAGAATATTTTGTTTTAATTAAGTTCCTATATTTCTGGGATAACAGATTCAGTATGTGGTCCATTTTGTTGTCCACGTTCAACCCATTAACCCATGATCTTATCCCACAGAGGTTGAGCTCTATGATGGGCAAAGATCTATAAATAGAACCAGGTGCTCTCTATTTTAAATTATCAAGCCTACTTCTTTCTTCAAAAAACACACCATCGAGTTTGAGTGAGTAAGGGTTTGGAAAGCTAAAACTCTGAAGGTTTAAGAAAGGTCAATAGCAATGGTCGGAGGTAGGTACCTCTGAAATTATTTTTCTTTTCTGCTTCTGCTGTTTGATCTAAATGTGTTTTTTATGTTTGTTAACATGTTCAGACCAATATTATTTATTTTACAAAAGAAAGTTGAGAAGAGCCCAGGGTTCATGAAGATTGTTTTGCAACATCAAAAGAACATATCTTAATAGAATTTGATATTTTAAGCAGTGGCTACTGACAGACAGAAAAAAAACAAATTGCTAAGATAGATAAATAGAGATAGAGATACATAGATAGAGAGAGAACACATTGAGTTACAACTTAGAAGTTGAGTACACAAGTTAGTTGTTCTTTAAAAAAACAATAATTAACTTCAATCCTCATATCAAGTATTCAAGATCTTAAAAAAATTACTATCTTAGCTACATTCCAGAAATATATAGAACAACTCAATATTGCCAGCAAAGCTACCAACATGTACCAATTACAAGCATAAACCTCCTATGATAGAATTTCAGTATAGACATAAAGATTGTGTCACATACAATTTTCTATGAATCAATTAGGAGATATGTTTCTAAAAAATATAACAGAATAAACAATCACTCAAATAGCAATTTCAAATACATCAAAAAGAGAGCTGCCATTATACAGCCATAGAGAGCCACTGATTAGTTCCAAACTTCACAAACTGAAATCATCACAATTGATTCTCTCAAAACTAATTAAAGGCAAATGAAAATAGAACATAAATATTAGAGTATTTCCAAGTAAGCACCATGAAAAAAAGAAGAAGCATATGCCCAGCAAATAAGCATAGCTAAAGTCCATATCATAAGAGCATATTTTTCATCTACAGGAACTCTAAAGAATAATAAGAGATACCCCATGTTAGGCCCCTAGAACAACTAAAAACCACAATAATTGAATGTCCACTCCAACACTCTAATTTACATCGAAGTGTTAGAATAAATTCTAAAATCCAAATAGAAACCACTATTTCTAGGCAATAAACTCATAACAACATCGCATGCAAATTAAAGGTGAAGTATGCTTATATTTCATGAAATAGGAAAATAAAAGTTATTGTATCAGGAAAATAATTGATAATTAAAGAAATGTCAACTTTATTTTCACATGAAAATTTACACAATCCATGTTCTAGCTCTACATCACATTCAAAAAATAACTAAAAACTTGAAAATATAAATAAATAAATGCACACACACACGACAATAGAAATTACAACATACATACATGTATATCTAAAGAGGTTACCAAGCAAGTTGAGGAAGAGGATAAATATGAACATGAAAGGCTAGGCTAATACAAATCACAAAAAATAAAATTATAGTGTCAAGGAAAGGATACAATGGAGAAGAATATAAATCCAACATGTGCCCAACTACGTTTCTCCATAGCAATATCAAAGCCCATGTGGATAAATATTTAGATCATAAGATAAAATGATTCTCATGCATCATTAGAGGTAATGTTGAGCTAGAAGGGAAATATTGACATTGAATCCTCCTTACACAAATGTCTTTGCTAATTCAAAACAAATTCTCCAAAAACCAAGGCATATAGATTAATCGATAAAGAAACAAGAGGGGAATAAGATATTATGGTACCTGGCAATGTGATATCAATCTAGAAAATGCATGGAGTTCCGACAGGGTCAGGAATGGTGCCGATCAAGAGAACAAGGTTGTCATTTTTGGGGTTGACTTTGATGCCCGATCCCTTCGTGTCCTTGCTGCATTCCACAAGCTCCTTTTGCACATGCGCAAGGTCTATCATCTTCAATTTATCACCAATTGACCAAACCCTAAAATAGTGAGTCACAGACAGAGATAACAACAAAAAATCCCCTTGAAAGAGAAGAAAAAGAAGAAGAATAAGGTGTTCCTTAAGCAACTTCATCCCCACATCTATGAGATTCTCCTCAATGAGTACTGTGGGCTTTGTGTCAAACCCAGGGGAGACGACCAACACGAGAGGGTGGGAGCCATGGTGGCGTGGGTGGAGCGAGACAGTGAACGTGAAGGAAAGGGAAAGCTTCAAGGAGAGAGAGAGTGACAAAGATTGGAATTTAAGGGTTTGAGGAGAGAGAGTGCAAAGAGACGATGATTTGATTTTAGCCTAGAAGCGCGTAAATGGGTATGAATTTCAAAGAAGGTTTTGGTCCAAAACCATCTTTGAACACTACAAATGAGAGCAGACAGAGAAAAAGTGTGTAAGTGGATACAAATTTCAAAGAATGTTTTGGTCCAAAACTGTCTTTGAACACTACGAATGAGAGCGGACAAAGTAGAAGCACGTAAATGGGTACGGATTTTAAAGACGGTTTTTGTCCAAAACAGACTTTGAACACTTGTTTTCAAAGATGGTTTTTCCAAAATTGTCTTTGAATACTTGCTTTTACTTACAAATTTGCCACCGCGCTTTATTTTAAGATGGTTTTAAAACAACCGTCTTTAATTTGACGTCGAAAAATATTACTTTTGTAGTAGTGTTGAAAAGCGACTGCTCATGTCACAGACAGGATAAAGGTGTATATTTCAATGCATGACTCCCTATCATGGTGGAATCGTAACTTATAGAGGCAATAAAAAAGGGCTAATAACATGAGTGGGTAAGATATGTATACATCTTTATCCCTATATTGATAATTTTTTATTTGTTAAAGAGTTAAAACACAATATGCTAAACATAAGTCAATTATGTGATAGGAGGATATGATGTTTCCTTTAACAAGGATGTGTGCATCGTCCAGAACAAAGATAAGTCCATATTATCCTCTTCTAAGAGGAAAAGAAACATTTGTAAGATCAAACTTGGTGAGGTATAGATCAAAATGTATCTTGCTTATTTTGTGTCAAAGAAAATCATTGGGTATGACATAAAAACTTGGTCATGTAGCTTGAGGTTAATCTCAAAGCTATAAAAAACACAACCTTGTAAGAGGTCTACCAACTACGTCATATAAAGATGATTTGTTTTGTGAGACATGTAAAATGAGAAACAAGTTAAAAAAAATTATAGTAAAAACATGATTTTCACTTTCCAGCTGTCATGATGTAACAACTAACCAAACCATTATGAAGAACCTTGTTGGTGTTCTCATTTTGAGGGACCTAACCTTTACGAGAGACATTATGAAAAACCATAAGAATAATAACCCTTTTGATGTTTGTTGAAACTAAGTCCATGCTTTATTGAATTCTCTTGATGAAGTTCATATTGATATTTCAATTAATGTCTGCATCTTCATTCTTCACAATTTCATGAATTAGAAGCAAAGAGAAACAAAGCTTGAAGCATGTGGAGAAACAAGTTTGAGAGAAAATCTGAAAATTAGAGATAACTCACACGTAGCATTTCATAAATCTGAAAAAATTCAAATGAGAGAACTCACTTAGCGCTTATGAAGTATGAAGTATAAAGTCTAAGAAAAGTGAAAATGAAGAGAATCAAGGAATGTTGCATGTGCTTCTCTACATTGCAAAAAGGGAAGATTGTGTGTGTAAAATACTACTTAAGTTAGGAATTATTTTTTTGCTATCTTTTTTAGAGAACCTCTTAAAGTTTCAACAAAATAAGGTTAAATAATTTTTTATTATCTTAATTGAAATAATGAGTCCCCAACAAAAACAAGTGATGCAATTATTTTTTTAAAGGACAAAAACAATTTTTTATGAACAGTAATTCTCATATTTCACTTACTTAGGGGTGTTATGTGAAAACAATAGGAATATCCACAATAACCAAGAGGGGGGTGAATTGGTTTAAACTTGGTCTTTTAAAATTATTTAGAAAAATTAGAGTTATAGGATGATCCCTTAATCACAATTAAACCAAGAATGCTTCAAATCAATCAAACCACTCAGCCCAAAACAATTTCTTCAAAAACAGAACTTGTTGAGTAATGAAAATAATACCAATAATTAATGATCAAGATAACAAGTAGAGTTTAAGGAATACAAAACCAATACAAGAATTTATACTTGTTCACTTCTTAAGAGAAGTTACATCCAGTTCTTCTAATCAACACTATATTAGAGTTCCACTATTATAAAATTTCAGTTCTTATAAGCTTTACAACAACTACTCTTTATCAACACTAGATAAAGAACAAAAATCTAAAACCCTATTAGATTCCTAATAATCAAGACATAGAGAACCATTCTCTACTCTTCCCTCTAGAGAAACCCACTTTAGAAAAAAAAACTTAAAGAACTCTTTACAATAGTTTCAAACTACCAACAATACAAAAACGAAATTACAACAAGAGATAATGGAGAGAGACAACCTAATGATCCAATGAATATGGTTTACCAATCAGATTTGAAATGTAGAAATCAATTTCAGAACTTTCTCTCCAAAACTCCTTTGAAAATCTTGCCCAAGAAATCTTTCAATACACCATGAAGATTAAAAAGTGGGACAAAAGCTTTGTTAACTCAAAAAATCCTTTCTAACTTTGAGAAGGCTTGAATATGCTCAGAAAATATCGAAGTATGTAAGTTGTAAGTTCAGACAAGCCTTCATTCTATTTATAACAAATGTTTATAATAGAATGTAATCGATTAAAGTGCCAAGAAATCGATTAAATTATCTTATGTAATCGATTAAATTGCCAAATAATCGATTAAAATGTTCTTAGCACAACCTGGGAACTGCAACGAGCAAAATAATTGATTAAACCAAGTCGTAATCGATTAAAGCAGTCAGGTTCAGTTTTGAAAACAAGCTTGTGTAATCGATTACAAATTCTGGTAATCAATTAAAGCAGTCATGCATATTTAACAATGAACTTAAGTAATCGATTACGATATCATGGTAATCGATTAAGACAGTGACACATGCTTTTCATGTTGTACTATGTAATTGATTGCATAAGCATGGTAATCGATTAATATGTTCTTCATGGCTTTTCCAGATTTTAAAACAGACCTTGTAATCGATTAAAACGTTGTGTAATAGATTAAAGCAGTGAGATTTCATTTTTCCAAAAACTTAACCATGAGAAATTAGTTTCTTATAAAACCATAAATAGCTTTAATGAAATTATGTATGCATGTTAATGATTATGTTCATGTAATGCAAGGATCATAAGATTAGCCTCTCATATACTTAACCAAATTACAAATTCTTTGGCATGTGAAAAACTAAAATCTTTCTTCAAATGCACAAGCTTCTTCTTTAGCTTCATCTTCTTCCTGCTCCCCCTATATCCAACATTATGTTTCTAATTGGTTTTGACTTTGTTCAATGCAGAGCCTCCTTAACATAGCCCATAAAAAACTTTGACAAGTGATATTTCATTCTTTTCACTTTCTCATTTTAATTTTTTTATATTCTCTCACTTTTTTTTGTTATATAGTCACTACTACAATATAGGCAAATGACGACAGTTCTAAACCCCTTATGACGACGGTTGTAGAATCATCTTTGTTGCGTGTGTCATCGAAAACGATGACATTCGACGACGGTTGTAAGAACCGTCTACGTTGATCACTATTTTTTTTACATGCCTACAAAGAATGTTTTTAAGCCAAAACCGTCTTTGTATATATATATATATACAAATATGGTTTTGCCTTAAACCGTCTTTGTTTATATGTAAAAAAGTTATTTCTTATTTTATCCTTTATTTTAAATATAAGTTACTAATTAGAATCATTAAATAAATAAAAATATAAAATGTTTAAATGAAGAATAATTCTTTTTAAACTATTAAATTATTCTTATAGTAACTACATTCTCTCATTTATTATCATATTTTAATGTTTCAATTTTGTCAAACAATTTTTAAGAAAAATAGACTGTAGGTGAACAATTTCATATGGTCAACAAAGTGCAGGAAAAAGAAATGCTAACACACCTGCCACATTTTGGCCTCAACACAACAAAAAGAGGAAATGAAGATCACAATATGAAATGGTAGATACAGCAAACCCGAAGGTTATAGTTTATCAGTGTATAGTCTTAATAAAAATAAGAAAAGTTAAATATCAAATAACTCCAAAGACCTCTTTCTAAAAAGTAATTGGAATGTTTTGACTAAATAACTCAAATTCACTCTTGCAAAACTAATGTTATCCAAAGTTTAGTGTTTCCAAATTAACAGACAGACTAAGCACTAGTAGTAGTATCTAGAAAGGCTCTTCCAGGTTCACAGTTGGCCAATGGTCCATGGCACCCAAGAAGCTACAAGATCACAAAAAGGAAATTGTAAGCTAAAAGAGGGCAACAACACTTAATCTCTATGCCGTACAGTATCAATTATACTACACGTTGCATTCATATGCAGCTTCATATTACTTATGCATTCGCATGGTCGAGCACAAATTCTGTTCTCTGACTTGAACTTGAGATAATCAGGGAACTTGACCTTGGCACGACGAAGGCCTCCTAGGAATGCTAGTTGTTGCTGTCCTTGCAGCGGATGGAAACAAGGACCTGTCCAATAGCCACCAATGATATAATAATACATAAAGATATATTTCATGATTTACCGTCAAAGCACAATAAATGAAAAAAATACCACAACTTACTTAGACATAAATACAATAGTAAATGGGTAAATAAATAAGGGAAGGCTTATAAAAAATGTGGACTGCAGCTACTTTGATACAATTTAGTAGTCAAGCTTGGCAGAAATTTTGGCAAGATAAAAAAGAAACTGGGAAGTTGAGAAGATAAGAAATGCACTCAGTATTCCTATTTATATTTAGTAAAAAAAAATAGTAGTCCCAAAATTAGAAATTATTAGGTACCTTCTACTTTACATGCATCAACTTGCTTGTAACCCATCCATAACTAGTTATACAGGGATGGGAAGAGAGAAAAGGGGGGAGAAAATATATTTTGGGGAAATTTCAACCTCTTTAGCTTGGACTCTCAACTATGGGAACGGAGAACTTTCTTATATTTTTTTTTCATTTTTTCTACTTGTTTTCCTTGCTTATCCAAAAGATATCTACTTGTGTCTCTGTTTCTATCAAACTGGTCCACATGCCAACTAAACAAATTTGACCTTCCTACTTTTACCTCCCTTTGATCAACATAGCAGGCAATATCATTGAACACACGCAACATTGGAACAATGCAATTGGACATCCCATTTGTCCCACGAATATAACTGCCTGGAGCAAGAATGTCATGAATATAATTGCCTACTCGGAAAATTCATTATTACAAGCTCTGCCACTATGAAACACCAATTTTTTAGGATTTATAATGAACAATTACAATAATTTATATTTATTTTATCTCAAAGGATTATTTTTTAAAGTGATTTAATCTATACAAATAATTTGAATTAACTATTTTATAATGGACAGGGTAGAGAGTTAAATATTTTTCCTGTGTGAATGTGAAAATGTACAAGGCAAAGTTGCAAGAGTTGTGCCACCAGAGAAAGTGGGGTTTGCCTAGGTACTCTGCCATGAGAGATGGCCAGATCACATGCCAAGCTTTAAGAATAAGTGCTCTGCCATCAAAAGAATAAGCAACAGTGTTCAAATTCAAGTATATACTAGAGTTTTCACAAGCCAAAGGAAATAAAAGTAGAAAAAGAAAACATACTTACATTTTTTAAAAGAGGATCGAACAAGCCCTTACCATTAGAAGTAGCTATAACTCTAATATTTGGAAATTTCTGTTAGAAGGGCTTCAAGGTCTTCAAATGGCAGTGATCATCAAGGCTTTGAGTAATGAGTACGCAACTGATTTCTGGAAGATGATTAATATGATTAATATGCTCATGTTAATGCATTTCCAACAACATATATATAGATAATCACTTGGAACGATCGGTGAAAATGAAGTAAATTTTATTTTACACCTCATACTTCTTTTGTACCATGCAAGTGTAAACTAATTTTCTTTCCAAATTTCAACCACCTGACTTTCCACCTACTCAACCAACACTACTACAAAAGGTAGTTTCTATGACGGGAAATCAACGACGGTTGTAAGAAAACCGACCTAGTATCGTATGCGGTGGCAATTTCGTAATTAGTTGAACAATATTACAAAAATGAAGTCAGTTTATAGGAGGACCGACGTTGTTGATTATAATACAAATACGGTTATATATAAACCGTCGTTGTCTTCAGTTATTCAAAGTCGGTTTCCATAATAACCGTCTTTGATTCATTTTTAAAAACTAAAAACCTAATTTGTGCCCCAAATCTGTTTCACTCGACTTTCTTCGTAGATTTCCTGCACTGGCCGCTGCTGTGTCACAACAACATCGTAAAACCTGTTTCACTCCAGCTTTGATGCTCACTTGTACACGAAGAAGCCATTTCACATATGGTAGCCATGTATGCTGTGCGAGGTGACCATTGAAGTTTACGCGTTCGTTCTAGTGTCGTGAGCAGCTCTGCAATCATTTACAGGTATGGGTGTAAGAAGCTCCATTATTTGTGCTTGTTCTTTACTTGGTTACACATTTGGCATGGTGTTGTCGAAGTAATGGAGGGTCGTTGCTTCCGACCTTGCTACCACCATTTTTGTATTTTCAAAATTCCTAATATGGGTGTTTAACTTAATATTTGTGTTTCTGACATATGAGTAATTAGTTCGCGAAATCAATTACTTAAAATTTCAAATGCATGTCTCAATTTTGAAATGCATGGGTGTTTAACTGAAATCTTCGTAATGTGTCCATGTTTGAACCATGTTAGATCAAGTTTCCCTTTCTTTCAATGTTCCTGCTATTCTTTCTAATTTCTAGCCAATTACTTTAGAGATAATTGTTCCAAATAATTGAGGGGAAATTTGAGGAATCATGTCATGAACGAATGCTATGAAAATCAAAACTGTTTCAGAATTTACTAGGTTATGCAATGGTACACTTCTTTCAGTTCTTTGTCTCTATTTCTCTCAGTAAAATTGCTATCTAATTAAGTCTTTAAGTTAATTGCTATTTCATAAATAAACAAGGTTTAGTTGTGAAGTTTAAGTTCTTTGTGAACAAAGTTCTAGGCAAAAATGTGCTAAAAATACTTTAATAAAAACAAAAAATAGTTTGATAGCAGCTCATCAATAACAGGTCATCAATAGTTTTGGATTTCCCTTTTGCAGCGCATAGCAAGGTTGACTTGTGCAATTTTGTCTTTGCCAGTTCCTTCAAAGTCTGTAGCTTTTACTTGTGAAGGTGAAACAGCTAACACAGACAGCCTTAGTTAGAAAATACTTCACAAATTTCTACTTATTGGTTTTGTCAATTCTGATTCAATAAGTTTTAGTTGGGCTATGGACCATGTGATAATGAGTGAGAGTGAGACTATATCAAATTTGGGAGCATCCCCTGCCCGTAGTATTGGTTCAGTTGTGGACACTGCGATAAGACGTAGTAGTGCTAGTGAAGCAGATTTGGGAACTGTCATGAGGACTGTCGTAGATGCACAATTATTCACCCTGGCTAATATTTTAGCTTGTCTAGTATAGGCTCCTTAGAACATGCATCCACATCAACGCAATCCTTCTGGGAAGCACTTGGGATTTTGCATGACTTGTCTCATTAAACAAGTATGTATGTGTGTCCTTATTAATGACAAATGTACAGAACTTCAAATAATTATATCAACTTTACCAAGGAGATTGTGTCAAAGCAAACACTTGAAGGACAATTGGAGGCTTTATAAACAAAATGATTGTGATTAGAGAAATGAATATCATAATGCAACTATATAATACTATGATAGGCTAAGCAACTTAGGTCAATAATTAAAGGTAAAATTGTTTTGGCCATTATCTAGACAATTTGAATGCATGACATGGTGGATGTGTTTTTATTCTTGGTCTTGGTAAAGAACTATCTCAAATAGTGTTTTCAAATTTTCCTAGCCTAATATTTTGACTATTAAATTCAGATTCGACTTACAGAAGCATTGGAGCAGAAAAGTACAGAGCAAAATCTGAAGCCAGAGTAGTTGGAAAAGGTAGCAAAATTAGAAGATTCTTTAGTGAGTTAAAGCTATGCTTGCTTATGAGAAGGGTGAAACAACCGTATCATGAACAAAGTATTCGAAATTGCATGACAAAAATGTAGTTTTATCCATGTCTTCTTGAAAGATATATTCCATGTATTCGAAATTGCACATCATCTTATTCGTACCACATTATAAGTGAGTTAGAGTCATTCTTTAAGTCGCTTGAAGCTACACAATTAAGATTGACATGTAAGATAGTTATATTGTATGCTAATGCTAGATATGTGAATTGTGTTAGTGTTGGTGTGTGAGTGCACTTGCTTGATTCGGTGATGTGAATATTGTTTGGGAAGATTAATGATTTTGTTTCCTTGATTGGATAAAGATAATCACTGTTTGTGAATCATAAATGTCCCTTTTAACTCTAAAAAAAAGTGGTTAACTTAATTTATAAATGCTAGCAAAAATTTTAGACTTAATGATGCGATGTGGTTAGTGAATCTTTTTGCAACTGACCTGTGTAGGGAATGCTGAGCTAGAAACTTCTATTGAATAACTGTCTCTAGTGCCTTAGGAGTTATCATATATAGGACAAAATTTTGAAATTTATTTAACACGAGACTGTTTAGTAGTGAAAAAACAATTTCAATCGCAAAACTGTTTGCTGGAAAATTTTGACAGCAAATGCATAAATTTGTGTGTACAGGTCTGGAAGAACAAGAGGTTACCCTTTTACATTAACCCTAGAAACTTCTATTGAATAACTGTCATAGAATATTTAATAAATATTTTGGTGGGACATGCCAAACCTATTTGGGTGCAGGACAGATTAGTGTACAACCACCGTTTGAGCCAAAGTGGAAATAATAATGTGCAATTCACTGATTAGATTTGTATTCCCTATTTTTCATACACCTTAGGGGTACCTAATGTCAGCATTTCACAAGTCCTTGACTATGTCTAAGCGTAGAAAAAGTTAGAAATCCTTAACCTTGTCAAGCAAATATGATAAAATCTTTTGTGTGAGATTCCTCTTATGCAAATCAAAACTGGTATTGATCTACAAAGAATTAGCCTAGAACCTTTCCTAGTCCTCTAGATTTAAGTCTTAACTTAATTCAATTGGTCACACAATTCTTAGAGGTCTGTAGAATATTTGATGAATATAATGCCAAAACATGGCACAGGTGTGAAGTTGCAGATTTTTCTGCATAATGTTGAGGTTTGGGTGCTTGTTTGACCATCTAAAGCCCATACCCTTGGTTCGATATGATTCTCTTGTCCCCTCAACACGTGATGAGTGTAAAAGGCAACATGGTATTCAATTCTAATGTGCGTGAACTTGTGCCTTCATAGATATAGCTTCGGAACATGTAGTTCTCTGCATTAAATAAGTTATAAAATTCTAATGACAACAAAGATAGCTTATAACCTACGTCTATAGTACAAGAATTTAGGCAACTCAATTGTTTGGACCTTATAATGACAAATACTATACCTAAATGGTTCTATACTGGTATCGTGTAAGTTAAGGTGTCTAAAATTAGCTTGGTTAAGTGCATTAATTAATCTTGAAGTCCTGTGTGCATGCTTATTGATAGGATTGCTTCCTTGGGTGCGTGGAATTTAGTTAATTTGTGGTAAACTACCATTCACACTTTGATTATAATGTCTATGAAATTGAGAAATGGTTGAGAATATAAGTGAGATGGCTGACTTATTGTTTGTGGATTGAATCTTGTAAAGATACTTTGATAGCTTGTGACAATTGGTATCACCCCAATTGTGTGAATAGAAAACTGTGTAAAAATTACCCTTGGTGATGACGAAGATGGGAGATTTAGGTTTGAAAACTTTCCTAGGAACCAAGTGTCCATTGATTTCATAATTTGGGACTAGGATTCCATTGATTTGTGAATATTTGAGTAAGACCTTTTTGGAAAATTCGTCTAGGAGTAGGTGTCCACCAATTATAAACTTGTCTCACTAACTGTTTCTTATAGTAATACTTGTTTTACAATTTGTGATATACCAAATTACATGGAGGCGAGTGCCTATATCTTTGGTCAGTGTCTAGGTGCTTTGCATGTCTCCTTTCTCATATGTGAAACATTTTGATTTCCAAAAGAATTATTGATTAAACACTTATACTACGAAGAGTTGTGAAAGGTTTCAACGGTGAGGAACAAATTTGTGAAAAGAGAAAAGCTTCACGGATAAGAGCTTATCTCTTAAAACCCATCTCCTGTCCTCTCATTGTGGTTGCTAATAAAGAAAAAAAACTTAATAATTGATCATGCATCATGTCATCCCAGGACTTAGTGTCCACCCTAGGTTAGGTTCCATATCCAGGCTTAGTGCCACTCCCAGGCTTAGTGTCACCCTGAGTTTTTGGGTTATTTTGCGGCTTAGTTCTCCGTAAAAAGTATAATACTCACGTTCTAAATTTTGTCTACATATATAGAATTTCAAATTGAGATAAATGACATTTCTTAGTCCAATCTTATATGCGTGTTAAGTGCTCTTTGGCTTCATATCCCACCCTCTTTTGCTCATTTATCTTTTTGTTACTTGGTTGTGGCCCTGCTTGACACCATGCAATGAATTGATGAGCATTGTGATAAGAAGATCACTTCAGGATTAGAGAGTAGAGATTTTCATACGACTAGGAAGGCCCTTAGATACAAATAAAACTAAGGTAGATGACCCTAGTAAACATGTATTGTACCACTTTTGGTAGGTGTTTGGGTCTGGTAAGGTCTATCAGTATTCATTAGTGTTGATTTGTTAGATTGGGATAATTAGTTATTTGGAGGAATGTAAGTTAATTGATGATTATTTAAGTTTTTCTTCCTACAAACCTATCATGTTTACTTCTTACTTTTTACCATGAACGAAACCATTTATCTTAATGCATGCACACTCTTTCTTTTTTTACAGGTTTCGTATCATATAAATTGAAATACAGATTTTTAACTATTGCAAAAAAAAAAATTACAGGTTTACTTCTTACTTTTACCATGAACGAAACCATTTATCTTAATGCATGCACACTCTTACTTCTTACTTTTAAGCATTAACTTTTGTTATTTTAACATCCTGAAACTTTTGTTCTTTTACCTGTAATTGTCTCCCATATTCTTCCCTATAAGCTCCCTTCGACCCTCTTTGAATCAGTGAGTTTGCTTCCTTTGCTCACAAAATTTTAACCATTTCTCACTTGTACATTTGTATCTATCTTTCAGCTGCAACAAATGTCATCAGTGCAGTTTGAGACCCAAAAAGGGCCCTACAGCCCAGCTAATCATTTCTCACTTGTACATTTGCTGTAACAATGTATAATTTTCTGCAAATTATTACCTCCATGGGCCACATAATTTTCCTAAGCTCATAATTATTTGCTGTAAAACTTTGTTTGGCTATCTAGTCTGAAGCTTGAATTAGTATGAGTGGAGGAAGTTGTGGCTTAATGTGGTAATCTTAACGGTGTTTGATTTATTGATTGAGTACATTTGGTTTATGTAAATGTACTTTTTATTTGCCCTCGACTGAGATTATGATGTGTTCTTGACACTTTATTTTATTGTATTTTATTCATTGAGTTTTATTTTTTTATTACTTGAGTCTTCAACTTCCATTAGACCCGAGAAACAGGTTACAGGAGTGCACTTCGTAGAATACTTTGTTTATGTATACAACCATGCATCCTTTCACCAACTTCAACATGACAATAATTTGGATTTTATTTTGTTTGCATGTACAACTAAGTCACCCTATTAGAGAAAGGAAGTTACTGGTTGCCATAGCTAACAATCTTTCAGTACTCCATCACATTTTTGGATTCCATTCCATTGTCATCATCGAAGTTGCGTTTCTTGTTTGTGCCCACTGTACGAGGTATGAAAATGTTTGTGACACTTTTTTGGCTATGGCATTTACATGTCTAACATGTGTTATACATTGTATTAAATTTTTCTGCATTTGTAGTCAACCTTTGTGTCCCGTTCGAGCTTCAATACAATGATTAATACGGATAGTTTGGATTAATCGTTGTATTGAACCTTGAATTGTCCGTTTGGACAGTTTGGGAAGATTCAATTTGTTTACATAATTCTTGTGTGAAGGTTAAGTATGGTTTGTTTAATTTGATGAAATTTTGGTTAAATGCATATCGCTTTGATCTCTAGGTGCACATTTGAGATGTGGTGAATTGATTTCATTGGTTTCACTTCGTGTACTTGGAGATGGAAGCGAAATGCTACCAAAATTTTGTCAAATTAAACATTCCATACTTAACCTCCACACAAGAATTATGTAAACAAATTGGTTCCTCTTGAATGGGATAGGGCCACACCTATAATGAACTAGGTCCTATGTTGACGCATGTTGGATAACCTTGTAAGTATCACAGCAGACTAAACATGGATCGCAGTTGGATGAAAGTAGCATGTATAAGTGACGAGTATAAGAATGATGTTGAATTCTTCTTGGAATTTGCTGAAATTAATGCACCATCATTGGGTGGCAAGTTCTTCTGCCCTTGTGTTAAAAGTGCAAATGGAAGACGACAGCCACTAAATGAGATTACGTCACATCTTATATGTGAAGGCATAATCCAAAGTTATACTAAATGGATTTGGCATGGAGAATTGTTTGACATGGCATCAATGTCTGAAATGGTATATGGTGATGAGGTATTTGGATGTCGGTTAGAAGAAATGATACGTGATATTGGGCAAAAGGGTTTTCATGAAGCACATGCACCTTACTATGATGAATTACAAAGTGATTCAATTAAGCCATTGTATGCGGGGTGCACAAGATTCACAAGGATGTCAGCCGTGTTAGGTTTGGTGAACTTGAAGGCAAGATATGGGTGGAGTGACAAAAGCTTCACAGAATTGCTACTATTATTGAAAAACATGCTTCCTAAAGATAACGTACTCCCCAAAAGTCACTACGAGGCAAAGAAGATATTATGTCCGGTGGGTCTGGAGTACCAGAAAATTCATGCTTGTCCTAACGATTGTATATTGTATAGGAAAGAGTTTGCCACACTGAACAATTGCCCCACATATGGGGTATCCCAGTACAAAGTGAAGGACGGCGATAGTACTGATGATGCGACACCAAAGAACCCTCGTCCGGCAAAAGTTTGTTGGTATCTTCCCATTATTCCAAGATTTAAGCGGCTGTTTTCTAATAAAAATGATGCCAAACATGTTAGGTGGCATGCAGAAGGAAGAATAGCTGATGGGTTGCTTTGCCATCCAGCTGATTCTCTCCAATGGAAGTCAATTGATTATTTGTATCTTGATTTTGGTATCGAGCCAAGACACCTAAGGCTTGGTCTTGCTTCAGATGGTATGAATCCTTTTGGTAGTTTAAGTACCAACCACAGTTCATGGCCAGTTCTGTTGATTAATTACAATCTACCTCATTGGTTATGCATGAAGCAAAAGTACATTATGTTGGCTATGATGATAGCTGGTCCAAGACAACCAGGCAATGACATTGATGTCTACCTTACTCCGTTGATTGAAGACTTGTGGAAATTATAGGTTGACGGCGTTGAGGTGTTTGATGTGAATGCGTAACAAACTTTCCTGTTGCGAGCATTGGTTTTTGTACTATTAATGATTTTCCAGCATATGGGAATTTGAGTGGATACAGCGTCGAAGGACATCATGCATGTCCTATATGTGAGAAACAAACAATGTACGTCCAACTAAAACATGGAAAGAAAACAGTCTATAATAGGCATCGCAGATTTCTGAAACCTTATCACCTGTATCGACGATTGAAAAAAGCTTTTAATGGAAGACAGGAGGATGAACAAGCCCCGAAACCGTTAGATGGAAAGAAAGTTTATGATCGGGTTAAGGACATTATGACTATCTTTGGAAGACCCAAAAGAAGGATTCGATGCAGAAGAACATCTAGAAGAAAAGGTCAATTTTCTTTGATCTTCCGTATTGGACCGATCTAGATGTTAGACATTGTATAGATGTCATGCATGTTGAGAAAAATGTATGCGATAGCTTAATTGGCACCCTACTGAACATAAAAGGCAAAACAAAGGATGGTTTGAAAAGTCGTCAAGATTTGGTTGAATTAGGTATACGTCAACAATTGCATACTATATCAGATGGTCGTCGAGTTTATTTGCCCCCTACATGTCACACCATGTCAACAAAGGAGAAAATTTTTTTTTGTCAATGTTTGGGAACTTTGAAAGTCCCTCAAGGATACACTTCAAATATCAAAAGCCTTGTTTCAATGAAGGACCTTAAATTGGTTGGCTTGAAATCTCACGATTGTCACATTTTAATGCAAGAACTGTTGCCCGCAGCCATTTAAGGTATCTTGCCTGACAAAGTTAGGGTTGCCATAAGCCGTCTATTTTTTTCTTTAATGCTATTTGTAGAAAAGTTATTGACCCAAGACAGTTGGATGAATTGGAGAACGAGACTACCATTATGCAATGTGAATTGGAAATGTTCTTTTCGCCTTCCTTTTTTGACATCATGGTGCACTTAATTGTTCATCTTGTTAGGGAGATAAGGTTATATGGCCCAATTTTTCTACGGTGGATGTATCTTGTTGAGCGGTTCATGAAAGTTTGCAAAGGTTATACTAAGAATCATTACTGACCAGAAGCATCAATTGTTGAACGGTATGTTGCCGAAGAATGTATTGAGTTTTGTTCCAAGTATGTGGATGCAATTAAACCTGTTGGGATTCCTCAGCCTCGACATGACTTATCTCGAAGAGGTCATGGTACACGAGGATTCAATGTCATCACCATGACCCGTCAACAGGTTTTTCAAGCACATTTATATATTCTGAACAACACACCGGAAGTTTTGCCGTACATTGAAATTCACAAACAACACCTCACAGATACTCACCCAAACATGAACATTATGAAGGTACTGCAAGAGCATAACAAGACTTTCATTAACTGGTTTAGAGCAACAATCCTTGCAGATGCAACTGCTTCCAAGAAATTAACTTTATTAGCTGTAGGGCCAAATCTTAATGTCCCTACTTGGAAGGGATATGATATAAACAATTTCTCATTTTACACCAAATCACAGGATAATAAAAGTTGTGTGCAGAACAGTGGGGTGACTGTTGAGGCTTTTTCTGAACACTTTTCTAGTGCAGCAGACAAAAAACCGATTCGAGCTTCTATGCCTTACTTTGGTGTCATTGAAGAAATCTGGGAAGTAGATTATAATGACTTTAGAGTGCCTATCTTTAAGTGTAATTGGGCTAATGGAAACACTGGTGTTCATAAGGACTGACTTGGTTTTACTTTGGTTGATCTTCATAAACTGGGTTACAAAGACGAGCCTTTCATCATGGCTGAACAAGCCAAACAAGTTTTTTATGTGCAAGATCCTTGTAATTCAAGGTTGTCTGTGGTTCTTCAAGGATGAACAACTGGCTTACTTAATGAAATTCATGAACCTCCAACTGATACTAATGAGTTGGCGCCAATGCCTACATAAATTCCTTCCATTGGTGATGAAGATTTGGTGGATGATGAGCATGCAAATCGTACCGATCATGAAGAAGGCTTGTGGGAAAACAATAACACGTAACAAAATAATTTATTGGTAATTGTCTTCATTATAACATTATGTACCCCAAAGTTGATGTTTACAAATTATATATGTACTTTGCATTTGTGTTTTGCTTCAATTGGAAATTAAGACAACTTAATTGGATTTTTGTTTGTTTTTTTTTTTTTCCACAGATTGATGGCAACACCATCGAGGTCCCCTTCGCCTTCAGATGCACCTTCGGAATGTACGTCTAGGAGGAGTCGAGCTTCAATGCAACTAAGAAGCTTAACATCAAGGAATTTGGATCAGCGTAGACCATCTGTTCAAGTCAATCCTCAAACTAGGAGAGGATCGGGGCCCCACAAACATAAGTTCCATAGCTATCTAGGAGTTGTAGCACGGGAAAAAATTCCAATAATCCATGAAAAATGGAAAGATGTACCAGAAAATCTGAAGCAGCTAATATGGGATGACATTTTGGTATTTGAAATCACCTTGTTTGTTGCTTATTGTTAGAGGTACAAAGTAATACACTAAATGTCACTTATTGTCACTTATTGTTGTTGGTGCAAAGCAAATTTAATATTGTTGAAGCACATGCAGTGAAGACTAAGGTGATGTCATTGTTGGCCACCAAATTGAGGCAATTTAAGTCTTCCCTAACAAGTAAATACATATATGCTGACAAATAGGGTGAAGATAAAGAAGATCCTTGTGTTAAATATGGGTTAGACCATGATACTTGGCAAGCATTTATTGCAAGCAGGACAAATCCTAATTGGCAGGTACACATAAAATGGTCTAATTATTACATGGTGTGCAGGACAACCTTTGTCTCTATTTAACAGTCTTCATTTACATATCTACACAAATTAACTATTTTGTGTTACACATAAGGAGTTAGAAAAAAGGCCTAGGAAATTCAGAAATTCAATGATTGTCCAGACGTCCTATCTCGAGGGGGTTACGAGTTGCTTGAGAAAAAGATGATAGAAGAAAAGATCAAGAAAAGACAACACGATGCAATGTACACTGAGGACCCTACATTGCTCGACGACCCACCATCTCCTATTCCAAGACATGTTAAGTGGAAGATGGCTCGAACAAAGAGATATGGGCAGTTGACATCTAAAGCTGCCAGAGAAATATCTGATAAAATAGTGAGTAACTATCATATTTTGTGTTGAAGCATCTTTGTTATTTTAGACGAACTGCGTTCTGATTTTGTGGTTCTTATATCGTGCTTCTTGTAGGACTTGTTAGAAGAACAAACAACACAAGGTAGCTTTGTTCCCTATGGGCGAAACGATATTCTCAACGCTGCCTTAGGACGACCAGAGCATCTTGGGTGTGTTCGTGTCGCAGGGGCCGGTGTGACAATAAGTCAATATTTTGGGCAGGCATCCCGTGGCTCAAGCAGTTCGTTGGCATCCATCAACCCACAAGATTTGGCTGACTTTGTAGAAAATTTGCAACAATAGTGGATGAGAAAACAAGAGGAAGATACCAAAAAATATGTTGAGCAAATCACACAACAGTTTAACGAGAGAATGAAACAAGAGTTGAAGGAGGTGATCAAAATGGAGTTGTCGCAAATAGCATCACCACTGTCTCCTCCGGTTGAGGTAGATGTTCAGCAATTAGCTGCACGTGTCAGCACAAAGGGGAGTTGTGCTGAAAATGCAGCAAATCCATCAGGAGAAGAACATGTTACAAATGTGGCTACCACTATGGGACTGTATGTTGCTTGTGGACAATTTACAAAGCTAGTGGCCTTGGGAAAAGTTGAGCAAGGGGTGTCGACCATACACAATGTGGCTTATTCAGATGATGTCGTAAGGGTTAGTGTTACCCAAATTATCGAAGGAGACGCTGAAGTCCCTTTCCCATCATCTGAAATCCAATATGTTAGACAAACCCTTGACACATTTGTTGCATGACCCACATATCTTGTGAAACTTGTAGCTCCCCAGGTATGAACTCTATGGAATAATGCTTTTACATTAAAAAACTGTTGGGTTTTGCTGAATAAATTGTTTAATTTCATAACCTCTTTAGATGTCATTAATTAACTACACATAGTTATTTACGAATATAGGATCCACAGTTGGGTAAAAGGAAACCTATTCAACCTGTTCAAAGGTCGAATACTAATGGTGACGATGACCCATTAGGTGGGCTTATTCAGAATCTATTTATTTTTTACAAGAAGCCAGTGGAGTTGTTGTGGGATGGTTCTAAATTTGGTCTTGGAGATGTAGTGACATCATTATTCTTAACTTTTTCTGATGTGAACGAAATTGTATCAGGCGACAAATGTTTGAACATTATGTCCTGCAGTTGTGGATCATGTAAGTAAACTGACTTTCATGGTGTGCTTTCTTTAAGACAATTTGTTATGCTCCAGGAATTCCGTGGATGTTGTTTTATGAAATGTCATGTGTTCAAATTAGGTTTATGGAAGAACAAAGTACAACCTTAGGACATGGTTCGGTCTATGGATTCCTGGAGCCTCAGTCGATACACTGCGCAAAGGATACACCTCAAGAGTGTGAAAAATACATTGAAACATGGATCAAGGAATCACAGAGACAAGTGTACCTAGGAGCTTACTTGAATCTGTAAGTACAATTAATGGTTTTGATCTGTTTGCCATATTTTGCATAATAACCAGTACAACATATATTATTGATTTTAGGGCCCATTAGCAACTTGTTGTGAGATGTCCTTGGTCTTACGAAGTTGTGTGGTTCTGTTCATTACATAGAAAGCCTGAACCCTACATCAAAACTGCAATTAACAAGTTAGTTGTCCTAATTGCTCAAAATAAAATAAATTTTACCTCCCTAACCCACTTTCATGTTTTTTCATTTGTAATTCAGTGCAATGAAGACATTGAAGCCAGCATTTCATGTGAAAACGTCTAATGCCATACCAAAATGGATTGAAGTGAAGGTTAGCCATTTAATCATTATTCTAAATATACTTATGTTGTTGGCGTTCATGTGTCCCTATGAGATTACAAATTATTTGATGGTTAATTTTAGAGCCATGTTCAAACCAGAGGCTATGAGTGTGGCTATTACGTGATGCATTGGCTGTGGAACATAGTCAGTGGGTATGTGAATGGAACAAGGTAAATTACATTTTGTACCCACTTTGTTTAAAGTCTACAAGTTACTATCAACTTAGTACATCATCCATTATGTTTGTTCATGTTATGTTCCTATTTTTTTTTATGATGTAGTGGTTTCTCGATGCGGCACCGTTAGACGTGGAGCACATAACAACAATTCGGCAAAAATGGGCAGCGTATTTGTTAGAAGTTAAAAATAAGTCGCAGACACAACATTAGATGTTATAGGCTTTTACATAGTAGGATGTATATAGATGTCATGAATTGAACACTTTAATTTTTTAACACTCTCTGAATGTTGTTGGGATTATGTCTTTATATTTAAAATTGTTATCTTTTTTCACATCAATTGCATGAAATTCTATCTTTCTCTACACCTAGTATTATATGTGTGACCAGGACATCTTAATGAAGGTTTCCTTTATGTTTTTGTTGCTTTTAAATCCTGTGGTGGAGTTCTGGGTTTGGGTACAGGAGGGGCCTCACTATGTGGATGCAAGAAGGTTTTCCAAATCTTCCTCCTCTTGAGCAGTTATTCCACTCTTGTTCTTATTCTTCTTTTTATTTTTGGAATTTCCAGCGACCTATTGACTCTTATTTACATTTTTGTTGCAAGCATCAATACTACCAAAGCTGGGTGCCTCAAGCTCCACACAACGACATATTCATCAGTCCCTTTGCTGCTGCCCTTCTTTTTACCTGAAAAAAACTGGCTCAGCTGAAGGCAAACATCGATGTTATATTCAGAATGGACTCTTGAAACCAATGTTTAAAGTCTATGAAGCATATTCAGCATTTGCTTTCAGGATCAATGCATAAGGTTAGAACTGTGATGATCTATTTTCATTCAACCTTTTTTATTAAAACAAGGCTGACAATTTAAAAAATACTGAAATTTTGCAATTATCAGTTTATATGTATGTTTAATTTAATTTTGTAGAAATCAAGTATGAGGTGGAATGAGGATGAGTCAATTGCAGAAGCAGCAACATATGGGTCAGATCATCCAAGTCTTGATTCAGTTGATGATGTCTCAGTATACAAGCATGATATGCTGTCCGCAGTTCGAGTAAATCCAATGCTCTTAAAGGTAATATTTTTGTCTTCCAATTAACAGTAAAAAAAGAAAGAGCCACGATATAAGGTTAACAAATTGCAAAGCATAGATTGTCTTAACCATTTATCTTAGGCAGCTTAACCAGAGTCATGATGAAACAAGGTAAATTACATAGCTTCCCTTTGTCAAAATAAAAATGCAGACCACAGTTACATTGCTGAAATACTATTAGCTTCAACTCTAATATTGACAGCTTTGAGTTGTAAGTTGGTGACATTTCAACATCAGTCATCAGGTCATCCCATTAACCCTGAGTTATTCCTTGTGCTGGAGCAGGCTTGCTTAAGTAGTTTGGGTTCGAAAGACCGAAGCACATTTGGAAAAGCTGCTTACATTAAGCTACATACAGAGAAGTGGCAGAGGTAATGCTTATACGATCCAAGTGTTGTTTCACGGTAATGCTTATACATTTGTCTCTATTACTAACACTAGAGAACATTTTCTGGCCGTGTAAAGTCGTTACAAAAGTTTTCTGGCAGTGCTAAATAACCACAAAAAGTTATGTAGAAATTAAAACTTACTGTATAGTTTTCTGGTATGGAGCCTAGAACTTAACATGGATATAACTATAGGGATCAAACGAATAATTTAAACCTTATTTATAACCAGGGCCTCAACATTAAATTGCTTTCTAACTATATTTTTCCTTCCTTAAAATATGAAATGCAGAAGGATTAATGACTTAAATGGACCTGATTCAACTTTTCCACAACTACAAAATATGACATACCTGAAATATTTGTGAGTGAATTGCTTTAGTTGTTGATATTTTTATTCTAGTTTTTCTCCTTGGGAATCAGTGCCTCGCTATAGGAACTGATTTGAGAAGTGCAAAATCTAAATCATGAGATATTGATAAGTAGCTTGTTTCTTCAGAATTCACATATTTGTTGTATAACAGGATACTAAGGAGTTGCAATATCAATGACACATTTCCTCAATATCTTGTAAACCTATCACCTTTGCAAATTTTGTAAGTGCTAATTCAGTCTTTTTCCAATGATATACTATGTTGCTGCTGATTGTCAAATTTTCTTGTATTAATTTTATGTTATTTTAAGATCATATATGGTCCTTACGATTTACAAAGTCTAAAACAGCCAATGAGAAAAATGAAAAGATGTAGCTCTATAAAAATAGTTGAACAAATAAGTGGGTTTCATGAACAACACATCCACCAAATACTTTTGTTTCAAGTTTTCTGCATGTTATGATGTATCAGATAATCAGATTCATCAGCACCGCTCTGTCCATTTTATACTGTTAGTATTTAGTAAACATGATTGAGCTCAAGACAGAAGAAAGAATGAGAAAAAAATTACAGAACTTAAAAATAGAATTGTATTAAAATTACAAACAATATTACAAGGGTACAATAGAGCGTATAAAGCTAATGAGAGTAACCAACTTCCTAACTAATGTAACTAACCTTTTAACTAATTTGTGTATGTCTAATATAGGCTCTTTTTTTCTGATGGATTCTTGGAATATGCTTCTTGTGGTCATCACATCTAGAATTGCTACTATTTTGATGTATCTTCTCTGTTGTACTTTGACTTATGCTGGATAAAATTTCTCTTGTAGAGATCTCAGCTATAACAAATTAAATGGACCAGTCCCGAAAAACCTTCAAGAAGTAACATTAGCAACGTACATGTGAGAACTTTTTAACATGTTCCATATTAATTTTACTCCAAAACAGGAATTGATATCCTTTTCGTTGTCAAATCCAGTTAGATAGTTAATGTCCAAAACTCTGGTTGCTTACTCTGCAGAAGCCACTTTCTATCTATAAATAATCAAATAAATGATAGTTATAAAAAGTTCAGGTTGTCTTTGGTATAAGCTGTTTATGTCCAATTGAATGCTTGAAGGGAAAACTCAGGTCAGACACATGTAAAATTGACATCTTAATAGTGTAGCTTAGGTAGATCAAGGCATTTGATATGAGATGAAATGGGATACATTTTATGAATAAAGGATGCACCCTTTTTGAAATTGTACATGGATAAAACTGTCTGGCATGGTTTTATCATATTGTATTTGAATGGATCAGGATCCGTTATAAAGTGCACCTTGCAACTTGGAAAGTACGGTGCAAAACTGATAACTGTCAATGAAAAATTAACAGTGAATACAAGCATGCTGATAATAAATAATGGGTAAATAAGAATTCAGTCCCTTGATTTTCTGTTCTGTCACTCTACTTTCTAAAGTACATTTTTAATGTCATCAATTTTTACACATGATGAATTCATGTACTAACTTCCTTAAATATTATGAAATCTCTTGTAATCACAGGTGAGAAAGGAGAAGCTAGGTGATAGAATAACAGCTCTTCACCAGCTACTTTCCCCATTCGGAAAGGTAATAAACAAAACCATTAATTATTACAATCGCTACATACACAATAAACACACACCAAAAACAAAAACAAGAAACCAATAAAGCATAATTACAAAAACATTCTTTAGTTTTCTTTTCCTTCTTGGGTGCAGGCACTCAGTTCTCCTTACTTGGGCAATTGAACAAAAAACATAAGGAATCCACAGTCTGTAAGCACCCACTTTTCAAAGTTTCTCTCTCTTTCAATTCGTTTATACTAACTCGCTCAAATTAACACGCTCACATATATGGCATACCTATACACACATTTTGAGTTGGACAAAAATACCTACTAAGACATATAATTGAGGGGCAAATTTCCTCTTTTCTTTATTTTCTTTTGAAGCAACAGGTACACAGAGAAAGAAATTCTGTATTTCCTGAGGACCCCGGTCAGGTATGCTTGCTTTTTTGAATCCATCAATTCATTACAATCAAATTAGGAGGTGCCTCTCTTTTGTAATTATTACTTAAATATTTTAATCAGGGAATGAAAAAAGCCATAAAAAAATAACAAGGCTTTCTCAGCTTTTCATAAAATCTTTATAAAGCTAGTGAAAAGTATAATGCGAGGCTGCATTTCTCATTTGAAGTCAAAAAGCTTGGAGAGAGAGAAGTTGAATTTGCTAATACTTTTTTTTTCCTCTTTCCTTTTTTATTTCCATCTAGCTGTTGAATGACAATGGCCTGAAAAGAAAGGGAGCTCCAAACCAGGTATTCTCTCTTGACAGTAAAAGGCACATGTTCCTTGTTTGTATATATATAGTCAAGCCTTTAATTGAACTGATTGGTTGATAACATAGGTTCTGTCATTGCATGCTTTTGACTGACAGGTGAGCTGAATTAATATTCAAATAATCTTGTTGCTTTGGTATAAGTTTAGATCACTTCAACTCATTAGTAATTTAGATCTTTGCAAATATCAAAACTACACTAGTTGAATTATGAAACTGATTTAATCTATGCCTTTTACTTTCATTAAGTTATTCAACTTAGTTCAAACTAGAACATGTATACATTGCTCCCTGCATCCTGCTTAGAATTACTTCATCTTGGATTTCAATTGACCACTTCCATGGCTTCATTTTATATGATATGATCTGGACTATGTTGGGTTTTGCTTCCATTTTTTTTCCATTTTTGTTTCCGTTTTCAAAGCTGATGGCTGATTGTTCACTGGATATTTTGTGGATCTTTTTTTAATTAATTTTGAAAGGATGTTTCATAAATTAATCTCATCACAAAATTTAATTACGGTGTTTCTTAATTAAATTTGTCCTTCATTGTCCACCAGGATGCATGGTATCTGCTATATTGCCTGCCAGAGATACGACAAACAACTTGACCTTCTTGGAGATACAATTATTAGAATTAAATGGACATTATAAAATAATCCAGTGACTTATTGTAAGTTTTATGGAACATAATTTGTGCATCAAGTCACATAATGACTCTGATTATGATTGTTAAGATATTTGGGTCATGTATTACTACTATATATATTATTGTTAGTTTCGACTTGTAAAAACATGTTTGGTGTAAATAGGGTATGATGTTTATATAACTTTCTAGTCAATAACATGTTTACTATGGAAAATTAATAAAAATTGTTAATTGTTTGGGAATGTAATTTTGTGGAAGCCATGAATTTAGATATAACGTACAGGTTAATTTTAATGCAATTAAATTAGGTTTATTAATTATTGTTTTTATGAAACAAGAAAAAATAACTAAAAAATATCTCTCTAAGATTGTCATTTAAAAAACCCGTCGTCGATTGATAGAAAATTTAAGTCAATTTTTATAAAATAACCGTATTAGATCAAGCTATTAATTTAATTTTTTTTTAAAAAAATTGATTTCAAAGTCGGTTATTTAATAAAAACCGTCCTTGAATCATGTAAGATAAAGTCGGTTTTTTATAAAATAACCGTATTAGAAGAAGCTACATAATTTTTTTTTAAAATAAATTTAACTTCAAAGTCGGTTATTTGCTAAAAACTGTCCTTGAATCATGTAATTCTAAGACGATTCTTTAAAATAACCGTTTTAGAATGTTCGGAGACAAAAAAAAAAGCACTCATTCGAAGACGGTCCCTCCATAATAACCGATGTTGATTTGCCCGATACAAAGATGGGTTGCTGACTGACGTTGTTTCGTGCCATTTTCTAGGACCTTTTGTACAAAATCGGTTTTAAAACCGACTTTGAAGACCTTGAATAACCGACGTTAAACAGCTTATATGTAGTAGTGCAAGCACATCTCACAGGACAAATTTTGCTTCAATTGCAACTTAATGGTAAAAGGTTTTAATCAATGACATTCAGTTCCAAAACTTGAAGCAGTTGATAATAATTCTTCAACAACACATTATCGAGTATTCATTCCTAGCTTAAACATGTATACAATAACAACAAAAATATCTTAAGACTGAATTAACAAGTTTGATTTTCTGAAAATATAGTACAATACAACCAAGTCAATCACAGCTCTTCGCTCTCCTCTACTATCTTCACTCTTCAGAACCAAAATCTAGGTAAGAAACCCAAATTGAAAGCTCCTAGCATGCAAAAACTATTTGTTGCCTTAATTTACTAATGTTTATAACATAATTTGAGTATTGATTAATCGGTCATTGTGGGAATTTCTGCATCAGAGAACTAGTAAAATTCTCCAAGAAGAATAATTATCAAGCATAGAACCTGCACATATATTAAGAAAAAACAACTAACGTAGGGACAAAGGTTGTATGTGGTTGAGATTTGTAACCAAGTGCTGGTTGAGGAATTGCTAAAACTGCAGATTTTACAGCAGATGCTGGTGCAAGGAGATTTCCACTAGCATTGTAAGCAGTCATTACATTATGCATGCCTTGCAACAACATCTGAACCCGGTTCTTCTCTTGTTCAACAACAGCCCGTTCCTGATCCAACATCACTTTCTGCTCCTTCAAGCAGATATACTCATCCAGCATCTCCCCCAAAGGCAACAAAGTCTTTGGTGCCTAAAAAAAACTCAAATTTTTCATAAACCTAAAATACCCACATGAACAAATCTTCAACGGAGGAAAACATAAGGACTGAAAGATTAAGATAAAAAAATATGACCCAGATGGTCAAATCTTCATAAGAACAAAGAAAACAAAAAGGGTCAGGAAAAATTGAAAATGGGGGTCTAAAAATCCAAACTTTAGGATAAAATCAAAGACCCAGAATCTGCATAAAAATCAAAGACCCAAAAGGACGAGCGAAATGCAGCGTTCCAAGTCCTCGTTGACACCGAAGAACCCAACGACGATGTTAACAGTGGAGATGGAGCCGCAGACGGCACAGCGGTCCGCCTGGTCGAAGCGAAAGGTGCGAGAGAAAGAGAAGAGGAATTGAAATGGTGAGAGAGAAAGAATGCGTAAAGATCTTTGTTATTTAAATTTTGAAAAAACTTTAAAGTATTGATGAGAGAGAAAAAGAAGAGGAAACAAAATAGGTAAATGGACGGATTTCAAAGACGGTTTTGAAAAACCGTCCTCGTTTTTTTCTTTTATTTACAACTTTGTCTTAAGACGGTTTTGATATAATCATCGTGGATCCGCTATCGTGGAAGACTGTATTTGTAATAGTGAGTGCTGATGGGAGTATGTATTTATCTTCAAATTCAAATTTAAATTATGTTATATTTTATTTTGAATTATAACAATTATTATTATTTTTAATTTTAAATTAAATTGTGTTAATTATTATGATTATTATAATAAAGTATGTTATATATTGTCTTAAACTTAAATTTTATTTTATTTTAAGTTCTAACTATCTATTATGTTTTAATTATATTATTAATATATTCATATTAAATTAAATAACATTAGTTGATAGAAAGTGTGAAATTGAGACGTGTGTCGATAGTGTCAATTAGACATAAAGAATAGTATTGATTTATTTTTAAAATTAACAACTAAAATGAAATTTTTAATAATGGATCAAATTGAATAAATTAAAAAAATAATAAAGAGTAATTTAACCTACTATCATTAATTAATTTAAAAAAAATACTAAAATGATTTTAGTTTATATAATGAAATAATCATGTATACAGCATATTTATCTCTTGCATTTGTATGAGACAAAGAAACCGTTATTTATAACAAAATGAGTATTCATGGATTGAGGATATAACAAAACGAGTTTGGATAGGACAATTATTTATACTCAGTGGAGGCTAAAATGGCATAAAAAATGGTGGTGCAAATGCCATGATGACATGAAAAGCATGATGTGTTCATGGGGATCATAAGTTGGAGAGACATGCAATTGGTAGCAGTCATGTGAATCTGTTGAGGGCTCGATGCAGGGGTTTTAAATGTTTTGAAGAAGGGAACCAATGATTCAGCAAGAATGTGAATCGTCTCCAAATCCATTTTAAAGTTATCATGCTGACATTGGAATTTTCATTTCTGAATGTGATGAATAGCCTCTTGTGATAAAATAACATTATTTTCATGGTTTCTGTGCAAGAATAAAGTTTCCTTGGAAAGGACCAATTAATTCATGAAGGAAAAGATGCAATTTAGCAACAAGAATGTTCGCCAGATTATAAAGACTAATGTGACAGAATTCCTTGAGATGAAACAGATGATCCACATCTGGAATCAAAACCAGCATATAATTTCAAGAAGGTTGTTTGTATATGAAAGGTTGTAATACATTAGACCTAGTGGCTTAAGTCAGACCTTTCACACTCAACTAAATATTGAGGAAAGGAAGGGGAATAGAAAAAAAAAATCATCACAAAAAAATCATTGGCCTTCTTAATTAGGTCATCTAATTTAGTGTGTCAAGTTCCATTATAAAAAAATAACCCATGGATTCTATTCCTTTTCCTTCAAAACAACCTTTGTGCATGAAAATTAAACTTGATATTGCGATAAAAATAAAATCATTTCTATCCTAGATTTCTGATACCACAAGAATTCCTTGAAGTAAGAAATCATTATAAGAGTAGCTTTTAACTTGATAAAACTTTGTCTCATTATATGTGATTTTTTAATATAATTTTTTTGTCTAATACTTAATAAAAATATTAGCAAAAATTTCTGACATTTAAAAAATGCCACCATATTTATCCATATTTAGTGACATTTTTTAAATGTTGCTAAAAACTTTTAACAATATTTTTATTAAATTGTAGGCCAAAAATGTTACTAACAATCACATGTAGTGCTAGTTCCAATTGACAAATACAATTATCGTCCTTTTTACATATTTATCATTTTTTCAAAAATCATACTTTAAACATTTTTAAGACCAAAATAGTCATTTATCTTTTTAAAATTATTGCATCTTATTTCTTTTCTTTCAAACACACTAAATTATTTATATTCACCCTTTCCCTAATTTCCCACCTAGCAAAAACTTCATAGCCCCAAGCGAAATATTGAATTCCATGACCTAAATAAATTTCCCCACTGATTTGATATCAAAAGACCAACCCACACGTATCCTCTCTCATGTTGACAGATAATTCACTGCCACTTTATTCACAACTATTACAGCCTAACTAACATTGTCATTATTATAGTGGACGAAGAAATTTTATTCCCCTATTAATATTTAAGTAAATATTATAATGAAACCCACATGCATTTAAACAATGAAATTTTACTAATATTTAATACTATATTATAAGAATTACATCGTTCTAAGTATATATAATCCTTTTAAATTAAAAATAATAATAACACCAAAGATCATTTCATTTTATCATGTCATGCAAATTACACAAATCCTTCCATGAAAACGAGTGAGGACTCTAAGATACTTAGATGTGAAATTCTATCTTACTTCACTCGATTAATTCCTTGTAGCTGGATTATTTTCCCTTGTAATTGAAGCATAAGGTCTCTTAAAACTAAAATCTAAAAAGGAAATATTTTAGAATAATATTATAATAAAATAAAAATGTTCAAATTTTAAATAATAAATTAAGTAAAACCATACATTTAATGCCTACGGTAGTTAGAGATATTTTTCATATCGTAATGACAAAATTAAAATATACTGAGGACATGTTGCAGGACACTATTGGTCCCAGCCTAACTATATATTTCACCTTTAAAATTCATAATCATAGACCAAGGTGAAATATTGAATTCCATAACCTAAATAAATTTCCCAACTGATTTGATATGATCAAAAGATCAACCCTCATCTCTTGTTTCATGTCGGCAAATAATCCACGTGCCACTTTATTCACAACTATCACAGCCTAATATTCTCATTATTATGGCGAATGGAAGAAAATTTCTTCCCCATAAAATTTAAGTAATATTATTATGAAACCTACATGCATTTAAATAATTTTTTGAAATTTTACAAATAGCTAAGATATTATAAGAATTACATCGTTTTAAGTATAGTCTTTTTAAATTAAAAATAATAATGACACCAAAGAACATTTCATTTTATCATGTAATGCATATTACACAAATCCTTATATTAGTCAAATCCTATTGACTTACATCTCTAATTTTTAGAAGTGTCCTTTTGATTGTTTTTAATTTTTTTTATCAAGGTATTAAACTCATTTTATTTTGTGTCTTGAAAAATTATAATGAAATTAATATTGAATATAACAGAAAATTATTTTTAAAAATATTAAAACAAAAATGTGGTAAGAAGCTCATTGTCGTTAATTTGGATTTTTTTCATGTATTTTTCTTTTCTTTTTATCTGTATCTCTAGTAAGAGGTAATTTTAAATAAATAAAATACTATGAGACATTAAAGCATTTAAAAAATGTGGTGAGACATTATATGCGAGTAACTTTTTCAATTTACTCCAACATAATTACCCAAAAATAGCTCAAGAAGGGAAGTTCATTTATTGGAAGTGATCCCATCTAGCAACAAAGCCGGTTCTAATAGCCATTGATCTCTAAAAGTAACATGCATGTTGCCAACTAACTGTAATGGTAACTAAATTAATCAACAACCTCATACTATTAACTACAAGTAATATCATGAGACTTTCAAAGTACATAAACTCTAAGCCAGCCAGAGCATATGCATTTTATATATATATAGACACAAATCTTATGAGGCCAGAGCATCTCAAGCCTTAATCTAGATACTTCCCTTTTCAACTTTCATTGCCATACCTTGGTGAGTAGTGTGGCCTTGGTATTTGCACAATGAGGAAGAGTTACACTTTTCAAAGGGTGCCTCTGCTGCTGCTTCTATGCTTTTGTTTTGCCAATTCTGTTGCTGTAACTGCTAATGAAGCCTCTACAGCTGGTTGGTGCTCTGGACCTACTTGCGTATATATAATTTTCCATTTTTTTGCTGTACAAAATAAGTATCACGTAGCAGTAGAACAATTACCTGAGTCTCAAGATTTCATTTGAGACATATTACAATTTACAACTAAATATAACCATTACTTACATGTTATACATTATGACATTCAATATATTTTGTGCAGGAACTGAGGTGAATATTGATGGCAAGCCTTTACATAAAAAGCCATTTCCAATAGAGAAAAAGACACTGCCAATACCGTTGTTTAAGCCTCTACCAAAGTTGGTTCCAATTGTTACACCTATACCAATGCCTTTTCCAAAGCCTCTACCTATCCCAGTTTTCCAAAAGCCTATACCTAAGTGGATTCCAGATATTAAGCCATTACCAAACCCAATTCCAATTCCAGTATTTCCAATCCCAGTGTTTAAGAAGCCAATTCCATATGTTATGCCAAAGCCATCTCCCATTGTGGAAAAACCAAAGCCAAAGACATGCCCAGTAGCCAAGAAACCTATTCCTACTCCAGTGATTAAGAAGCCTATACCAAAGCCAATTCCAATTGTTAAGCCAATTCCAAAGCCATCTTCAAGAGTGAAAAAGCCACTACCTATTCCAGTCATTAAGCCTGTACCAAAACCAATCCCAACTGTAAAGCCAGTTCCTATCCCAGTGTTCAAGCCTATCCCCAAGCCATTTCCAATAGTAAAAAAGCCTCTACCTATTCCAGTAATTAAGCCTGTGCCCATGCCAGATCCAATTGTTAAGCCACTTCCTATTCCTGTGTTCAAACCCACCCCCGAGCCATTTCCTATACCAGTGTTCAAGCCAATCCCAAAGCCATTTCCTATTCCATTTTTCAAGCCTGTCCCAAAGCCAATCCCAACCATGAAAAAGCCTCAACCTATTCCAGTAACAAAGCCTTTACCTAATCCAGCTCCGGTTGTTAAGCCAATTCCTATTCCAGTGTCCAAGCCCATCCCAAAGCCAACACCAATGGTGAAAAAGCCTCTACCTATTCCAGTAACAAAGCCTGTACCAATTCCTATAGTGAAAAAGCCTCTACCCATTGTTAAACCAATTCCTATTCCAGTGTTCAAGCCCATCCCCAAACCAATTCCAATAGTGAAAAAGCCTCTACCTATTCCAGTAACTAAGCCTATACCCAAGCCAGTTCCAATTATTAAGCCAATTCCCATTCCAGTATTCAAGCCTGTCCCAAAGCCATTTCCAATAGTGAAAAAGCCTTTACCTATTCCAGTAATTAAGCCTATACCAAAGTCAATTCCTATCCCAGTGTTTAAGCCAGTCCCAAAGCCCATTCCATTACTTAAAAAGCCTCTACCTATTCCAACAATTAAGCCTGTACCCGAGCCAGTTCCAACGGTTAAACCAATTCCTATCCCAACATTCAAGTCTTTTCCAAAGCCATTTCCATTCGTAAAAAAGCCTTTACCTATTCCTCCAATGATGAAACCTATACCAAAGCCATTTCCATATGTTAAAAAGCCTCCACCTATTCCAATTTCCAAACCTATTCCATAGCCATTTTTCATTTTTATAATTAAGCCTATACCAGAACAAATTTCATTTGTTAAAACCTATATAAGCCTTTCTTCAAAAACTTATTTTCCACGAATACCACTTCTTTATTGCATATATTTTCTTATGCTTATGAAGTTATCCACTCCAATTTGAAAGGAGATATCCACTGCAATCTTTACATGGTCATTCCTGTATTTGAAAGGAGATATCCACTGCAATCTTTACATGGCCATTCCTGTGTCTCGAGATCAATATTGTACGGGTTTGCATGTATCCTATTGATTTTATCTTGGATGTTGAATTGGAATGTAAAAGTTATTTTGCTTCTATGAAACTGCCAAATGTAGCCACTATTTTGTAACTCGATTGATGATCTACTAATCAAGGAATGATGCGTATTCTCTGGTTTTGGTTTACTAATTAATAGTTGTTATTAGTTTTGAGTTTTGTGTGATAACATTTTTGAATTAGGGTACTGGCAACAAAAAGGGAATCATATAATAAGCCATAACACTTTGCTTATTTAATAAGTAACAAATTGTGGTTGCACACCACGACCACAACATGATGTAATTGCCCTAACTGAGATTGTGACAATTTTGTGCATCTGAGGGGTAAAATGTTAGAAAGATTTTTACCAATGAGCCTGAAGCAATCACATAATATAACTTGACATTACACTTTAATCCAAAATTTTAAGTCTTAAGTTTATGGGTCTTCTCTTCACTTATATAGTCTATTCATTCTTATCCGATGTGAGACTTCACTTACGCATTTACTTCAATAGACTGCATCCACACAACTGAAACACTAATAACATTATAAATATCTAAATTAAGCTACTTAAACTGGATCTTTTCTATATAAATCATGAATCACACAATACTATGTACGGACAAAACCAGGAACTTAGAGGTTAAAATAAGTTCCTCATAGAACAATGGGAAAGTAACTTGTATTACCTATTGCTTCCATAGAGAGGCTAGAGCACCGAAGACTAGATAAGCAATCGAGTTAAGCTTAAGAAGAACTGAAGTATTTTGTGAATGTAAGAATATGAAAATATTAAACTTAAAATGTGTTTTAGAGACCATTAATTGATAAAATGTTATTTTACTAATAATAAAAATACGAGTAAATTGATATTTTCAAGTCTTTCAAATTAAAAGATATTGCCAATTTAACTCCAGAAACTATTAAAATTAATTAAAAGATCTGGAAGTTGCTAAAGGTTAATGATTAGTCCCTTTTCTTCAAGCAAGACATTGATGATTGGCTGAGAATTAATATCAGAAGCAATGCTATTTATGAGGGAGCAACATAATTTTTCTGTCAGTCACTGGACCGAATTTGGTGGAGAAGGAACGAGCTTGTTATTCGTCAAAAGCTTGTATCTGATTATGCTGTGAACAGACCGACCAGAGCTCTTATTCATGATATTCAGGTTAGCGCTGAGAACATGATATTAATGCAGCCAAGGGAAACGAATAAAAGCTGCAACGATGGCCATATTTGGTGGTGTTTTCCTAGTGAGATTTATTTCGAAGTAAATATCAACTTTACATGTCATAGAAATATGACATGAAGTCTAAGCATATAAAGACCGACTTAGATATTATAAGCTGGCTACAAACTCAAAAAGCCAATTTAAGTAAGAAGTGCTCTAACCCAAATACTTGTAATAGGTCCCACATGGCCAATTACACCACGTAGGCAAACAGTTAAGAGGAAACAGTTTAAGTCAGAATTTCAACAATATCGAAGAGGATCTCAACTACTGATTCTAACCTAGATATGACAGCAACAAATCCTAGAGGTAATCTCTATAAATAAGGGGTTAAACCTACAAGGTGAGCACATTCTAAACACTCTCTCTTTTAGTTATCACTGTGCACACACCTCACCTCCATTGGTTGGTATTAACGTGCATAGTGATCAACATCTCCAGAGGTATTTTTCTCGTAAATACCTTAGAGAGTTTGCTAGATATCCCTGTTTGTGAAAACAGAACAAATACCATGAGTATTTAAAATCTCTCTCAAATCTCTCTAATTTTCTTCTTCTCTCTCAATCAAGTTTACACTGCACAAGCTAAATGGCACTCCATGTCCTACACCATAAGAAGATTTATAGGCTTAATTTGATATCACAAATTCACTCGTTGTGATATTTCAGGCCCACTCTCACACACTCACTGGTGCACTCACACAAACACAAACACACAAATTTACTGGGGGCGGAAACTCTCTAATATTATTGATAATAGTCTGTCAAAGCCACACAGATCCCTTTACATAATGTGCTATTTGTAAGCAACAAAACCCTAAACCTAAAACAATTCAAATTCAAATCTAAACAATATCTTTCCTAATATCTTTCTATAATATCTCTTTTCATATCTTATCTTTCCTCATATCTTATCTATCCATATTACTCCTTTTAAAAATTCAAACTACATAAAACAATATTTATTTAAACGTTTATCCTAACAAAATCCCCCCATAAACTTTAAATATTTCTTCCATCTCTCATTCCCATCATCTTCTTGCAATTCTCCAGCAGCAACGTCGGCAGTGGCTTTGTGAATATATCTCCGACTTGTTCTCGGCTCGTCACATAACTCAACTTCACCTTCTTCTCTTTTACTTGATCTCGGATGAAATGAAACCTGACATCAATATGCTTGCTTCTCTCGTGATTAACCGGGTTCTTCGCTAACTCAATTGCTGACTTGTTATCTACCCGGATCTCGGTCGTACCGACCTGAACTTGCTCCAGCTTCTCCAACAAGTTCCTCAACCACACTGCATGACACACACACCAGGACGCTGCAACGTACTCGGCTTCACATGTTGATAAAGTCACAATTGGTTCCTTCTTTGACATCCAAGCAAACGCTGTGTTTCCCATGAAAAATACATAGCCAGCCGTGCTCTTCCTATCGTCTACGTCTCCACACCAATCACTATCCGAGTATCCCTTCAATCTGTAACTTTCCGACTTCGAATAGAAAAGTCCTTGTGTGATCGTCCCTTGAATGTACCTCAGAATCCTTTTAGCCGCCTTTCAATGAGAATAGCTCGGCTCTTCCATAAACCGACTTATAATTCCAACACTCAAACACAAATCCGGCCTCGTACACGTCAAGTATCTCAAGCATCCGACCAAACTTCTATAGTTTCTCGGATCAACTCGTTCTCCCCCATCATACTTTGAAAGTTTTGTACTGGGTTCCATAGGTGCCGCCATCTTAAATCCCCTCAGGATTCCCTTCGCATAACTCTCATGAGACACAAATATTCCATCTTTGTCCTGTCTGACTTCCAAACCGAGAAAATATCTCATCAAACCGAGATCAGTCATCTCGAACTCTCTCGACATCTTCTTCTTGAACTCTCGTGCCATCTCTTCACTATTCCCCATGAAAATCAAATCATCAACATACAAAGCTACAAGCAATAAACCATCACCTTTCTTCTTAACATATATGGCATGCTCATAGGGAAACTGTTTAAAACCATCCTCCTTGAAATATGCATCAATGCGGGTATTCCAGGCTCTCGGTGCCTGTTTCAGTCCGTATAAAGCTTTCTTCAATCTCAACACTTTCTTTTCTTCTCCGCCCTTCAAGTATCCCGATGGTTGTTCGAGATACACCTCTTCTTCAAGTACACCATTCAGAAATGCCGACTTGACATCCGTCTGATAAATCGGCCACCCAAATTGAGCTGCTTGCGAGATCAACAATCTGATTGTCTCCATTCTAGCAACAGGTGCGAACACCTCATCATAGTCTACTCCTGCCTTCTGCGAATACCCCTTAGCTACTAGCCGGGCTTTATATCGCTTTATCTCTCCATCAGCATTCATTTTCTTCTTATAAACCCATTTAACTCCAATGGGTTGACTTCCTTTCGGCAGCTCGGTCAACTCCTAAGTATCATTACGTTCAATCGCTTTGATCTCTTCATCCATGGCACTTTGCCACTTCTCATCTCGGATTGCTTCTTCAAATCTTATTTCTTCAGAATCTGTCAACAAACACACTAGATGGGCTTCACTTGTTGACTCGTACAAATCCTACAAACTCCTCATCCGGGGTCGTCTCATTTCGTATTCATCTGTCTCGCTCCTCGCCGGGATCCAACTCGATGATCTGTCTTCCTTCTCATCTTGTATCACCATCTTTCCAGGATCTGATTTGATCTCGGATGGACTGCTCCAATTCCACTCATCGTCTTCATTCACTTTCACATCTCGGCTTATCGTTACCGTCTTGGTGCCGGGATCTAACAGCTTGTATCCCTTCGTCTTCTCGTCATATCCAATGAAGATAAACTTCATGCTCTTGTCTTCTAACTTGGTTCTTTGCTGATCCGGGACATGTGCATAGGCCACACTCCCGAAAACTCTCAGAGGCCCACCGATGATTTTTGGCCCGTCCATAATTCCTATGGGGTCTTTCCATTAAGTATGGAATGCGAACAACGGTTCTGTACATATACAGCACACAGAACAACCTCCCCCCAAAACTCCTTCGACATACTCTTCGTCTTCAACATTGATCTCACCATGTCAATGATGGTTCGATTCTTTCTCTCTGCAACTCCATTTTGTTGTGGTGAGTATGGTGCCGTCAAGAACCTTCTGATGCCATACTCCTCGCAGTATCTCCTAAATGCATTTGATGTGTACTCGCCACCTCGGTCTGATTGTATCGACTTGATCCTCCTTCCAGTTGCATTCTCAATCATCGTTTTGAACTTCTTGAACACTTCAAACACCTTGGATTTTTCTTCCAGCATATACACCCAAGTTTTACGACTGAAATCATCTATGAATGTAACAAAGTACCTCTTTCCACTGAAGGACCCGGGAGTAATAGGTCCACACACATCGGTATGAATTAGTTCCAGTGGTCGCCGTGCTCGGTATCTAGCCGACCTCTAAAATGGACTCCTCACATGTTTGCTCAGTACACAATCTTCACAAAATCTCCTCTCACAGTTCATTCTCGGCAATCCGACCACCAAATTCTTATTCACCATCTCGGCCAGGCCTCCAAAGTGAAGGTGCCCAAACCGACGATGCCACAAGGATGCTTCATCATTCATCTCAGCTTGCAAACAGCCGACCTCCACACATCTCAAGATTAACTTGAACATTCTATTCTTCTCCATCTGTACTCGGGCTATCAGTCGTCCTTGCTTCTCCTTCAATAGAAGAACTCGGTCTGTCATAATAACCGAGTAACCTTTCTCCATCAGTTGCCCCACGCTCAAAATATTATTTTTGAGTTCTGGCACGTAATACACATCTTGAATACGTCCAACCCGTCCATCTTTCTACAAGAAACTAATCGTACATCGGCCTTTCACGCCGACCTTTGAAGCGTCTCCAAACGATACATGTCCGGCTTCTGTTTCTCTCAAGCTACTAAATAAATGCTTGTACCCACACATATGATTGCTTGCACCAGTGTCTATAAACCACTCCATCTTGGATGTCTGGTTAGCTACACCTTCAGCCATCATCAAAAGTCCTCCATCTTTTACTTCTTCTGCAGCATAATTTGCAGTTTCATTCGTTCTCCTTTCACCTCGGCAATCCTTCGCATAATGACCAACTCGGCCACAGTTGTAACACCTATCCGAGTTGTTGCAATCTCTCGAATAGTGTCCGTACTTTCCATATTTAAAACATTCTACATTTGAATGTCGGCCTCTTCCACGTCCTCGGCCTCCTCGCCAATTCTGCTGACTTGATTCAGCCTGCTCTCTATTCCATCCTTCTTGACCTCGGCTTCTACCACCTCGGTCATAACCACGTCCACCTCAGCCACGTCCTCTACCTCAGAAATTTTGAGAGTAGAGCGTTTTCTCGTCCTTGACTGAAGCTTTCGTCTGAAGTGCTTGCTCCAGTGACTCTTCTTTCTTCTTTTTCTTTCTCTGTTCATGCGCCTCCAATGAACCCGCAAGTTCGTCAACGGTGAACGTTGCTAGATCCTTTGACTCCTCAATCGCACATACTACATTCTCGAAGTCATCAGTGAGTGACCTCAGAATCTTCTCTACCACTCTGGCATCGGGCAGCATCTCTCCGCT
>CM023951.1:18272735-18310451 GCA_013407115.1 Glycine latifolia | reverse complement strand
CACTTGATTTAATTTTTTTCTTAAAATAATTAAAAACTTAAAATTGTAAGAAATATATAAATGAGGAAATTTGTACAATATAAACAAGAAACAATTTACTGACAACATGCATATTTGTACAAATATCCATCTCAACAATCATTATATATATAGGTCCAACAACCATATTTAATTGACAAAGTGACAAACCTACAAAACCTTCATCAATCTGTTTGACCTCCTTCAAAATTCTAGGAATATTACAAAAGAAATTAAGATACATATGATAAAGGATTCTGGCCTTGATCGATCAAGTTTTGCTGTGGCATCCACAACATGCACAACTTGAGAAAATAAAGCATGATGAGGTATATAATTGCTGAAATCATTATAATTATTTTCCTAGGTAAAATTATATTATTGGAAGGTAAAAAGACATACATGCAAAAAGAAGGACAAAGTATACCATATAGATAGAACAAAAGCCAAAACTAGAGAAAGGATATATTTTCTTACCCCATGTCCCACTTCTCCCGGCCCCAACACATATACATAATAAATAAGAAAACACACCCCCACTACCACTACCAAAAGATTATTCCAATATTCATTGCAGTCGTAAATATAAACTTTGCATAGTCAACTACACTTCAAGTCAGGTAAAGAGTGCAAAAGACAAACAATCAAGAGCTACCAAGAGGAATAACACTTACAAGTACAGGTATTTTCTGTCATGAAAAGCACATTCCGATACAACGAAAATATCACCAATACTAGCTCCTTTGGCCTAAAAGCATTCAACAATGAACACTACTTAGAAAAACATGTTGACGAGGATACGAATGCATATAGCTGCATCGTAATATTTTTAGTTGCATACACAATCATCACAAAATTTAAATTTACTGTAAAGAGTTACTATTTGATACATGTTAACCAATGGTGAAAAGTAGACTTACTTTAGATGCTGGTAAAACTTAAGTTTGTCATCAACAGACCACAGTCATGTTGTCAATCCACTTAACATAAGGAAAATTATCGATACATAGATTACAAGGTCAAGATTTTTTTCTTTGAAATGTTTATTCAAAACGAATAGGACAATAGTTTCACATGAAAGACGACCAAAACTAGCTTAACTAGGAAGAGATATAAAAAATGCAACATATAGACATTTTGGAACACAAAACTAGAAAACCAACAATTCTAACACTATTGCTTGGCACAAGACAGTGCCCACCTTGAAGCCACCAGTGGTGCCTGCATTGATGATCAAGTATGGTTGTAATGCTAGAACAGCAGCATATGTTGCAAGAGCAGATGGTATCGTGCCTATACTATCAACCCCTGGAAGAAATGGACCAGGACTCACCAAATGCAAACTAACAATGAAAACAAAATTATCAGCATATTTATTATGACGTTCAAACAGCATGTCGTGTGATGAAAAATTCTTTGAAATTTAGCATCCATTCACTGCAAACCCAAGCAAGTAGGTTGTGTACATGTACACACCAGTCCAAAAGGCAAAGATTAGACATAGGTCATTACCATATTGTATTACAGCCTACCAATATATGCACTAACCGAAAATCTATCACAAAAATGCCATCAACACAATAAATTACCTTCTCCTTTGCTTGGCAGCACCACAACTCCAATTCTGGTAAACCAGGTTTCACATATTCCCCATTGCTCAATGTGCAACAATCACACGCAGAAGAAAACTACCAATAATTTAATGAAAAAAGAATGTTAACCTTTAACAAAAGCTGGAAAGTTGTAATTATTGATGTGGGAAATATTGTAATTAGGGATAATGACCTGTATAATTATGTAAGTACTATCCATTGTGTGTGTGACTCTAACTATAAATAAGACCCTCAGCCATATAGTAAAGACACTAAAATTGATTCAAATCGCATGACCTCTCATTCTTATTCCTATCAACAATGATAAAAATGCAATGATACAAAAAAATTCTTTTGTTATTAAACCATGTGTACAAAAACTCATACGGTTATTCAAGAGTTGAACATTAACTCTTATATTGACAATTGTTTGCGTTTTCACAAGTTATGAATATTTCAATTAAATAGAGTTTCTATCTACAAACCCTAACTGGGCCACAATGATACTGCTCCCCACGTTAAATTCACCACCTCAATGCACTCACACCTTCACCATATCATCCATTTTCTGTTCAGTCCTCTCTCACTCTCAGCATTTTTTTCACATTTTCATATAACGTTTTGTAACCTATGGCTAAATTAAAGCTACAGCCTACAACTTCCCTTCTTTATGCTCTCTCCTAAGTCCTAAGCCTTATATAAAATTCATCTTTTATAATTTTATTCAAATTCAAATATAATACCAAAACTGATCTTTGTTTGGTCATTGGCTCTCTATTTACTAGTGGTTTGAAACATTTGAGACTCAAGAGATAGAGAAGAAATTGGAGACATAGGGCATCACTCTTGCTGCAACAAGCAGAAGGTCAAAAGAGGGCTATGGTCATCTGAAGAAGATGAAAAGCTCATCAACTATATCAAAACTTATGGACATGGTTGTTGGAGCACAGTCCCAAAACTTGCAGGTAATTATATAAATCACTACTCTTTCTGTATATAATTTATATAATTCCCTCTTCATATATATTATAAACTCATTTAATTTTCTTCGTTCAGTAGTTCTAGAAAAATAACTTGTGAACTTCGTTAATTATATGGTTAATTATTTTCACAAAGTGCAGGCCTAGCCTACAGAGGTGTGGAAAGAGTTGCAGATTAAGATGGATAAACTATCTAAGACCTGATTTGAAACGCGAAAGCTTCTCTCCTCAAAAAGCAGCACTCATTATAGAATTTCATAGTATTCTAGGAAATTGTTCTGCTTGTGAGAAACAGAATGTACCCAACAAGGTTTGCTGGGATTTTGCTATGAGATCAGGCTCTCTCTCTCTGAAGATGCTTATGGAGATAAAGCACCTCCAGGAATATGATCACTACAGGAAACAACACGAGTGGCGTGCTGTGTGTGCAGTATAAAAGGAAAAGAGAGAGTCAGAATTGTGTGTGTACCTTTCTCCATGGAATATGCTTTATTTATAGGATATTACCTGGATCCTGGTAGAATGTTGGTTGAAGCCCATTATCTTTGACCGAGATATTTGATCATTTGAATCTCTGTTCTATCTTTCTGTTGTAGCGTCTGTTATATCTTTTATGATAGATAAGATATTGGGTTTGTTGAGGGTTCAAATATTTGAAATAAAGATAGTTGGATCTTTATCCGTAACAGATGCCCCCCAGCCCGGTTATCTAGTAATCTGGATGACCGGGATGTATTAGTAGATGGGCCCATATTATTTTTCGGAAATCTTGTGCCGAGGTGATTTATTGTTACTCGCTTATTGCCGAGATAAATAGCTATTCTTTAAAGATTAATCATCCAATTACTATCGGGCTATGACAATTTGATCTGCTATACTGAAAAGAAAATAAAACGTTCTCATCTTATGATGAGTTCTGTTCAACAGTCCAAGCTTCATAGGAAAATCGAGATTCTTATTCCTTTACTTAAAACTCCAAGATTTTTATTTGAACTGCCGAGATATACGTTGTTTTTGTAAGCGTCTGAAATGGGGTTTTATGACCATGATTAACAAATCCGGCTTCTGAATCTTTTGATCTGCTCTGAAGCGAAAGGTTGTCTTTTCATTTCTTTCCTTGATGACAATTTCTGCTCATATCATTTAATGCGACGCTTCCGTTCCCCATGCCTTCATCATTAGCCGTGAATCTCCTTCCTATTATGCCCCCTATGTATCGTGGAAAAAGACATTTCTATCCTTGGTGACTTATCACATTTTGGTGGTTACTTTTCTGAAACGTTTCGTACGTGAGTTTGGCGGTTATTCACATTTTAATTCCTTTAGGCTCCCTCTTGTCTTCACTATTCTCCTTTTGCTCTCTTGTGTCGTTTCTTTTCTCCCAAATCTTCTTCACCCTAATATCTTCTGAAGCTCCAAACTAATCGAAGGTTTCAGGTACTCACTTATATCTACATTACTGTAATAGATTGCATCATTTTTCCTTTCCGTTTCCTGCATTTGCTTTCTTTTCTTCTTCTGCTCATTTCTTCATTTCTGTTCATTAGTATCTTGTTCCTCTAGATTAAGCGTATCGTACTAGGGTTCTTGCTCTTTCATATTCCTTTTATTATTTGGTAATGGAACTTACTCCTGAAGAAGAAGCTTTTGTACGTAAAAATGTTCCCCCTAAATCTGCATTTTGGTTTTGGGGTCTTTCAGTTTCTGATGAAGAAAGGAAAAAAGATTTGCTAAAAACTTCTTCAGGTTCTAGTAATTCCAAAGCCAAACTTCCCAAACCTTCTAACCCTTCCAGATTAAGCTTGCCACTACATCAGAGAAGTAGGACACCATTAGTAGAACCTAGGATTCCTTCTAGAGTTTCTTTGCCTTCGAGTGTTGTTCCCTTAGGCTCTTCTGAAAAAGAGGGAGTGTTAGGGCAACAATTTGAAACTCGATTCGAACCCTGTTCCAAGTGTCTAGACGAGCTTTTGTTTTTAGCAAGTATTAACCAAGATAAACGAGCCGATGTCGTGCTCGATGCTTGTCGACATAATCCGATTACTGTTCATAAACTTCCTCCAAAAACCGAGGGTAGAATTCCAACTACTTTGAATTCTGAGGCCGGGGTGCCAAGTACTGATAAAGCTACCCCGGCGCTAGTTCGAGCTCCTTCAGATCTTGACTCTTGTCGAACGACTATTCTTTCAAGTACTTACTGATTACTATTTTTTATTTTGTCTTAGGTAATTATGGATTCATCTCTTGTGGAAGTTGTTGAGGAATCCCCCTCTGCCGGGTCTCAATCCCAAATCATACCCCCTGCTCTAGCCACTAAATATCCCTGGGTTACCCACGAGGTGTTACGTACTACCTCGGTCTTGGATTCCGAAAGTGTTGCCACACTTCCAATCGGGGTTCAAGAGGGCTTTAGCATTTGTGCTCCCCGTCCGGATGAGCCTATTTGCTCTGCCTGGGAAGGGGACGGTCCCGAATTCTTTTTCTTCCATAAGGACGTAGTAACTCGACTAGGAGTTCAATTTCCTTTTATCGACTTCCAAATGCGAGTGTTAGATCATCTACGCGTCGCCCCTTCTCAACTTCACCCCAATAGTTGGGCTTTTATGCAAGCCTTTGAATTTCTATGCCGAGAATTAGAAGTCCCGTGCACACATTCTTTATTTTTCTATTTCTTCACTGTCCATATTGGTCGATCTGGTAAGGAACCAGCCGATAGGAAAGGGTGGGTCTCCTTTCGAGGCTGTAATGGCCGTGGTCATACCGACCGTCGGCTTTTTTCTTTGTTTGCCGAGTCATTCAAAGGCTTTAAGGACAAGTTCTTTAAAGTCATTGCTGAACCTGGCCATCATCCCTTTTTCTTTCGTGCTTCGGAACCACATACCAAAACATGAAATTTTCCACTATATTGGACTTCTGTCCATTATGACTTTCCTCCTTCTTTCTACCGAACTGATGAGACCCAAATGTCAGATTTTGATACGTCCTCGACAGCTCGTATAATGTCTTTCAAGGTGTCGCAGAATCTACCCACCATAACTTATTATATCCAATGTGGTTAGTTTGGATTCCTTTTTATGATAATCAGAATAAACCTTTATTTCAATAGTCGTCTTGATCTATCTTTGCATTGTTTTGCAGCAATGGATTCTGCCCCCATTTCAAGGCCCGACCACCTCAAAGCCATGCATACAAGGAAAAAACGCAAGGTTGCCGGGGACAAAGGCAAACGTAAGGTCGATGACCTTGTCCCGACCTCGGTGCCGGTTGACCCTGCTCCCGTGGTTAACTTAGAAGCTATGGTCGTGATTCCTCCGCTTACATCTGAGGTGCCACCAGTTGACGAGGTGCTGCTAGTTGACCTCGACCTCACTGTGGCGGACGAGGTCTCGGAGCCTCGAATTGTTGATCCCTCTATTCCAGCGCCGGAGCCTTCAAACCAATACATTTAACTGGCACCCTGTACTCTCTGGGAGAAGGGTGTTACTCAAAAAATTTTCAAAGTTGCTCGGGTGCCAAAAAGATATTCTGAACTGGTGTCATTCTCAGAGGCCGAAATAGAAGAGCTAAGCACGCTCGAGCTGGCCACATTAAAAACCGCCACGTTGGTTGAGAGCTTGGCATCTTTAAATAAAAAGGTGAGCAGGGTGGACGCTGAGCTTGAAGCTTCCAAAAATGAGAACGAGCAACTCTTGAAAAAACTTGAAGTGGCCCAAAAGAATGAGGCGGCATTGGAAACGCTAACAAAGGAGTTGGAGGCTGCTCACGTCGATTTAGAAGGTTCCTGAGCCGAGGCAAAGGAAGCTCGAGATTCGATGGCAAAGACATCCTCCGAGCTTGATGCTTCCCAAGCTGAGCTTGGGACTTGTAAGATTGAAATAGAATCTTCGCGAGCAGAGGTGGCTAAGCTAGAATCCGAACTATCCATCGCCCGGGGTAAGTTTCGGGATGCTCTCGACCGCTGCAACCAAATGATCATGCTTGATGATAAGAGGAAGAATGACTTAGATGAAATTAATAGAGAGCTCATCTTCGTGCGATCACAAGTAGCCCGGTCTGCGGAAGCATCCTTTAACAACGCCCTGGATCAGATTCGATTTTTGAACCCCGGGATTAAGCTGAACACTTTAGGTATGCATTTTAAATCCTATGTTGGCGGCGGTCAATTATTAACTATCTCGGATAGTGAGGAAGAAGACGAGCCCACCACAACGGATCTGCCTGAAGGAGATCAATCCCGGGAAGATATTTGAAGGGCCGGAATGCCGGTTTTGTTTGTAACACATTAGGGCTCCGAACAATATTTTCTTCTATTTCTGACTTTATTTAATACTTTGAACAATTTATTTAATGCATCTCACCTCATATTCGTTTTGCTTTATTGTCTTCGACTTGAATATATTTGCCTGCTCAAATATTAATTTGGCTCCAACGGCCAAGTATTGTTTCAATCGAATCGTTAATTCGAATATTCTATATTGGAACCGAGTTCCTGTCCTAGCAACTGTTAAGTGTATTTTGTAACATTAATCGACGGATGTAATTCTTTCGAAATAACTGATGATTCATCCATGAGTAAATAGTTACGTCGGCTTGATCAAGGCCGAACTAATACACAACAACGACTAGGCCCACATAACTTGTGCACAATGTATATATAACTTCCTTGTAATAAGGATTTTTATTCATATTCTTCGAAGATTATACAAATTCATGATCTCAATGAAAGATTTATACCGGGATTAGATTCCTCGGCTTACATAATCAACTAATGAGAAACATAATTCACGATCTCCATGAAAGATTCGCCTGGATCCCGGCTTATAAATCAATTAAGGAGAAACACGTGAAAATATTATTCCGTGATCCCCATGAAAGACGAAGTCAATTAAGGGGAAACACACGGATGAAATTATTAATCCACGATCCCTATGAAAGACTAAACAGTCAATTAAAGGGAAACACGCGGTGAAAATATTAATCCATGATCCCTATGACGGACTCGAAGTCAATTAAAGGGAAACACATGGTGAAAACAGTAATCCATGATCCCTATGATGGACTCGAAGTTAATTAAAGGGAAACACATGGTGGAACTATTAATCCATGATCCCTATGACGGAGTCAAAGTCAATTAAAGGGAAACACATGGATTTTATCACGGCTCCGACTTTAGCTATAATATATCTTCAACTTGTCAACATTCCATGTGCGTTTGACATGTTTGCCTTTAAGAGTCTCTAGAATGTATGCTCCTTGTGCCAAATTCTGAGTAACTCGATACGGTCCTTCCCGATTAGGTGCTAACTTCCCGTCTCGGGCATTCTTGTTTCCGATGTCGGCTCGCCATAATACGAGATCACCCTTTTCGAAGGACCTCGGTTTGACCTTTTTGTTGAATTTTCGTGCCACCATCTGCTTCATGTATAAGTCTCGGTGGTGTGCCGCAGCACGGACCTCTTCTATTAAATCTAACTCGGCAGCTAATGCTGCGTTATTATCTTCTTCGGCATTAGACATATGTTGCCTTCTCCATGATGGTTGCCCGACTTCTACTGGTATCATAGCTTCGCAACCGTACGTCATTCTGAATGGGGTCTCCTGAGTGGACGTCTGAGTCGTGGTCCTATGTGCCCACAAGACATAATATAACTGCTCGACCAGTTTGGGCCGGCTTCATGAATTCATTTTTTCAATCCGTCCAGAATGGTTTTATTTGCCGCTTCGGCTTGTCCATTGGACTGTGGATGTTCTACTGATACGAAGTGGTGTTTTATATGGAGCCCAGCCATCATGTCTTGGAAGTTTTTATCTGTGAACTGTGTCCCATTATTTGTGACAACTGCTGCTGGAATCCTAAATCTTGCTATTATGTTGTGCTCAAAAAAATTTTGAACTCGGGCTGAGGTGATGGTGGTTAAAGGCTCGGCTTCAATCCATTTTGTAAAATAGTCAACGGCCACTATTAGCCATTTCATCTGACCTTCAGTTGGTTTGAATGGTCCTAAAAGATCCATTCCCCATTTGTAGAAAGGCCATGGTGTCGTGATTGTTGTTAACTCGGCTGGTGGAGTCCATAATATCTTTGCATGTTTTTGGCAGCTATCGCACTTTCGTACATGCTCCGCTGCATCTGCTCTCATCGTTGGCCAAAAGTAGCCGACCCGAAGGGCTTTCATTGCTAAAACTCTCACACCCATATGCTGGCCATTAATGCCCTCATGTATCTCTACCAGTATATACTCAATTTGATCCGAGTTTAGGCATAACAGCATTGGAGTGTGGAGACCTCGGCGGTATAACTCGCCACCAACTATAGTGTACATGGCCGCATCTCGAATTAGCTTTTTCGCTTCTATTGCTTCATCTGGAATTATCCCTTGCTCTAGATAATTGATGATAGGCCTTCTCCAATCCTCAGTCGTTAAGATTACCATAATGCATGCAGGTTGAGCGAGTTCTTGTTGAATAACTGTTCTGTGATTGCCCGTACCTTTTGTACTTGCCAGTTTTGACAATATGTCGGCTCGGGTGTTTTCTTCTCTCGAGATATGGGCAATGACAACTTCATCGAATTCTGCTATGACTTCCTTTACTTTAGCAAGGTATTTAGCTAGTAATGGTCCCTTCGTTTGATACCTCCCTTCGATCTGCGTTGAAACAAGTTGTGAATCGGTGAAAACATTGACTCTTAATGCCCCCTGTTCTCGAACCTGCTTTAGCCCGGCAATTAGCGCCTCGTACTCCGCCTGGTTATTGGATGTTGGAAAATTGAGCTGCAACGAGTGTTCGAGTGATACACCCTCAGGATTCTCAATAATAATCCTGGCTCCACTTCCCTTGGAGTTGGACGAGCCGTCAACATATAGTTTCCACTTGGTATTTTCTATCTGCGTAGAGGATGTCGGAGTTAACTCTACCACAAAATTGGCTAGAGCTTGGGATTTGATAGCATGCCGAGCTTCATATTTGATATCGAACTCGGATAATTGGATGGCCCAATTCATCATTCTTCCAGCCAAATCCGGCTTGTGAAGTACTTGCCGTATGGGTTGATTTGTTCTGACAATGATGGCATGACTTTGGAAATACGGGCGAAGTCTTTTTGCCGTTATAAGCAAGACAAAAGCCACTTTTTCAAGTTTCTGGTATCGTAATTCCGAGTTCTTAAGGGTTCGGCTCACAAAATAGATCGGCAATTGACACTTGCCTTCTTCTCGGACTAGGACGGCGCTTATGGCTTCCTCTCTGACCACGAGGTACAAAAACAGTGTTTCTCCAGGATCCGGTTTGGAGAGAACTGAAGACGAAGCCAGACATTTCTTGATTTCCTGAAAAGCTTCTTCACACGCCGAGTTCCATCCCATATTAGCCTCCTTTTTCAGTAGCTTGAAGAAAGGAAGGGCTTTTTCCGCGGATTTCGGGAGAAACCGTGTTAAAGTGGTCATTCTTCCTGTGAGCTGTTGGACTTCTCGCTTGTTAATAGGAAATTGCATATCGAGGACGGCTTTGCACTTGTCTGGGTTTACTTCTATTCCCCTATGGGTCAACATGAACCCTAAGAATTTTCCGGCCTTTACTCCAAAAGCACACTTTAATGGATTTAACCGTATATTATGCTGCCTTAGTTTATCGAAAGTTTCTTCCAGATCCAGAATATGGCTCTCACTTGCCCCTGTCTTGGTGATCATATCGTCAATGTAAACCTCGATATTACGTCCAATCTGATTGGTAAAGACTTTGTTCATCATCCGCTGATAAGTTGCCCCGACATTTTTTAATCCAAAAGGCATTACGTTATAACAATAGTTCGCATCTACACCTCGGAATGCTATCTTTTCCTGATCGTCTAGGTACATGGGTATTTGGTTGTATCCAGAATAAGCGTCCATGAATGACAGTAATTGGAAATCGGCAGAGTTATCCACAAGCTGATCAATATTCGGCATCGGATATGAGTCCTTGGGATAAACTTTGTTCAAGTCTGTGCAATCAACGCACACGCGCCATTTCCCGTTGGACTTTTTCACCATCACCATATTAGAGAGCCACGTGGTATATTGTATTTCCCTTATGAATCCGGCTTCTAACAACTCCGTAATATGTTTCTCCAGAGCTTGTCTTCTATCTGGACCGAGCTTCCTATTCTTCTGTGCCACCGGTTTAGAGCTGGGGTACATAGCTAGTTTGTGGCAACAGAAAGTGGGCTTGATTCCGGGAATCTCGGAAGCTTTCCAGGCAAACACATCTTGATTATCTCGTAGACATTAAATTAACTCGATTCTGGTTTCTGAATCATTCTGCTTGCCTATCTTGGTAATTTGTTTTGGTGAACTTGCGATTTGAACGTCTTCAAGTTCATCCACCGGTTCTGGTCTCCATTATTCAACTTCCCGCATGTCTAATTCCACCAGGTTGACCAGCTTTCGGGAGGAATATTGCTCGATTTGTCGTTCTGCCGGGTCTCCTTGTCTTATCCGAGGTGGTGAGAATGGACTGCCCTCATTTTCCCTAATTGTGTTGTAATAACACTGTCTGGATTCTTTCTGATCGCCACATATGGTGATGACTCGGCCGAGATGTTCGATCATCTTCATCTTCTGATGTTTGGTAGACATGAATATGTCCCATTTATGAAGAGTTGATCTGCCCAAAATGATATTATACGGTGAGGGGAACTCGGCAACAGTAAAAGTGACCCTTCCTGCCTTGAAACCTTCCTTCGTTCCCAATGTGAGTTGAAGATCGATCGATCCTTTTAGACCAGTGCCTCCACCATTAAAACCTATTAACATGGTTTTGCATGGCTTCAGGTCTTCTTCTTTTAAGTTCATCGTTTTGAATGCACTCAAATTAATGATATCGGCAGAGCTACCGTTATCAACAAATATTCTTTTAACTCAGAAATTTGCTACGGTCCCGGTTAGGACGAGACCGTCCTCGTGGCCTGGTACCACCCCCTTCATGTCGTCTTCAGTAAAATAAATTAACGGGGGCGTGGGTGTCTTACTACTTTCTTTGAATTTCGGTTGATCTCTTACCGACATGACTTCTTTGAGGTATTTCTTTCTTTGACTAGAAGTGTCGCCTCCACCTCCCATACCTCCCGAGATAACGTTGCATTCGAACTTGGGTTCTGGGAAATCCTCGTCCTTCTTACCCTTTTTCTCGTTCTGACCTTTATCATCTTGTTGGTTTCTTCTTTTGCCTTGTTGCCCTTGGGTTCGGATGACATATTGTCGCAATTTGCCTTCACGAATGAATTTCTCTATTGCATCGCGGAGCTCCCAACATTGGTCAGTTGTATGTCCCAGGCCGTTATGAAAATCGCAGTATCTGGAATAGTCTAATCCGTCTCTTTTCAACAGTGGACGAGGTCGATCTATTTTCCTCATTTCAGTAAAAGCAACTTCTTTCCAAATCTGAGCTCGAGAAGTTGTCAATGGAGCATACTTGTCATACTTCCCTTCATATCTTCTTGACCTGAAGCCGGGTTCGGAAGCATTTCGTGGAGGTCGATTGATATGGAAATTTGCAGGATGCCGACTGATAGTATTGTCCTGACGTCGGTTCTTTGGTGACGAGGGTTTGTGTTTCTCCTTTGGAGTCGAGTTTGCAATTTCCATTTGCTCCAGTTCCAGATACCTTTTGGATCGCATTCTAAATTCCATTAACGATTTGACAGGATCTTTATAAATTGATTTGGCGAGGCAAGATGACCCCGTTGAGCCCGGCTGAGATAAGATGCACGTGCACTTTTTCTTCCAAACCTTGTACTTATAAGGCGGCTTCTTTGAACTGATCCAGATAACTTTGTAAGGTCTCTCCGGGTTGCTGATGTATTTTGCCCAACGCAAACTCAGACTTGGGCTGCTTTTTACTCGTTGCGAAATTTAGCAAAAACTTGTGCCCAAAATCTTCAAAATTTTGGATAGAACGCGGCGGCAACGTGTGAAACCAGGTTTGGGCTACTCCAGTTAAGGTGGTGACGAAAATTCGCGAGATTATTGGCTCATTTATGCCACGAACGCACATATGCATATCGAACTCGTCAATGTGTACTTGAGGATCCTGACTCCCATCGTATTTGGATAAGAATGATCCTTCGAAGTCTTCCAAGAATTGAGCATCTACTATCTCATCGACGAACGGGCTATTATTTTGCTGACCTCGGCGATATTTCCTCCGATATGTGTTATCTTCTCGTCCAGGCCGACGTATGATTTCTCCTATTGGTCTTTCAACGATGATGCATTCTGGGATTGTGGTGGAGGGAATGTGGTGTTCCTCATTATGTGACTGGGAATGGGACACTCTACCTTGGTCAAATTGACTGACTGGCCCCCTATCGTTAGTCTCGACATTGGAAGCCGAGGTCTCTGGCACGTGTCTCCTCGTCATATGAGGTTGTTCAGTATGTTCTGTTGCCGGATTCTCCATATTACAAATTTGATGTTCGATATTTTGGAGGCGATGATTCTCCTCTTGCCTGCGTTTGGCACTACGTTCGTCCCATTATGTTATTAAATTCTGAACATCCTCTTGTCGTTGAAGCTCGTAATGTTTCTCCAAATTCTCTATTCGAGATAATAGAGAATTCAAAGTATTCTAAATGAGACGTTGTGTGGTATCTGGTTCGGCTTCAACTGCTGATGGTGGGATGCGTGTTGGTGGTGGTGATATTGCTGGGGATGAAGCAGTGTGAGAAACCGCGTCTTCTGCTACTACGTTTTCCAAATTTGTATTTTTGGGTGATTCGTCTCGTCCAGCGTCATCTCGGCCAGCAATCTGATGGCTTCTGGTGTTGACCATTGTGAGTTGGTGGGATTCAAAATTTATCGTCCCCACAGACGGCGCCACTGTTCTGCTTGTGAGAAACAGAATGTACCCAACAAGGTTTGCTGGGATTTTGCTATGAGATCAGGCTCTCTCTCTCTGAAGATGCTTATGGAGATGAAGCACCTCCAGGAAGATGATCACTACAGGAAACAACACGAGTGACATGTTGTGTGTGCAGTGTGAAAGGAAAAGAGAGAGTCAGAATTGTGTGTGTACCTTTCTCCATGGAAGATGCTTTATTTATAGGATATTACCTGGATCCTGGTAGAATGTTGGTTGAAGCCCATTATCTTTGGCCGAGATATTTGATCATTTGAATCTCTATTCTATCTTTCTGTTGTAGCGTCTGTTATATCTTTTATGATAGATAAGATATTGGGTTTGTTGAGGGTTCAAATATTTGAAATAAAGATAGTTGGATCTTTATCCGTAACAGAAACAATTTTTTCTTTTTCTTTTCTTTTTCTTAATAAATTTCCTTTTTGATTTTTTTCTTATATTTCCCCGTGAATTGCTCTTTTTGATCATGATCAAAGTTAACATTATTATCAAAAGGTTGGCTTGTTAACTTTTTCTTAACGACACATGTGGGCTCAGATAGCCAAGCACCTACTTGGAAGAACAGATAATGAGGTGAAGAACTTTTGGAATTCAAACATAAAGAAGTTACTTTCTCACGATGTCGTTCCTTCTTTAGCCACATTTTCTGATATTCATGGTCCACCCAATGGTTCCATGGAAAGTTTCTTCCCTTTAATTGACAACCCTATCCTTAACTCCCATCATCACTTAGACCAGCTATTCATTCCCATCATCCCCAATCCTACAAGCCTTTGATCATCATCACCATAATAATGATACCAAGAATATTGACATAAACTAATATTTTTCCTATCCTTATAGAGAAATGGTATATAGTGTTCACTAATCAACATTGTTTTTTCTATTGCTGGTTGGAATTCGAAGCATATCAGTGAACATTACAGATATAATACATACCACTGGCGAGGTCACTGAAGATAATGACAAGACCCTATCTTGAGGTTGTAACTTTTGACAACTCTTGAGGTTGTAAACTAAATAAAGCAAGATTCTTTCATTTAATGCTTGCTATCCTCGTTGAAGGCCACCTAGAAAGGTTGGTTCAATAAGCTTGTTTCAAATTTTGTCTTATTTCCTTTATATTGACTTCCAATTGACTTCTCCTTCACATACCCATGCATAATCCTTGAGCTGTAGCACATGAATTTTAGAGTATTCATTCATTTTTTATTAATCCAAATTTGGGCAGCTTATGTTCAAACATATTCTATACTATTCTTTTTGTATCACACTTCCATAATTTCCAATATAAACTCAATATATAATTTTGAGGATGTTACAGCAACAATCAAATCCTTCCAATAGTCTTTATCGTTGTCGGGGTGAAATAGCGGAAGCCTAGCTCTTCTTCCTCAAAAATTTAAAACCATCCACAAGATGGTATATTTTTTATTTCAGACAAGTACGAGTCAACAAAAAGTGCATAATCAAGACATGGTAGTGGATGGATGACAGAGAATTTTGTGCATGTGTTTTGCATTTGACACATTGAGCAAAATTACATGAAGAGGTTCAAGAACAATAACATAAAAAAACTAATTATCAATGAGTGAATGTCAAACTTCTTTCTCTTCATACTAAATATCACTTAATATTGTATTATTCACAATATTGAAATTGTATGTTTATAACTACTCAGCATATGTAAGGATAAAGCCTTCGTTTAATCATTACTACAACAATTTAAGGTAGGAAGAATATGGTGATTGAGCAATTAATTGACTTAAGGAGATTCTGCGAGAAAAGTGGACTCTCGCATGGGATGGCAGCCGACGATGGGAACACATGACCATCAATCTTGCTGAGTCAATTAATTTGGTACTCAAGAAAACACGAAATCTACCAATAAATGCGCTGGTAAAATCACCCTATACAAGGTGTAATGCATTGTTCAACCAAAGAGGGAGAGAAGTCGTAACAATGATTACATTTGGCAAAGTTTATACACAACTACTAAACAAGGCTATGGAAGACGCACAAAGAAAGGAAAACTCTCACATTGTTCTTGAGTTTGGTTGATGCATCACACGATTCTTGGTACAGGAGACAATTAACTTGGAGGTTCGGTCCGCTAGAAAATTCATGGTTAGGCTAGATGAAAGATGGTGACTATAACAAATTCTAAAAAGTACACATGTCTTGTTCTCATGTTGCTGCTTGTAAGTATGCTCACCATGAGTATAGAAACTACATACATCTTGTATATACGTTGAAAAGTGTCTCCAACGTATACAAAGGATTGTTTGGAGAATTACACAACGAAGTGTTTTGACCACTGTGTCATGAGCCAAAAATCTGCCCCAATCTAGAGAAGAAAAGAAATTCTAAAGGTCATCCTTTCTCTTATCATATACACATCGAAATGGATATCCGAGAATCGAGTCAACCAAAACGATGTTTCATGTGTCTAAATATTTAGTCTTTTGACTCTGTATTTCAGCTTCTTCTTTTTTAAGTTTTGATATCTAAATATTCTATAGTTTTTGTGTGAGTAATTTTTATGTGTGTTTAGTCACTATTGTTAGTTGCTATTGTGGTTTTTTAGGTACAACTACTATAAAATGAAGATATAAGAAATAAAAACATGTTTATTTTCATATTCATATTTTTCCAAATCAATAATTTTAGTCTTTTTTTTTAATTGAAATATTTCATCACTCACTTTTAAAAAAAATTTAAATAATATAAAAGATTACAACTCTTCAAAAAAGGATAAAACAAAAAGTATGCAAAAAATAACAACATATAAAAAAAATATTATTTTCAGTTTAAACAAAACATAAATATAAATAATTAAAAAAGAAAATAAATAAAAGGAATTCAAAATACAAAAACAATTTAAAAATAAATAAAAGAAAAAAAAACAGTTAAGAAATCGATACCCAAGAACCAATTTCTTAACTTAGTTTTTTATTTTAAAAAGGCATGTGTAGAAATTGATTATTAAGGAACGAATTTCTAAACGTATATTACCAAAAAGAATGTGAAAAATCAGTTTCACTTTAACAATATTATGTATCATTTGGATAAATAATTTTGTGGATGTATTTTGTATTATTTTTTATTTTTTTGTATTTTATAGGTGAAAATTTCTAGAAATGCTACTCACATAATATGTATATTTAGTTTTTTTAAGGAAAATGTATATTTAGTTAAGAGGCAATTTTACGTAAAATATGGTGAGACATTTTATTTGAGTAGCGTTTCCAATATAAATTCATTCCACGATTGGTCACTTCGTGGCAAGTATCGAGTACAACATCCTTCTCGATGAAAACTTCATTATTTTATGATCAATTTAATAAAGGAGAAGACATAGAATTGGATGATGGCACAGAGGAAGAAAAAATGTACTAGAGAAGATTATTATAATTACCCTATAGTCATGGACAAGTAGTTTTGGTAAAAAAATTAATTTATTGCATTTTTAAAAAAAAATTACGAATTTATTGTAGTTTTAAAAGTATTTACGCAATTAATCGCGTCATCCCTAGTGTGACTCGTTCCGTCACTAATTCCGTCGCTAATTCTGTCGCTAACACTTTTTGCGACGAAATATTGGGCGTGACCACAATATTCAGTCGCAAAAAGTATTAGCGACTGAAATAGAGACTGAAATTATTGTGCGCCTTTAAAATAATTTTTTTATTTACAATATTATTTTTTTCAATTTTTGAAATTAGTGTTGCGACCACAATATTGTGATTTTTAATTGTTTAACCAAAATCGTTAAAAAATTTACAATATAATTTTTTTTAAACGTACGACTTTAAAATCAATTTTTTTACAACTTTAAGTTTTTATTATTATTAATATACGACTTCAAAGGTGGTCTAAAAATACTTTAAAATTAGATAAAAATAACAATTAATAACATTATTACAAACTACAATAAATTCGTAATTAATTAGACTGAATATTGGCAATATCTAAATTTTTATTCGTGACGGAATGAGTCACGCCTAGGGGTGACGCGATTCGTTGCTATAAATGCATAAATACTTTTAAAACTACAATAAATTCATAATTTTTTTTTAAAAATGCAATAAATTAATTTTTTTCCTAGTTTTACTTATCTTTCCATTAAACTTCATATGAATCAGAAATTATTTCTACGGATAATCACGAGGATTAAGAAAAAAAAAGTTACACTTTAATACATTCAGTTTTCTTTTCTTCTGTTTTTTTTTTTTTTTGTCAAAGATGCATTCAGTCAAAACCCATTTAATGAATAAAGTAATAGAGATGCTAGAAGGGAAACTTTATATCCTAGAGATGCCTCCAAAGCCTTTATTGTATCCACATGCAGAACTCATCACACGACTTCACAAATGGTGAAAGTTATTCTGATGAGAAGTCGTGGGGGATATATATGTGAGAGGTGTTTACTAAACTCTTTGGTAGATCTAACCCCATTGATATTTCTGATCATGTAAATTTTTAGCTACAACAATATATGTGTAATTTAAATAGCCTAGAATTATATCACGCATGAGTGCTGCTAACTATGATTTTTTAACTACCCTAAAAGGGAGTGCACTGTAATATAGGGAAGGAAAAAAAATACTTTTATCATCCTGCACTGTAATATAGGAGAAAATTCTGTGTTAAAAACTTCTACTTTGGAGAAATACTTCTGAGGTACTTCATTGTGCAGTAGCAGAAAAGTACCCTAATCAACCATATTGATGGAGATTTAATTTACTGACCCAACAATAATAACCAAAAAAATAGCCCAAGTGGGGAAGTTCATTATTGGATGAGATCCCATCTCAGCAACAAAGCCGGTGCCCATAGCCATTGATCTCTAAACTAACATGCACAGTCCCAACTAACTCTAATGATCACTAAATTAACCAACAACCTCATAATATAAACTAGAAGTAATAGCATATGAGCCACTTCAAGTACATCAATCCTAAGCTGGCCAAACCATTATATATAGACACAAATCTTATAAGGCTAGAGCATCTCAAACCTTAATCTAAGAAGTATTTCCCTTTTCCAACTTTCATTGCCATACCTTGGTGAGTAGTGTGGCCAGGCCAAGGTAGGTGTCTTCACAATAAGGAATAGTTCCAGTTTTCAAATGTTGCTCTACAGGGTGCCCCTGCTTCTTTTTGTGTGCTTCTGTTTTGCCAATTCTGCTGCTGTATCTGCTAATGAAGCCTCTACAGGTTGGTGGTCTGAACCTACTTGTGTATATACAACTTTCCTTTATATTTTGTACGATATAAGTATCCTAGAACGTAGCATAAGCAACATTAAATGATTTACATTCATTCTCAGCTAGAACTACAACACTTTACTGACACACTACAACTAAATACAATTATAACATACATGTATACAATATGATATTCAATGTTTTTTGCAGGAACTGAGGTGACCTTTGATCTCAAGCCTTCAGATAAAAAGTTAAAAGGCACAGAGTCATTTCCAAAAGAGAAAAAGACAATTCCAATACCATTGTTTAAGCCTGTACCAAAGTTGGTTCCGATTGTTAAACCTATACCAATGCCTTTTCCAAAGCCTCTACCTCTACCTATCCCAGTTTTCCAGAAGCCTATACCAAAGTGGATTCCAGATGTTAAGCCTATATCAAAGCCAATTCCTAATCCAGTGTTCAAGCCTGTCCCAGTTCCAGTGAAGCCAATACCAAAGCCATCTCCAACAATTGAGAAGCCAAAGCCATGTCCAATAGCCAAAAAACCTGTACCTACTCCAGTGGTTAAGAAGCCTTTACCAAAGCCAATTCCTATTGTTAAGTCAATCCCAAAACCATCTCCAATAGTGAAAAAACCTCTACCTATTCCATCAATTAAACCTGTACCAAAACCAATTCTTAAGCCAATTCCTATCCCAGTGTACAAGCCTATTCCGAAGCCATTTCCAATATTTACAAAGCCTTTACCTATTCCAATAATTAAGCCTATACCCATGCCAATTCCTATCCCATTGTTCAAGCCTATCCCAAAGCCATTTCCAATAATGGTAAAGCCTCTACCTATTCCAGTAATTATGCCTGTATCCAAGCCAATTCCCATTGTTAAGCCAATTCCTATTCCAGTTTTCGAGCCCATCCCAAAGTCAATTCCAATAGTGAAAAGGCCTCAACCTATTCCAATAACCAAACCTGTACCCAAGTCTATTCCCATTGTTAAACCTATTCCAATTCCAGTGTCCAAGCCCATCCCAAAGCCAACTCCAATAATGAAAAAGCCTCTACCTATTCCAGTTACTAAGCCTATACCCAAGCCCGTTCCAATTGTTAAGCCAATTCCTAAGCCTATACCCAAGCCAGTTCCAATTGTTAAGCCAATTCCTATCCCAATATTCATGCCTATCCCAAAGCCATTTCCATTAGTTAAAAAACCTCTACCTATTCCAATAATTAAGCCTATACCTGAACCTGTTCCACTTGTTAAACCAATTCCTATTCCAGTATTTGAGCCTATCCCAAAGCCATTTCCAATAGTGAAAAAGCCTTTACTTATTCCAATATTTAAATCTATACCAAAGTCATTCCCAGTGGGTAAAATGCCTCAACCTGTTCAAGTTTCTAAACCTATTCCATAGTCGTTTCCCATTTTTGTAACTAAGCCTATACCAATAACAAATCCATTTGTTAAGCCTGAGCCTTTTCTTCAAAATCCCTATTCTTCCTTAAATACCACTTCCTACCAAATTCAAGAAACCATTTTTACCACCTCTGCCAAATTCACAAACCAATTCTAGCATCATAAGAATCTTCATATTATACACTTTCTTGTGCTTATGAAGTTATCCGCTCCAATTTGGAAGAACTCCTGCATCTCAAGACCAATGTTATATATATAAGTTTGCACGCATTCTATTGTATCAATCTTGGATATTGAATTGGAATGTATTTAAATTAAAGTTTCTGTCATCATGATATAGCCAATGTAAATCGATGATGGACTAATCAAATAATGATGCTGATTCTCTGGTTTTGGTTAACTTAATAGTTGTTACTAGTGTTAAGTTTTTTGTGATAACATTTTTGAGTTAGGGTACAGGCAAAAAATAATCATATAAAAGGTAACAACACTCTGTTCGCTTGATACGTGATAAAATTGTGGTTGCTCACCAAGATCACTGCATGATGTAATTGCCCTCAACCGAGAATGCGGCTACATCTACACAATTTATAACACCTTAACTGGTATTTTTCTATATAAAATGCAATGACATAAAGAACATGTAACTTATATAGTTTCTCATATAACAATGCAAACTAATATCACATAATTGAAATTAATATCTTCAAAATGATTAAAATATTAATTTAAAAAAAATATTTACAATACAAGTATTTAAAAATTATTAATTATAATCACTCAAAATTTAATTACATATAAATATAATATTCATAATTAAAAAATGCATAATCAAATTTAAATAATTAACAATTTATATAGTTATTATATATATTTTAATGTATACTTTTTACGTTATTATTACTAGAAAAAAACAATCAAAATAAATTTGAATAGGCTTAATATTTTTTAAAACATCCTCTCAATTAAAAATATAATTAATTGTATTTTTAATTTAAATATATTATATTTAATATCCTTCTAAATATTTTAAAAATTAATTTCATTAATGTGTGTATTTTTTATATGTAAATATTATATATATATATATATATAATTTAATCATGTGCATCACCCACGAGTTTAAAATCTACTATGTACGTAATTATGACGTGAAAGAATGATCAAGTTAATTGACAATCACATGAATTATGAAATAATAATAATTGACTGATTCAATAATTAATTAATTTAATCACCATTGATTTTTAAATTGTGCTGAATTATTAAAAAGTTTGTTATTATTTGATTAAACAAGATTATATTTATATTTATATTTATTTTGGATTTTTAGATAATATATAATATAAAATGATGTTATTAAAATATCATCTGTTTTTTAGAGGAATTAAAATATCATCTTATTCACTACATATAATTTTATTTATTTATTTTTTGTGTTGACAGTTGTTTTTTATGCTATTTGATATTTTTGTGCTGAAAGTAATTAAGTTATGTAATTAAAATTTAATTCATATGATTTCAAACAAAATTATATTTATTAATTAGAAATGAAATATCAAGTATAAAAATTGATTGTAAAATTATAGAAATGCATATCATAATTAAAAAAAATACATATTATTATAAGGTCTAAATTTAGATATTTTAGGTGTCACGTGTAGTTTTCATTTTTTTATTCTAAATAAATTCAAATGCGACATGTAGCTGTCCCTTTTTTTATTTTAAATCAATTCATTTCATACAGTACCTGAAAATGATGAATTATGTGTTACTCAATTTATTCAGAAATAGGATATTTCTTGGTCTTTGATTTTTATTTTATTTTAAATCAATTCATTTCATACCTGAGAACGATGAATTATTTGTTACTCAATTTATTCAGAAATTGGACATTTCTTGGTCTTTGATATTTTTTGTACCAAGCACGTTGATTGCATTGTCTTCTTTTCAACATTACAAACCTTCTATAAGGGGGATTACTAGATTACATTTTGTGGAAGAAATGCATCTTTTATTATTGCTTCCCAGTGAGCATCATCCCATTGATCTTTGTAATTGTAATTACCTTGCAATCCGAGTAATACTGGTTTGATGCTCTCTAAATACATTTCATCCCTCCAGTGTTCTATAGGAGGCAAACCGGCTTTAGCAGCTAACCAATTGCAATAGCCAATCTAGCAGAAATATTTAAAAATGTGTAAAGAAAATCAGAAAATTCATTAAATGCATAAATTCGTGCCTATTTTAGGCTCCACTTTTCCAAGAAGCCAAATTTAAACTCACTTCATAGTGAAATGTGAATCGTTACGTTATCAAAGAAATTAAAAAGAAAATTAAGAAAGAGTTGACAAGTGATAATCATAATAAACATTGGCATGTCATGAGGTGAAGGTCTCTAAGTTGGAAAGATAAGGAAGAAAAAGTTAAGAATAAGATTTTGCTTATGTGCCTTAAAAAGAGATGAAGATGCTGACAAGGCAGTTCCACTGCTCGTGATTCAAGTTATTTTTTATATATTTATATAGATATAGATATGGATTTATACAAGGTAGGACAAGAAACAGTTCAGATTTGTGTTATTGTGGGTCACAAACCAACGGTAGCTCAAATTCAAACTATTAAAAATTTGTCATTTTTAGAGGAAATGAAAGGTGGATAATTTGTCATTTTTACATTTACAAAATTTTAAATATTAAAAAATAAACAAGGAATGTATGATTGCATTGCTACATGATATCTATCATTTTATTCCTCATTAGAAAATTTTCTAAAATAAGAAGTATACATGTTTACTTCCCTCCTCATCCACTGTTTCCAAACTAACTGAAATTGTCTCCTCCTGGTGTTACTTCTGTTAGATAAAATTTTAATTTTGCCCATCTCAAAAAAATTTAAAATAACATAAGGAAACAAATTTGAAAAATCATCACCATTTTTGGTGGGAATGATTTTTTTATGAAAAAGTGTATTTTTCCCAATGAAAATAGGGGTTCATATCAGTGAAGAGAAAGGAAGTTGTTTACAGCTACAAGATGATCAAGAAAGAAAAATTATATAGAGTTTCACATAAACTATTTCATACTTTTTAGCGTTTTTCAATATGGAAACCTTGGAGTCCTAATAAAAAAAAGTTATTCGTGATATTTTAGGACTGCACAAGACTCAATAGTCGAAGTAACCACCAAATCAATGTTCATGCAATATTTGGAGTATTTGAAGACCAATTTATGACAATTTTTTCCCAAAACTGGAGCTACAGATAAATCTTGACAGACTACATGGATTACTTTTTCTGAACTGCCAAAACTAACACACAAACATGTATGCTTAAAGAACTTAGAGAGAGTGAGAGAGATACCTCTTTAAAATGCAAGTAATGAGTCATATGCTTGGGAAATCCATCTTTTTCCATTTGTTGATAGTATTCTTCAACATAAGCCATCATCTCCTTTTCAGTTGGTAAGAGGACTTTACCAGATAAAACACGTGCTACCCACTTGCATTGTAACTCCGTCATTTGGAAGATGACTTCCTGATCACAAGTAAATTACATCTATGAAGCATGGACTATGACATGGACATCGAACATGACACTGATAAGGACATTTCGACACGGTTAATGTTTAAAATATAAAACACAGGGATATTGCATCCACGCAAACTCTGCCTATGTTGTTTGCATGCATGAACCTGTCCCAAGCCAGGATAAAGGAGGAGGGTTGACATCAGGAGTTGCGAACAAACAGATATTCTAATTAAATGAAATATGAGTAGCATAATAAAATATCTAAATTGATGATATATTCATCTTTTTAAACCAATCTTCTATGTTTTTTCAAGTGCATTAGTTGTGTAAAGGTGACGGCTTGAGTGTTCAAGCCAACAAAATAGTAATTTTTGAATCAGACACCTAATAAGAAGTGTCAAACAAGTGTTTGAGTGTATCGGTGTTGGAAATGTGTCCAACACGGCAACACTTCAAACAATGCTTCGTAGTATTACATACATTTCAACATACAAGCAATATAATTTTAATAAATTTCAAACTGGCTTAATTCTCAAGCCTCGAAATACAGCACAAGCCATCGATATTTCTTCGGAATAACACCTTGTGTCATCAAGAAAATAACTAACGCCATATCATCAATTTGGCAGAAAAGCAGGGAAACAAATCAAGGTATTGATAAGAAAAAAAATCAGATTTGATGGTAGATAGATATTCAAGGCTGGAAACATGACATTTTTTTATGATGACAAGGTACATTTTATAATTTATACTGAACTTGTACTTTCAAGACTGATGCTAATTATTATACATCTAATTCTTACAATTTAGGAGAAACAGAGTGTGAGAGACAGAAGAGAGAAAAGTGTGAGATAGGATAGGTGATATAATGGAGAAAGCGAAAGAAAAAATGAGCTGTAGAATATGTCGTAAAAGTTGTGTATATGCATCATTTCTCTTTTTTCAACGTGGCAAGAATGGTTTTCAGTTTCCACAATGGAGCAATGGCATTACAAGAAAGAAGAGAAAACTAATTACCAATTACCTTTTCAGGTATACCAATGAAAGAGAGCCAAGGAGCCAATGCAGGAGGAAAGACATGCTTGTATAATGGGCCAACACGATTATCCTCAATGGTTACTATTCCATTTGTTTCAAGAAATGGAAAGTGATACTTGTATCTGTCAAAATGAAGCCATAGATAGTACCTTAATAATTCACACATTTTATTCACTAGAAAAGTTGCTAACATAAAGTAAGCGGGCAAGCAGCCCACATCACAATATAGGCCTTATTTGGCTCTGTTTTTCTTTTTATAGTATTTTCAAATCAATTCTTGTTCGGCTTAAATCCCAAGCCAAGTCTAGCCCAATAAGAAAATATTAGGATTCCTTCTTTTGATAGGTCAGCAGTTAATTTAAAAACACATGAAAGAGAAAAAGGAGAGGAGAAAGAGAACATCCAAATTCGCATGTTGAGAAGGATAGAAACTGTCATCCTTCAATCTTCTCGATCTCCTGTTTAACCGTTAGATCTTGCTGAAACTTTTACAGCAAATTCGTAACTCACCACTATTCACATCTAACGGTTGGTTTCTTAGATAGAGGCTTGTAGCATCACCGGAAATTCCCAAACTGAACTGGTTCTGAATCCGTTTTCTGAAGCAGACAGCGGTATTGCGAGGGACATTTCTCTCATACTAACCGTTGGATTGCGTTAAAACTTTGAGGAAAGGTTAATCAAATCTGTTTCTACATTCTGACCGTTCGGATCATTTATTGAAGTGTTTTCAAGATGGAGTGTTTCAACTGCAAACAGAGGTTATCAGAATTCCTACTCTATTCTGTCTTGTTTCAGGCAGTGATATTGAGAAAGGGGTATCTCTTTGCTTAACTGTTTGATTGTCCTCAAATTTCATCAGTGTGTTCCTCTCTTGCAATATATCAATTTGACCGTTGGGATTTGTTAGTTGTTATTTCTGGTGGTAGGAATTAATATCGTACAGAAGCCTATTTGTATGCTTACCTCTTGTGATGTTCTGGTACAACTTTTGTTGAAGTTATTTGTTGATTGTAATGGTTGCTGGAACCTTTTTGTAATCTCATTTTATTGATAGTGCAGAATTTGGGTAGACTCCGAGATCGGTCCCGTGGTTTTTACTTCTCACATTGAGAAGATTTTCCACGTTAAAAGTTATGTGTGTTGCTTGCATAATTATTGTGTGTGCATAAAGTGTTTTGCTTGTGCAACACCATTCATAACAGGTCCCGGAAGGGGAAATTGGTATCTTTTTCCCAACAACTGGTATAAGGAGCTTGTTTTATTTTGCCTGTTGCTTGTGATTAATTATGAAGGTTAATACAAGTAGAATGGTTATAATAAATGGTTCAAATTATCATGTATGGAAAGGAAAGATGGAAGATCTTCTGTTGTGAAGGAGTATCACTTAGTTGTCTTTGGTACTGAGAAACCAACAAATAAAACTGATGAAGAATGGAAGTTGATTCATCGACAAGTTTGTGGTTATATCCGGCCGTGAGTGGATGATAATGTTTTGAATTATATTAGTGATGAGACTAATGCACGAACTTTGTGGAACAAGCTTGAACAACTGTTTGCAAGAAAGACTGGTAATAACAAACTCTTCTTGATTAAGTAGATGATGATGTTGAGGTATCAAGAAGGTACCTTCATGATTGATCACTTGAATAAATTTCAAGGAATTATTCTTCAGCTAGCAAGAATGGGAATTAAGTTTGAAGATGAAGTACAAGGGTTATGGTTGCTTGGTACTTTGCCGGACTCGTGGGAGATGTTTAGAATGTCTCTATCTAATTTAGCCCCTGATGGTATAATCAACATGGATTTGGCGAAGAGTAGTATCTTAAATGAAGAAATGAGAAGAAAGACACGAACTTCATCTTCTCAGTCAGAAGTCTTAGTTACTGAAAGAAGGGGTAGAAGTAAAAGTCGAGGTCCAAAGAATAGAGATAAAGAAAGAAGCAAGTCTAACAAGTTTGCCAACGTTGAGTGTCATTATTGTGGCTTGAAAGGATATATAAAGAAGTATTGCCAAAAAATGAAGAAAGATAATAAACAAGGGAAGCTGAAAGATAATACAAATGACGAAGGTGGTAAAGATGATCAAGTTGCTACTACCACTTCAGATTTCCTCCTTGTTTATGATTGTAAAGCGATTAATCTTTTATGCCATGAGACCAACTGGGTGATAGATAGTGGAGCAAGCATTCATGTTACATCTCGCAGGGATTTCTTTACATCTTACAAATCTGGTGATTTTGGATTTGTCAAGATGGGTAATGATGGCTTGACCAATGTGATTGGAGTTAGAGATGTGTGCTTGGAAACTACCAATGGCACAAGGTTAGTCTTGCATAATGTTAAACATATTCCTAATATTCGTTTGAACTTGATTTCAACAGGAAAACTTGATGATGAGGGATTTTGTAACACATTCAATGATGGTCAATGGAAGCTCACTAAAGGTTCAATTATTGTGGCTAGAGGCAAGAAGTGTTCATCATTGTATATTACACATGCAAGGATATCTACAGGGAAAATTAATGTTGTAGAAGATGAAGATACAATGGAGTTGTGGCACAAGAGGCTTAGTCAAATTAGTGAGAAAGGCTTGACTTTTTTAGCTAACAAGGAGCAGCTTCAAGGATTGAAGAAAGCACCATTGAAGAAGTGTTCTCATTGCTTAGCAGGAAAGCAAAATAGAGTTGCATTCAAGAGTTTCCCTCCTTCAAGAATGCCAGCTACACTTGATTTAATATACTCTGATGTTTGTAGTCCTATGAAGACAAAAACACTTGATGGTGCTCTTTATTTTGTCACTTTCATAGATGATCATTCAAGGAAGACATGGGTTTACACCTTGAAGACAAAAAATCAAGTGTTGGATGTAGCAATTTCATGCCTCAGTTGAGAGACAGACTGGGAAGATGTTGAAGTGCATCAGAACAGATAATGGTGGAGAGTACACAAGTCTTTTTGATCATTATTGCATACAACAAGGCATCCGACATCAAAAGACGCCTCCTAAGACTCCTCAGTTGAATGGTCTTGCTGAGAGGATGAATAGGACACTGGTTGAAAGAGTTAGATGCTTACTCTCACAGTTACAGTTGCCTATGTCATTTTGGGGTGAGGCTTTGAGCACTGTTGTTCATGTTTTAAATCTCACACCATATGTTCCATTGAATTTGATGTTCCAGAGAAAGTTTGGACTGGTAGGAATGTTTCCTATGATCATTTGTGTGTCTTTGGGTGCAAGACTTTTGTGCATATCCCCAAAGATGAGAGATCCAAACTTGATGTTAAAACACGAAAGTGTGTCTTTATTGGATATGGACTTGATGAGTTCGGTTACAGGTTCTATGATCCAGTAGAGAAGAAACTCTTGAGAAGTAGAGATGTTGTGTTTATGGAAGATCAGACTATAAAGGATTTAGAGAAATCAGAGCCAGAGAATAATCATGATTTGATTGACTTGGATTCACCTCCTATTTCATGTGATCCACCACAAGTTGAGGAAGAACATGGTATAGGTGATTTAGATGGCACAGATGCTCCACAGCCCATGGAGAACCATGATATTGTTGATGAGTAGTTCCCTCTACCAGAGACTACTACTGATGCTCCTCCTAGGAGATCTACTAGGTGTCGAGCACCTTCCACCAGATATTCTGCAAATGAGTATGTGTTGATGACTGATTCAGGAGAACCAGAATGCTTTGAAGAAGTTATGGAAGATGAGCACAAGAGTAAGTGGATTGAAGCCATGAAGATAAGATGCATTCATTGCATGAGAATCCCACTTTTGATCTAGTAAAACTGCCAAAGGGAAAGAGATCTTTGAAGAACAAGTAGGTGTACATAGTGAAACAAGATTAAGTTACTTCACAGCCCAGGTATAAAGCAAGATTAGTTGTCAAGGGATTCAGTCAGAAGAAAGACATTGATTTCAATGAGATATTTTCTCCAGTTGTGAAAATGTCATCTATTCGAGTGGTTCTAGGTCTAGTTGCTAGCCTAGACTTAGAAATTGAGCAAATGGATGTGAAGACAGCTTTTCTCCATGGAAACTTGGAAGAGGAGATTTACATGGACCAGCCCGAGGGTTTCATTGTGAAAGGGAAAGAAGATTATGTTTGCAAACTTAAGAAAAAGTCTCTATGGCCTGAAGCAAGCACCAAGACAATGGTATAAGAAGTTTAAGTCTGTAATGGGGGAGCAAGGTTACCAAAAGATTAATTTTGACCATTGTGTATTCTTTCAGAAATTCTCTGATGATGATTTTATCATATTGTTGCTCTATGTTGATGACATGTTAATTGTTGGAAGAAATTCTTCTAGAATTAGCGAATTGAAGAAGCAGTTGAGTGAGTACTTTGCTATGAAGGATTTAGGGCCAGTAAAGAAGATTCTTGGCATTCGAGTCATTCGATATAGAAATGAGAAAAAGTTGTTCTTGTCATAGGAACAGTATATCAAGAAGGTTCTTGAGAGATTCTGTATGAGCAATGCTAAAGTGGTTAGTACTCCTTTTGCTACCCACTTTAAGCTAAGTGCTCAACATAGCCCTTCCATGATAAGGAGAAGGAAGATATGGCTAAGGTGCCATATGCCTCAACAGTAGGGAGTTTGATGTATGTTATGGTTTGCACCAGACCAGACATAGCCCATGCAGTTGGCGTTGTTAGCAGGTTCCTTTCTAATCCAGAAAAGGAGCATTGGAACGTTGTTAAATGGATAATGAGATATCTTCGTGGCACTTCCAGTTTGAGTCTAAGATTTGGGATTGGTGAGCCAGTGCTTGTTGAATACACAGATTATGATATGGTAGGTCATGTGGATACTCGCAAGTCTACTTGGGGTTATATGGTTACATTTGCCGGTGGTGCGGTTTCTTGGCAGTCAAGATTGCAAAAGTGTATTGCACTTTCTACAACAAAGGAAAAATTCATCGCAGCAACTGAAGCATGTAAAGAGTTGCTATGGATGAAGAAGTTTTTGAGAGAGCTTGGTGTCACACAAAAGAAATGTGTTATTTTGTGACAGCCAAAGCACCATACACCTAGCCAAGAACGCTACCTTTCATCAAAGGTCCAAACATATTGATGTAAGATATCATTGGATAAGAGATGTGCTAAAAGCTAAGGAAGTGGAGTTAGAGAAAGTTCATACTGATGATAATGGTTCAGATATGATGACAAAGGCACTTCCTAAAGAGAAGTTTGAATTTTGCCGGCTTGTTGCAGGTATGGATTTCACTTGATGATTGATGTTTGAAATCTCCCTCATTGGACTGGAGGGGGAGATTTGTTGGGCTTAAATCTCAAGCCAAGTCCAGCCCAATAAGGAAATATTAGGGTTCCTTTTTTTGATAGGTCAGCAATTAATTTAAAAACATAAGAGAGAGAAAAAGGAGAGGAGAAAGAGAGCATCCAAATTCGCATGTTGAGAAGAATAGAAACTGTCATCCTTCAATCTTCTCGATCTCCTTATTTAACCGTTAGATCTTGCTGAAACTTTTATAGCAAGTTTGTGACTCACCACTATTCACATCTAATGGTTGGTTTCTTAGATAGAGGCTTGTAGAATCACTGGAAATTCCCAAACTGAATTGATTCTGAATCCGTTTTCTGAAGCAGGCAGCGGTATTGTGAGAGACATTTCTCTCATACTAATTGTTGGATCGCGTTAAAACTTTAAGGAAAGGTTAATCAAATCTGTTCTCCATTCTGACCGTTCGGATCATTCATTGAAGTGTTTTCAAGATGGAGTGTTTCACTGCAAACAGAGGTTATCAGAATTCTTGCTCTGTTCTGTCTTGTTTCGGGCAGTGATATTGAGAAAGGTTTATCTCTTTGCTCAGCCGTTTGATTGTCCTCAAATTTGGTCAATGTGTTCCTGTCTTGCAATACATCAATTTGACCGTTGGAATTTGTTAGTTGTTATTTCTGGTCGTAGGAATTAATTTTGTACAGAAGCCTATTTTGTATGCTTACCTCTTATGATGTTTTGGTACAACTTTTGTTGAAGTTGTTTGTTGATTGTAATGGTTGCTGGAACTCTTTTGTAATATCATTTTATTAATAGTGCAGAATTTGGGTGGACTCCGAGATCGGTCCCATGGTTTTTACTTCTCACATTGAGAAGGTTTTCCACGTTAAAAGTTGTGTTGTGTTGCTTGCATAATTATTGTTTGTGCATAAAGTGTTTTTCTTGTGCAAGACCATTCATAACAGGTCTTGAAAGGGGAAATTGGTATCTTTTTCCCAATAATTCTTTCCACCAAAATTAAAATCAATTCTAAAAAATAAAATTCAAACTTAGTTTCGAAGAGCAAAAGGTTTAAAAATAAATTTCAAAGAAAGTTATGAGATCAAATCTGTATTATAAATGAAAACAGTTCGTTAATGAGGCGGTGTTCTCCATCACTTTTATTGTTTCAGAAACAATAAACTAAAAAAAAATTCTTTATAGTACTATTATTTTCTTGCTTTTGAAACACCTACTCAGTTCAACAATTTAAAAAATTAAGACCAGAAAACACTCTTTCAAACTTGGTATTTTTAAAAAATTAAAAAAACATCTCATGAAAATGGAGAGCAAATAATTCCTGTATTCGTCAGTATAGATTTCATAGAAATTGATCATAATAGAAAACATATTATATGCATACCCAGTGCAGTAGAATAAGACATCTGCATACACAGAGGATCCATCGTCAAAAGCAACCAACCTATCTTCAGATACACATTTTACCTGTACAGACATGATTAATATGAAACTTATTTCACAAAATGCCTACATAGTTTAGCTTACACTAGTTACTAGTATTTCAATTATCAAGGGTAGGCCAGAGTAAGTACTAGGCTCCCACCTGCTGAGGTGGAGCGGATAGATAAATGCAGCATTACCACTGCGTGTGGAGAGGCTTGCCCGCTTTAGCTTACACTATGTTGAGAAAAACTAAAGTCCCACATCAGCTAGGGATAAGGCCACAATAGAATATATATTTGAGAGGCAACCTTGCCCTACAAACTAGCTTTTGAAGTTAAATTAGGTCCAAATCCACATTCTAAATTAAAAACATTAAAGAAAGGAGCAGGCATTGCAGTTAGCAAGGAAGAGATTAAAAAAATCATGTGATAATATGACAAGACAGCAGGAGGTTGTTCAGATCAACTAGTGTCATAATTTGACACAAGCAGTGGAGATCGAAACCAATGGATATAGAATATTCAATAAACTAGTTTCTTATGTTTGAAATGAAAACTGAAATCCAGAGGTTTATTATGAAGCAAAAAACATTCCTCATGGATGCCTAATGGATTCCGAGATACCAATTGTTACATTCCTCATTCATGTCCTTAAAAGCAGAAAACTGATTTAAAGGAAACTGCAGAAGCTATGCAGGTAACTGTTTAACATACCATTTTATGCTGCCACATGTTATCATGATTTGCTAGCTTCATAACTTTTACATCTGGACTTCTAGTTGCTATATGAACCTCCTTAGCAACCTTTGCAATTTCTCTTGAGATGTCAAAGGCACTAAATGCAAATCCAATGACAACCACGATCTGTTAAAAGGGAAATATCAGTATTTAGTATTTACTAATTTTAGGCAAAACTATTAGCGATATTTTTCATATCCAATTGAATTATATATTTTGTCATAGACAAAGTTATGATATTACTTCAGTTGCTGAGCATGGAAGTAAAAAATTAACTGAAGTCAATACATGCAGTAAATGACAGAAGATACCAACCAAAGTACTAGAACTAATTGTGTTGTCTAACAGAGTAAGAAAGCAAGCACGGAGTGCCCTACAAGTAAAAAACGTTTCAACAACACTCACTAAATAACATGAAGCAGTTACCTATATGGTTATTGCATCATACTACTTTTCATTAAAAAAATAAGATTTAGATGATATTTACGGTACACTAAGAAACCAGGATACTACTTTGAGAGCAAAAGCCTTGCTTAACAATGTTTACAGCACCTGACCCTGAAAAGGTTCTGGCACTCGGTAATTGTGACTATGTATTTGGTATCCTGGCCACTTTTCAATCCCTGAAACACAAGGAACAAAATGAGAAACCCATATATGATATATCACACATAACAATACTAATTGTTGCACTCAATCTTAAAATCTATTTGACGTTTCACGTTCAAGTATTATTTAGCATCCATCACAATCCAATTTAAGGAATGAACTTCAACATTTTTATTCTGTCAAAAATATTGCTATTAATAAATACTATAAATATCTATTATCTAACATGATACACACAGGGACACGCAAATGAAGTCATATATAATGAGAACAAACCTCATATAACAATATGCGAAATGTAAACTTAAATCATAAAACATACATGAATAATCAAAATTAAAAGTTAGTAAGTAATCACATGAGACCATTAAAAGTTAGTAATCAAAATTAAAAGTTTTCATAGACCTTCAATCTTTGGTTAAAATTTATTGGACATTTCAAAATGATGAGTTATACTCATTAGATAAGGAGTGAAACCCACTCAAATTTGTGATTTTCCAATAAATTTCAGTCAATAGTAAGGAATGTTATTAAAAAAGTGTGTCAAAGAATGTGTTGTTAGCATTTCTCTTACTCCGACTGTCAACTGCCATCAAAGTCTAAACCCTACAGGGTGTAGAAATTATCTGAAAATAACGATTACTAGACACTTCTCTACTCAAAAGACTTCATTAAAGCCTATCATATCTCTCTGTCTCTTTTCCTATCACATCATATTACCTATCATACCTACCATTGTCTCTATTCACTCTCTTTCTCTCACTAGGTGCCATTTAGATTACAGATGGCCCCAATCTTTTTCTACTAATATTATCTAAGTAGGTTTTTATCTCGCTCAACAAAGTATTTTCCATGCACAACCAGATTCTAACATGATTCATTATTACATAAAAAAACATTTTAGGAGCAAACAATATGTTATATGTGATCCCACAACTTCATTATTTTATTTTTTCTTTCAATAATCCTCAAAATTTAAATTGATAATTATTATCATTAAATCAATTAAAATTGGAGTCACTTACTTTTCTTAGCTTGTACCAGCATATTATGTGTCAGTTTATTTACACTTATTTGTCAAAATAAATGATTATTTTAGTAAAATAAACATTTTTTTTAGTCTAGTCATTTAAACTACTTATGCTTAAAAAAGTTCAATTTTCTTTTTATTTCAAGAAGCAAATCCTATATGCTTTTTAAAGAAGTCATTTGAAATTTTTAATATATACACTAATTATTTTTATTTGAGGTGAGTGAAAAAATGAGGGGACATAAATTAAGGTAATTTAGGCACATAATGAGAAATGCTTCGATAAAAATAAAAATTTGTTACCAAGAATTAGACACAATGAGAGATAGAGGTAAGTCAAAACTTACCTCAGGACGATGTGTCTTAGAATAGAATGAAAAAAAACTAGAAGTTTAATGGAAGGTTAGACTCATTATTATCTCTATGTTTCAAATTATCTTTTTTTAGTCGTTTTCATTTTCATCTCTCCCCTCCTTCTTTCTCCTTCCTTTTCTTTTATCTTCTTTATTTAATTGTTTGAATAATATCATTTAAGTACAACATAAAAAAAATTAAGTCTTATTTATTTTTCTATTCTTGAACAAAATATTTTATTTTTGTAGTATTTATTATAAAGATAATTGTATTTTTTCTTGTTCTAGATAAAATATTTGAGTAACATTTTTTTTATAATAGATAACATGCTATTATTATTTTAAAATTTATAAATAATTTATTTGTAATCAAATAATTTTAATATTAGCATTCTCTTTATATTAAAATTAAAATTTATTTATTAATCTTTGTTAATGAGAAAAACTTATAATTATCATTTTTATATATTATGTTTGTTATTATTGTGTCATCTTAGTTCTTCTTATTAATAATTTGGGAGGTTTCAAGGTGTTTTTTTGTCTCAAATACAAGAATTCATATACGTGTATTATTTTCAATGTAGTTGGCTACTATTTTTGTAAAAGATAATTTAGTGAATAATATAATTTTTTCTATTTTAGTAGATTTTTTTAACATAATAAGATTTTTCGTAACAAAAAATGTTTAACATAGATACCAATTTGTACTATAAATTTATTAGTGTCCTTGGTGACATGAAATTGATGACTGTAATTTTAATCTTTTAAACATATATTTATTTTATCTTTTATATAAATATATTCTCAATTTTATGTTATTAGATGAATTTAAAAAACTCATAATTATAAATTCATAAAAGTATGGATTTTGATGCTAGAAAATATATATTTATTGGATGAATTTTAATTTTCATATTTAGTCCCCAGTCCTTAAATCATGGGTCTGTTCTAGATAAACTATGGCACTATTCTGTACATACCAGGAATTGTGGGTAACCTGGGTTGAGTGAAGTGCCCCGTGCACACAACAACCGCTCCAAAAACCTCCCTAGTCAAAACCGAGTCACGAGTCCTCCTCGACTCAACCACCCACGAGTCACTCTTTTCCGAAACTAGCTCGACGCGAACCACCTCGCTCCCGAACCGGGTCAGCCCGCGGAGTCCGAACTCGTCCGCGAACCGGTTCAAGAACCACAGCACCTCCTCGTGACCCGGGAACGTTCTCGGGTCACCGTTGTCGCGGTTCGGGAACGGGTAGTCGAGGAAGCCCATGAGCTGCCTCGGGAGGTTGGTTTGGAGGGAACGGTAGAGGCTCGTGTGCACCACCTCCCGATTCGGGTCCAAGCCAACAGGGTCGGAGTCGGTTCGCGGATCGTAGCTCCATGTTCCTCCCAGGTGGTCGCTTTTCTCGAATACGACGACGTCGAGGCCCTCGCTGCGGAGGGAGCGCGCGGCGGCTAGGCCCGCCACGCCGGCGCCGATGACTGCGACTAGGAGAGGGTGGGTCATTGGGATGGAGAACGTGAGCATTGCATGGGCTGTTATTGGGGCATTTATTGATGCTGAAAGGGTTAGTAGAGAGGGTTTGGATACCGCAAAAGGTTAAAAGGAAAAAGGTTGAAAGTAACTTCTCTATACTCCATTGGTGGAACATCAAATCGACTATGAATGATGACTTTCCTGAGTCAGAGTGATATGCAAGTATAAATTACTTTAATTTAATTACAAATTAACGAGATTATAAATTTTTTTTCTTGATTATATCATTATTCCTTAATTATAAAGATTTTTAAACAACATAAAAAAATTGATGATATTTAAGACCGTTTATTGTTGACAACGAAAAAAAAATTTTACAACTAAGAATGTTTTTTCATGTTCAAAATTATATAAAATTTAATGGATTGTTTTATATATTAGATTTCCATGAATTTTGCGTAACTTTTTTGTTATATATATAAACTAGTTTTTATACAATTCAATAAAATATATATACAAAATGAAAATATTTGTAATTTTTTAAAACAACATGTATTTAAATAATATTTTTTGTGGTAATTATTTTATCTTAAAATTATAATAAATCATGCATTAAATCTGTATTTTTCTAAATTTATAAAATTATAATTACAATAATAAATACTTTTAAATTTAAAAATAATTTAAATACTTAAGAAAAAAAATTCAAATTTGTAAAATAATATAAATTTTTGCAATAAATTATGCATCAAGACTATACTTTTATAAATTTGTCCATTTCATCCCATAAGAAATTATTCATATCTCATGTTAGATAAAATAAGATATTCAATAAATTAGATAAATCTCATGTTAGTAAGCCAAAAAAAATCTATTTATATCAAAAGTAGAATAAAAAACAAATTAAAAAATAGTTTCACCTTAATAACTTAATTGTTAATATAGTTTTAGTTAAATTATTTTAGGTAAATTATTTCTTCTCATGGATTAAGTATAAATTTGCCTACATGATTTAATAAAAAAGTATTAATTCCAAGAGTTTGACTTAAAAATTCAGTTTTTTATTAGGTTAAAAAATATAAATTATTATTCTAATTATCTAGTATTAAATAAAATAACATATTCAATAAATTAGTTAAGTCTCATGTCATGAAGCAAGAGAAAAATCTATTTATATTAAAAGTACAATAACATTTTTTTTTTAAAAGTAATTTCACTATGACCATTTAATTGTTCATGTAGTTTAAGGTAAATTGTTCCTTCTCATAAGTTAAAATGTAAATTCTCCTGCTTAATTTAATAAAAAATGTTCATCCTCAGAATTTGATTTAAAATTTTACTTTTTATTAGGTTAAAAAATATAAAATTGTAATTGTAATGAAAGAAATCTAAATGTCAAAACAATTTAAATACTTAATGTAAAGGTTTATTGTCCAAGTTTGTAAGATAATGTAAAAATTTATAATAAATCATGCATTAAGTGTATTTTTTTGAAGAGGATGTTTTTTTTTTAGTTAGAGGAAGAGAATTAATAAATTTTCCTTTTTATTTCAAAATAGAATGTCCATCCCGTGGAATGCATATAGTAAATAGAGGATTTGAATGTTTTTATTTAGATTTTATTTTGTATGTTACTATAAAATGGACACATACATCTATGAATGAAATATTGAATAACATTTTATGTTTGAAAAAAGAAAATCATAACATGATTAATTTATCAAACGTAGTATTTTACCTTAACAATTAACTCAATTTTATATGTCCAATTGTGAAAGTAGGCATAGATAACTCTAAAAGAGTATGACAAATTTTATTTGATATTTATTTATTTATCCAACTAACGCTTCAATTTTATCTTGAATGTTATTGTCTTTATTTAATAAAAATGAAGAATTGAATAACATGTGCTAAGAATATGTTTGAAATAAGTAAAAACACAACACAACTAATAATATTAAAATTGAAGTGTAATATTTAATCTATATTATTCATCCAATATGATTTGTCTAAGTATAAAAATAAACATATTATATATATATATACACACACACACACACACACACACACACACACAGAGAGAGAGAGAGAGAGAGAGAGAGAGAGAGAGAGAGAGAGAGAGAGAGAGAGAGAGAG